>OZ024870.1:50540743-51067715 GCA_964017185.1 Rugalucina vietnamica
TTCTGTGATTTTTCCCTTAAATTTAAAGTTTTATCAATATTCGAAAAAACAAGAAAGTCAGAATGTTTGTGTTTCTTACCACATGGTTACAGAACATAATCCTAGCAATGATTTGATACCAATTTCAGCTCTCTAAAGCTACTGGTCACTGAGATATTAGCAATTTTATTGGCATACCTCCTTCCTTTGGCAGTTATTTTTCTGCTATAACTTATGTTTTCTTAAATATTTGAGCAACAAGAAAGTAAGCTTTTTTATATATTTTATTACAGGTTTGTAGAATATTGTCATAGCAATCATTTGATACCAATTTCAGCTCTCTAAGACACTGGGTTGCCAAGATATAAACATTTATATTGGTATACCCCCTCCGTTTTTCTTTGAGTTTTATCTAATATTAAAAGTTCTCATCAATATTTGAACAACAAAAAAGTTCGATTATTTATATGTCTTATCACATGATTATAGAACTTTATCATACCAATCATTTGATACCAATTTCAGCTCTCTAAAGCTATTGATCACCAAGATATTAGCAATTTTACTGGTATACCTCCTTCCTTTGGCAGTGATTTTTCTGCTATATCTTATGTTTTCTTAAATATTTGAGCAACAAGAAAGTAAGCTTGTTTATATATCTTATTACATGGTTATAGAATATTGTCAAAGAAATCATTTGATACCCATTTCAGCACACTAGGACATTTGGTTGCTGAGATATAAACGTTTATATTGGTATACCCCCTCTATTTTTCCTTGATTTTTATCTAATATTTAAAGTTCTGATCAATATTCGAACAACAAGAAAGTTAGATTATTTATTTGTCTAATTACACAATTATAGAACATTATCATACCGATCATTTGATACTAATTTCAACTCTCTAGAGCGATTGGTCACTGAGATATTAGCAATTTTATTGGTATACCCCTTTCCTTTGACAGTGATTTTTCTCTTATATCTTAAGTTTTCTTAAATGTTTGAGCAACAAAAAAGTCAGCTTGTTTATATATCTTATTACAAGTTTATAGAATATTGTCAACGCAATCATTTGACACCAATTTCTGCTCTCTGTGGCTTTTGGTTGCTGAGATATAAACATTTCCATAGGTATACCCCCACCAATTTCTGTGATTTTTCTACTATATTTATTGATTTCATCAATAGTAAAACAGCAGAAAAGTCTGATTGTAAATGTATCTTATTTCAGGGTTTTAGAATGTTATCATAGCAATCATTTGTTATAAGATTCAGCTCTTTATGGCTTTTGGTAGCCGAGATATAAACATATCTGTAGGTATACCCCCTCCATTGTTCTGTGATTTTTCTCTTCTATTGAAAGTTCTTATGAATATTTGAACATCAAGAAAGTCAGATTCTTTCTGTATCTTATCACATGATTATAGAACATTATCACAACAATCATTTGATACACATTTCAGCTCTCTTAGAGTTTTTGGTCACTGAGATATTAGCAATTTTGTATGGTATACCCCCTTCCTTTATCTGTTTCTTTCCCCTTCCTTTATCTGTTTCTTTTCTAATATCTTAACTTCTTTTTAATATTTGAGCATTAAGATAGGCAGTTGTTTATATATCCTATTACATGATTATAAAACATTGCCAAAGCAATCATTTGATACCTATTTCAGCTCTCTATGTCTATCAGTAGCCAAGATACATGTGGTAATAGAGGTGTACCACATTAATTCCTCTGCTTATTAGGGGTGAGGGTGATCACTCAAATGGACATTAAAGTGATCCTCTGACCAAATTGGCACCCATGAACATTTGGTCTAAGGTTGCAAGGTACATCCTACAACCCACTCAAACCCTTTAATGGCAATAGAGTAAATTTTGATTTTCGTCATTTTCATTAATATTCATGAAAATGCAAATGAGAGAATTTTCATTAAGGTCCATGGCGTCAACAAATTTGTCAAATAGTATTATTGGTATAATAACAATGAGCCACAATGATAGTTTAGGCCTGAAATTAGTTTTTACGGGGATAACTAATTTTAAAATGTTTCGTTTTTCATTTCAATGTTTTAATGAAAATTCATGAATAAGCAAACTAGATATTTTCCATTACTTATTATTGAATCAAAGGGCTATGTATAAGGATTAAAATGAGACCAAGTTCAATGGTTTAGGATAAGAAACAACTGAGATATCTTCAGTTTTCTATGTGTACCCCCATTATTAAAACGCAAAAAATGAATATTTAGGGTAATATAATAAAACATGGCATAAAACGCAAACGCTTCCACTTCAAGATGACAGAAAACAGGGTTTGATAGCTTTTTCAATGTTCTTAGTGTAGAAAATTCCCCCTGGGGGGTGAGGGGGGTATAGGTAGCTAGAAGACTAATAAATATTAAAACTACCATTTATTTCCTACTATGAATTTATCCAATTTTGCAGCTGAAAAAAATCTTTTCTTGTTTATTATGTATCTATTTATTTATTTATATATTTATTTATTTATTTATTTATTTATTCATGCAATGTATTTAGCGAGGGTGACGCTCTCTGTATATCGCATGGGCAATTTTTCGTAATACTACAGCGCCGGACATCGAATGTAGGGATCCTGGTAGTGGAAGCGGGCTCTAACATATCATAAGAAAAGCAGTCGATCATGTTAGATTACAACGAACCAAGGAAACAATCAGCGTTTGAAATTCCCACTCCTGTTTAAATATCCTAAACGAAACCAACATAAACCGATAATATTGCGATTACGAAAGCTAATTTGTGCTTAAACTTAATGTTTGCGTAGAAAGCAGGAACGGGAACACTCATTTTGCACGAAAACTAATGCATGGCCTTATATTTTGGTGTCGGTTTAAAAACAATACCGGGACCGTCTACACAAACTATGTATGTGCATTAATACAAAAATCACTGTGCATTATTGCTGTTTCTAACGTCCTAGTCCACAGCCACGGTTACGTCGGTACGTTTTCACTGCTTTGTTTGACTTCTTTCCAAGTAAGGGATGTCCTGACATTCAAAATGGGCTATATGCAATGCTGTTACAGAACCTGTGCAACAGCAACCATCCAGAAAAGTGAAGAATATGAATCTCCCCTCGCTGCACAACATTCGTATTAGCAAACCCGTCACTAACAAAAGCTAGCGAAACAGCATCCGACACACTATTAACAGCAGATACATGAATATGTATGTTTGGTACATCTACATTTATATATCGGTGTCGTATTGTAACACAAATGGCGGCAAAATACGTAGTGATGTATACGTAAAAAGAAAGAATAATCGACAATTTCCCTAATTCATGTACTGTACATGTAAATTTAAGTAATTATATTTATAGTGTTGTAATAACTAGTGTCCAATCCTTTTGTTTATTCACAATAAAATATGATTAATCTGAATGTGTCTGTTGCACATAATGCATTTTTCTTGTCTAATAATATTATTGAGATTTATAGAAGGAGCGAAATAAAAATTTAATACAATTAAAATTTCCTCGACTGAATATACATGTACATATACAATGCTCGACACAAACCGCAATCCTGCACAAGAAATAACATACATGTAAATGTATTTTTAAGGTCAAACTGTCAAATTAATTATCAATCTCTAGTCCAAACGACCAAAACACTTTTCGTTTCAAAGTACATGTGCATACATATATACAACTTCATTATTTGTCGGAAAGGACAATACTCAAATTGCGAATATCCAAGGCCGTCGTCGGCGGTCCGGCCGGTCCGGCCATGGCCGGACCACTTTTTTGGCCGAAAATGGTTTCGGCCGGACCACAATTTTCGATTATTCGGCCGAAAACGTGTTTGCCTTTTCAACCTTTTTTGAAGTGCGGTGGCCCAATTAAATGATATTAAGCGTGCTCAGTGAATCAGCCCGAGGGTGTGAAAGATGGTCGTTATAAAAACAATCACGAAAATGACACCTGTATTAAAGACTGGTATTGTCATATTATTGGATTTTGACGGATTATCGTTTGAAGAGAAGGTGCATTAAAGTGTTCTTTAATTCGTTGTGAACCGATTCTCTGTGATCTTAAAACATTTTTTTAAGAAAAGTGTTAAGCTGTATTCCACAGTTGAAATTTCTACTTATTGAACATAATTTCACAATAACACAATCACTGTTTATAATTGCATTAAATCAACAATGCCGAAAAATCGATTACGTATAAAATTTTTGCAAATATCATTTTTCTTCATATTCCAAAATTTGTTATAACGTGCATGTTGTTATTATTATCATGGAACATATACCGCCGGTTCCTAATCAACCGACGTCTTTCTAATTTCCTTAGCGTTCCTTCGACAAGGCGAATATGAGATTTCAGGCCTCATAGTTTTCGACCAGTACCTGGCCTCATAATGTCTCATAAATTGTCTCAAAGTGCATTAAAATCGTTACTACGGACGTCCGGCAATATAAAATTTTCTCGGGGGAGATCCCCCGATCCCCCCTTACGAGAGGGGGGAATGCCCCCTCTCGTGCTCTCCCCCTACTCGTGCATTCGGCACTCGAGAGCGTCTTTGACCTTTCATGGCCGGACCACTTTTCAAAAGCCGACGACGGCCCTGATATCTAATGACGCCCTTAAATATTAAATGAGTTTCGCATCCATTCTTATGTTCAAAGATCGGGTAATCGTAGATGGTGTGAAACAAAACACAGGTGATGAAGGTCATTATAAAATTTAATGTAAACAAAACATTAAATATAGATTATAAGCCATCTAAAGAAATACGTAGTATCCGTAAGTTGCATACTTGTAAAAACTTAAATTTAAATGTTTTGTATTTATTCAAAAATTATCATACATGTACTCATTTTCAAAATTCCTCCGAGAAACTCCGCGAAACCGACTTTGATCGACAAATCAAGGTAATTACCTTTCTCGGAGAAACACCGAGAAATTTCACCGAGAAACACCGAGGAATTTCGCGCAGACGATTTTGTCTACCTGGCTTATTTCGCGGTGTTTCTCCGAGAAATGAAAATTTCGCGTTTGCCATGGTTGCAGAGAAACGCGAAATATGTTGTTTTTAATTTACCGGGAGTGTACATATAGTGCAAACAGCATAAAAATCGACATCAAAACATAAAAAAAAATAAAACCACAACAGAAGTATCCCGCATTGGAACCATCAGTTATATAAAATTACTGGGGAGGTGGGCTTCTTAACAATTTGCAAGACTATGCTTTCTCTGTGAATGATGAACAAGGTCAATCAAATGAAAGCTAAGCGCCACAAAAGGTTCTCTATCGTGTGGAAGAATTCATATGCCGTGAGATCATGGAGCAGAGAACAAGTTAAGGAAAAAGAATAAAACAACAACATACCATATTAGAAAGGACACATTACCAGTGGGTTAAACATGCTGTTAAGGCAACAATTACCAGAGGGCCAATGGTCCTGATATCGCTCACCTGAGATTTTGTCTTTGATGAATGACCTTTGGCTAAGGCCATGTTGGCCAACTTTAAGTGTAAACTTGACCTCAAATACTCAAATAATTATTAAAACTATAAACTGTCTGTATCTACTAACTTTCAGATCTTTCTGGCAATATGTGACCTTAAATTAACAGTTTAATAGGTCAAGGTCGATCCAAGGTCATGATTTATATAAACTACGATGGGCCAGAGCCCCCAATGCTACATACCAAGTTTCATTGAAATCGGGCCACCAATTCCAGAGAAGTTGATTTTTAAAGAATTTTACTACATATATGGGCAAACTTTGGTTCCCCCTTCCAAAGGATACCACATATAAAATTTGGCTTTGATTGGTGAAGAGGTTTCTGAGATAATTTAGTTTTGAATTTAATATGTAAATGCCTTTGGCCAATGTCAGGAGATGACCATGACCTTAAATACACATAGGACTTAATTAACTCAATAAGTTGTATGTATGTACCAGGCTACAAAACTATCTGAAAAACCCACTGTTTTCCATTGAGAAGCCTATGTGACCAATGTTGACCTTGTCATTAAATAGGTCAGGGTCAACCCAAGGTCATGATTTATACAAACTATGATGGGCCAGAGTCCCCAATGCTACATACCAAGTGTTATTGAAATCGCTCCAGCAGTTCCAGAGAAGAAGATATTTTAAGGTTTTTACCATATATGGGCGTGGCAGCCATCTTGGTCATGTGACATAGACCATTTATACAAACTTTGATTTCCCCTTCCTAAGATACCACATATAAAATTTGGCTTTGATTGGTGAAGTGGTTCCTGAGAAAATTAAGTTTTAAATCTTATATGTAAATGACATTTGGCGACCTTGAATACTCATAGGACTTCATTAACTCAATAAGTTGTATGTATGTACAACTTTCAGGTCATAGGCCACAAAACTTCCTGAAAAATCCAATGTTTTCACTTTTTTCCATTGAAAAGCCTATGTGACCAAAGTTGACCTTGCCGTAAAATAGGTCAAGGTCAACCCAAGGTCATGATTTATATAAACTATGATGGGCTAGAGTCCCCAGTGCTACATACCAAGTTTCACTGAAATCGGTCCACCGGTTCAAGAGAAGAAGATTTTTTAAGGTTTTTTATGATGGCCCCGACTTAAAGCTATTCATTTTAGTTGGTTGGGGCCGGAGCTTCTTGTCTGTTGCTTGGCCCACCGGGGTCCAACTGGTGTTTTTCTTTTGCTCCGGAGTTAGTAGGTTATTCGGCGCCCAGGGATCTCCGTCGTCGGGCAGCTTACTCAATCTGTGAGTCCTGGTTTTTGATTCATCGGGATGTTTATCATGATTTATTTGTTTGTTCTTGATGATTCATTGACTAGTTAGAGATTCACCACGAGGACCGAAGAACTAACTAAATGTTGTGAACCACTGCAGAAGCTGAGGGTGAGGTTAGGTACCTGTAAAACCGGTTTAAGCCCGCCAGTAACTTTGTGTTACTGATCGTTCCAAGTCGATACTTCTGTAGTGGTTCTTTTTGTTTTATGTCTTGGTGTTTAAAATTTTTTGTGCTGTTGGCGCCTTATGTATGTTTTCATATTTTTAGTTAAGTTAAGGTAACTGAGTGGCCACCTATTGGGAAAATAGCTGCTCATTCGGCTTACTATATGTTTCATGGTATAAGTACCTGATTGTTAGTTTGGTTTTTTCCCACCTCGGTTTTTGGAGTGGGAATCTTTTTCTGATTGCGCCTTTTCCTGATCTTTGCCTACTTGTACCTTTTTACCATATATGGGCATGGCGGCCATCATGGTCATGTGACCTGGACCATTTATACAAACTTTAGTTCCCCCTTCCTAAGGATGCTCCACATGACATTGATTGGACCAGGGGTTTCAGAGGAGAAGATCTTTGAAAAGTGTGAACAACGACGACGACGATCACGACGACGGAGCATGGCCATCCTATAAGCTCACCTTTTGAGCCTTCGGCTCAGGTGAGCTAACAATAAAGCGCCAAACTTTCAATAATGCTTATGAAAGGTACATGTAAATGCAAGAACGTTTACCTGGAGTGACGTTTCATATTCAAGCTCAAGAAAACAAGCAATAGTGGTTGCTTGATCTAAAATTGACCGATTTTAAAAGTGATGAAATGCAGTCAGTGACTACATTTTTACGAAACATACAGGAAATTAAAAGGAAATAAGGAAATTATTCTTTGAAATGAAGACCTTTATCGCCCCGCCATGACCGTATTTGTCGGCTGTGCACGTAAGGTACAGAATAAACCATATACTTGTGGCAAACAGACAATTTTTGATTTTCGCAATATGTGTTACTTTTTCCTTCTTTTTCTTATAGAGAGAACGTCACATATAACTCAAGATTGATGCGTCAAGAAGACAAGGCAAGCCAATCATATATGTGATGCAGTGGAAGTAATCCAGTATAAGGCGTCAGAGATTACTGGCATGAAACCTGCAAACGGCATATTGTATTACCGTGAGAAGAAAATAAACTAGCCTTTCCATTTCGACTACTCTCAACAGTGACTGAGTTTTTGAGGAAGTCACACAACGTCATCGTCGGACAAAACATCAGAACATTTGACTGCCATGTTCTAGTTCATGCGCTTCACTGTGAAAAAAAATCCAATTTTTCATGCAGCAGGTTGTAGGCGTCATGGACACCAAAACATTGTTTAAGACCATCCTTCCTAATCTAAAGAAGTATTCACAGTAGGCTATTTATGAATCCATCTAAGGCACGGAATATGATGCTAGGAATGTCTTGTAGAAAAGACTGGTCCTATTTCATCTATGAAATCAGCACAACAATTAGTCATGCTATAGATGTTGAGGCACGGCAAAATCAGTCCCATAAAGTCATAAGAGTATGACCAGAACATTAGCAGGAAGCGGTCTTCAACTAAAGCACTTCAGACTTGCTTATCGCCGTAACGGTAGGCCCGGTGTCATGAGTGTACTGCAAGAGAAAACCAGAAGACCAATGGTCTTGTAAACACTCACCTGAGATAAACTTTTTTGACGATAATGGTCGCCCCAGGGCAAGCTCAGAGTAAACCCTGGTGACAATTTCATTTTCAAAGTCATTAAATATTTTGTCCATTTTCTAAAAGTTTTTCCTTCAATGACATTAAAAGGTTTCTGCATATGTGACCTAAGCTTACATTGCCGTAAACTCTGTCAGTGTCATCATAGGGTCATGTTTTGTACACACAGTGTAGTTTTGGTCAATAAAAAATCTGGCGAGCTGCTCAGTAAATTGAAGTGTAGAGGGTTCTGTGCGACGAGCTTGTCGTTATACGATTTTTATACTCTGTATATCACATTGCCACATAATCTGATTAAAGTTCTAGTTTTTGACCTATACCGCCACCCACACATGGACCCAAGAATCTGAATCTTACAGCACACCTTTGGTCTCAGTATGAATGTTTTGTGAAAAGACTTTGTGCATGCCAAGATACAGACTAACAGAAAATCTATCATGGTATCTATCATATTATAAAAGTGTTTGTATTGAGGCTTAACGTTCCAGTCAACAACATGTGTCTTGCTCAAGGACACAACACGATGCCGCTTGTGGGAATCGAACCCAGCACCGCTCGATTCGGAGTCCCCGCACTCCTTTTTATAAAAGGTGTGTCCTAGACTTTGACATCAAACCCCACCCCTGTGGATGGTACCCAGGATTTGGTACTGTGGAATAAATGCTAACACTAGAGGGTATTTATGATCTTTATTGTTTGTCAAGATATGGATTAAAGAAGAAACATTAACATTTGTAAACAACACATTTTAAAGATGACCTACTCTTTTACCTCCAGCCCCACCGCGGGCATGGGCCATAAGGGCCAGATACACGGAAACAAAGCAACATTATAGGGTACCTATGGTATGAATGGTTTCTGATCATGGAGTCATGAGATATACACCAATAGAGAAGCCTTAACCAAATCTTTGACGCAAATTAAAGGTGAGTTAGATTTTAAACCCTAACCCCCTCCCCTGGGCTCCAAACTCATAGAAACAAAGCCAACCCTATATGGTTCTTATAGTCTGATAACCCTATATGGTATTTATAGTCTTATGGTTTCTGATTATTTTCTCATGGGATATAAATAGATAACTTTAACCAACATTGACGTAAATTCAACTGAACTGACGTACCAACTAGAAAAAGTGCCTCGAGAGGCACGCATACCCCCGGCTGTCAGTCACCTAGCCCTCCTTCTTCCTCCCATAACTACCCAGCACATGCACACCCCTGACATTGAACCTCAAATCCCGAACGTAAGACAGAACTTTTATCAAATACATTTTACAAATGTGCGTTCTAAAGCAGTTTGCCTACATACACGAGGGAGTGTAGTTTTAAAGTAACAGATCTACTTTACAGCAGTACACAGAGATGACTTGTGTACTCCATCTAGGACGTAATCGCGGACATTGAGGGTCATGTCCTAAGTACTAGATGGAAAATGAAAAGAGAATGTCATTCCAAAACAAAACAAACAAAAATTAATAATAAAAATATTGATGTCCTCAATCTCCAACACAAGCCCCCCACCTCCCGACATGGACCCTACGGTCTGAACCCAACATGGTACCTATAGTCTAAGTATAAATGCTTTCTGACAAGTGGTTGTCAAGATATAAACCTACAAAATATTATTTTTGAATAGTTATCATATTATATAAAGGTGTCCTAGATTTTGACCTCTAGCCCCACCCCTGGGGTTCGGACCATGGAAAAAAAGAAAACATTGTGAAATAACACTTTTTGAAGGTGACCTAGATTCTGAACTCTAGCCCACCCCCTGGCATGGATCCTGGGGTCTGAAATCATGGAAACAAAGCAAACCCTATAAGGTAACTGTAGTCTAAATATGAATGATACACTCTTATGAGTGTAATGTTAAGATATGGACCAAGAAAAAATATACATTGTGTAATAACAGTTTTAAAAGGTGACCTAGATTCTAAACTGTAGCCCACCCCCGGGCATGGATCCTGAGGTCTGAAACCATGGAAACAAAGCAAACTGTAAGGTAACTGTAGTCAAAATATGAATGATTTCTGACCATTGCTGTATGAAATATACATCAGTAGAGAAACTTTAACCAAACCTTTGACGCAAATTAAAGGTGGCCCAGATTTTGAACTCTAGCCCCACCCCATTGCATGGACCCTGGGGTCCGAACCCATAGAAACAAAGCCAATTGTACAGGGTACCTATAGTCTAAATATGAATGGTTTCTAATAATTGTTTCATGAGATATACACCAATAGAGAAACTTTAACCAAAGCTTTGACGTAAATTAAAGGTGACCTAGATTTTGAACTCTAGCCCCACCCCCTTGCATGGACCCTGGGGTCCGAACCCATAGAAACAAAGCCAATTGTACAGGGTACCTAAAGTCTAAATATGAATGGTCTCTAATAATTGGTTCATGAGATATACACCAATAGAGAAATTTTAACCAAAGCTTTGACGTAAATTAAAGGTGACCTAGATTTTGAACTCTAGCCCCACACCCGGGCATGGTGCCTGGGGTCCAAACTCATAGAAACAAAGCCAACTTTATAGGGCACCTATAGACCAAATATGAATGGTTTCTGATATTTAGTTTATGAGATATACACCAATAGAGAAACTTTAACCAAAACTTTGACATTTTAACTAACCAACGAACTAACGAACATACGAACGGTCGAACGAAAAAGCGAAAACTATATACCCGTCGGCATAAATGCCGGGGTATAACTAACCAACGAACTAAGGAACATACGAACGGAAAAGCGAAAACTATATACTCCTCAGCATAAATGCCGGGGGTATATTAAAGGAGACAATCAGGAGACAGGATTTTCTTCAACATCTATATTGACCCAGGGTTGGGGAAGATGAACCCCCGGGGTCTAAATGTTTGTAGAATCATAAAATTACAGTCCATTGCCAATTTCCTGCAAGACTATATCTTTCAATGACATTTTAACAGTTTTGCCCATTCAAATGCATAGGCGACCTTGCCATAAAATAGGCCATGGTCAGCCAAAGATTAGGAATCAGAAGAATCCAGTGTGGAGGAGGGCTCAACAGTGACATGTCACAAGTGCGACACATTCACTGGGGAGAATCCTCTTGTTAAGCAGGGTCTGGTTCCCGAGTCATTCCTGGCGAAAATAATGCTCCTCTTACCAGCAAGAAAGGTATCTTCACGAAAAAGAAAAATGGCAATAGCAGAAAGAGGAAGATAAAAAAGTGAAACAAGAAAATGTTATTAAGAAAAGGAAAGGAAGCAAAAGAAGAAGCACAAAAGATGAAAGAAAGAAAACATTATTTAGAAGAAAACAGAAAGAGAAAGGAACAAGTAGGCAAAGATCAGGAAAAGGCGCAATCAGAAAGAGATTCCCACTCCAAAAACCGAGGTGGGAAAAAACCAAACCAACAATCAGGCACTTATACCATGAAACATATCGTAAGCCGAATGAGCAGCTATTTTCCCAATAGGTGGCCACTCAGTTACCTTAACTTAATTAAAAATATGAAAACATACATGATAGTTCGTCTCTCACTAATGAGAAAGACCATCATTATTTCTTGAATAGTGCTGATGTGTGTTGGTGAGTTCTTTGATGGCTGACTAGGCCAATTCTGGCTCTAAACTGTCGGTTGCAAGTAGAGCAAGTCAATGTCATAGAGTCTGATGGTGGCACATTTGTTTTGGCTTTGCGCTCTCTTCGCTTTCTTTCAGCTTCACAGATTCTCTTCTTTTCATAAAGAGCTGCCCCTTTGTTGATGAGACCTCGCCACTTTGATCGCTCCTGTGCAGTCTGTTCCCAGGACTCCATTGGTATTTCGAAATCCTTCAGAGAGGCTTTGAGGGTGTCTTTGTAGCGTTTCTTCTGGCCACCTTGAGAGCGCTTTCCCTCCTGTAGTTCTCCATAGAAAACTTTCTTTGGAAGTCGCGCATCAGGCATTCTTATAACATGGCCAGTCCATCTTAGCTGTGCTAGCTTTAAGACTGTATGCATGCTTTGCATCCCTGCTTTCGTCAGGACCTCTGTGTCTGGAATCTTGTCCTGCCACTTGATTTTTAACAACTTTCTCAAACAGATTAAGTGGAAATGGTTAAGTCTCTTTGCATGGCGTTGGTATACTGTCCAGGTCTCACATGCATACAAGAGGGTTGGCAGTACCACAGCCTTGTAGACTTTCAGCTTGGTGTCAAGCTTGATTCCATTTCGCTCCCAGACATTTGCACGGAGTCGTCCGAATGCCACACTAGCCTTTGCAATTCTGGCAGTGATCTCATCATCAATATGCACTGCTCTGGAGAGAGTGCTTCCCAGGTAGGTGAACTTGTCAACAACTTTCAGTTTTTGCCCATTCACAGTGATGGTTGGTTCATTATATGGCTTTCCGGGCGCTGGTTGGTGTACGACCTCTGTCTTTTTTGTGCTGATTGTGAGATCATAGTTATCACATGACTGTGAGACTTGATCCATGGCTCTTTGCATTTTTGCCTCTGTGCTGGCATTCTTATCCATATCATCTGCATAGAGGAGCTCATCTAGCACATCAGTCTGGACCTTAGTTTTGGCTTGCAACCTTCTGAGGTTGAATATGTTGCCATCAAAACGGTACCTGATTGGAAAACCAGTGTCACTGTCCTGAAAAGCATCCATAAGCATGGCAGAAAACATCATGCTGAACAGTGTTGGTGCCAGAACACAGCCTTGTTTGACCCCATTTGTTACTTCAAATGGTTCAGAGAACTCTCCACCATTTTGCACACGTGCCTGCATGCCATCATGAAACTGCCGCACCATTGCTATGAATCTGGGTGGACAGCCAAACTTGGCCATGATTTTCCAGAGTCCATCACGACTAACAGTGTCAAAAGCTTTGGTGAGGTCAACAAACGTCATGTATAGATCTACATTCTGTTCTTGGCATTTCTCCTGAAGCTGTCTTGCTGTGAAGATCATGTCTATTGTCCCTCTGTCTTTTCTGAATCCACATTGACTTTCTGGGATAAGTCCCGTCTGATCAAGATGAACATTCAGACGATTCAACAGAATTTTTGCAAGTATCTTCCCAGCAATTGATAGGAGGGAGATGCCTCTGTGATTGTCACAGACTTGAGGATTTCCTTTCCGCTTGTATAGGTGGATTATGGATGCATCCTTAAATTCTTGTGGGATAGCCTCCTTTCTCCACATACAGTGAAACAACTCTGTCAGTTTCTCTGCCATGGGTAGCCCCCCAGCCTTGTAAACTTCGGCAGGAATTGCATCTGCACCTGGGGCTTTGCCAGATGATAGTTGTTGAACTGCTTTTCTTGTTTCCGTAACGGTAGGAAATTCATCTAACAGAACATTGCACTCTACCTGTGGAAGTCTGTCGATTGCATCCTCATTGATGCTTGATGGTCGATTAAGCACACTATTGAAGTGTTCTGCCCACCTTTCCAAGATAGCTTCTTTATCTGTGAGAAGAGTGTTTCCATCTGCACTGAGCAATGTGGTGGCTCCAGAACTCTTTGGACCATAAATGGTTTTCAGTGCATCATGAAATTTCTTCATGTCCTTTCTATCCGCAAAAGACTGAATTTCTTCTGTTTTCTTCCTCAGCCAGGAATCTTGCATGTCCCTAAGCTTGGTCTGAACTGTCTTACAAGTGTTGCTGTAGGCTGCTTTCTTTGATACTGAGCTAGTATCATCTTGATGTGCCTTGTGCAATCGGTGCTTTTCTTCAAGAAGCCTCTGAATTTCGTCATCATTCTCATCAAACCAGTCTTGATGTTTGCGAGATGGATGGCCTAAGGTGCTTGCAGCTGAAGAAAGAACTGTTTTATGGAAAACTGTCCAGTTTTCTTCGGGGTCCTCTGAACTGAGATTCATTGCATCCAGTTGGTTGCAAATGTCTGTTAGGAACTCTTGTCTCATGCTGTCTTTATTCAGCTTTGAGACATCCAGTCTCTTAGGCGCTATCTTGCCTTGAGGTCGCCTCGCAGGCTGTATTCTTAGGTTGAGTTTGCTGACAACCAGTCTATGATCTGTCCAGCAGTCTGCACCACACATAGTCTTTGTCACTTTAACATCCTGCCTGTCTGTTCTCCGCACTATGACATAGTCTATGAGATGCCAGTGTTTGGAACGGGGATGCATCCAGGATGTTTTGTTCCTATTAGGTAGACGGAAGACTGTGTTGGTGATTAGAAGGTCATGTTCAGCACACTTCCTGAGAAGCAAGAGACCATTGCTGTTGCACTTTCCAACCCCTTCTGGACCTATAACTCCTTCCCAGGTCTGGTGGTCTGTACCCACTCTGGCATTAAAGTCGCCAAGAAGGATAAGCTTGTCTGTGCGGGGTGTTGCAGAAATAACATTGTCTAGGTCATCATAGAACTTGTCCTTGACCTCATCTGGATTGGTCATTGTGGGTGCATAAGCACTGACAATAGTTGCATGTTTATTGCCTGACAGAGGAAGGTACAAGTAGGCAAAGATCAGGAAAAGGCGCAATCAGAAAAAGATTCCCACTCCAAAAACCGAGGTGGGAAAAAAACCAAACTAACAATCAGGTACTTATACCATGAAACATACCGTAAGCCGAATGAGCAGCTATTTTCCCAATAGGTGGCCACTCAGTTACCTTAACTTAACTAAAAATATGAAAACACACATAAGGCGCCAACAGCACAAAAAATTTTAAACACCAAGACACAAAACAAAAAGAACCACTACAGAAGTATCGACTTGGAACGATCAGTAACACAAAGTTACTGGCGGGCTTAAACTGGTTTTACAGGTACCTAACCTCACCCTCAGCTTCTGCAGTGGTTCACAACATTTAGTTAGTTCTTCGGTCCTCGTGGTGAATCTCTAACTAGTCAATGAATCATCAAGAACAAACAAATAAATCATGATAAACATCCTGATGAGTCAAAAACCAGGACTCACAGATTGAGTAAGCTGCCCGACGATGGAGATCCCTGGGCGCCGAATAACCTACTAACTCCGGAGCAAAAGAAAAACACCAGTTGGACCCCGGTGGGCCAAGCAACAGACAAGAAGCTCCGGCCCCAACCAACTAAAATGAATAGCTTTAAGTCGGGGCCATCATAGAGTCTGACGCCCGACCCACCGGCGTGCAATTAAAGAAGGCAGCATAGTTATCAACCATGATTGGGTTAAAAACTAATGTCATTAGACGGTCATTAATGCCTTTTGGCAATCCTGACAGCTTACCAACAAGTTCTGTTTTGATGGCAAAGCCAACTCCTGCTTCACGCCTCTCTTCACTTTTGCGTCCACTCCAGAAGAAGGTGTATCCAGCACCAACTTCTTTGATCTCCCCAACATCTGCGAACCGAGTCTCACTCAATGCAGCTATCTGTATATCATACCTCCCAAGTTCTCTGCCCACAAGGGCCGTTCTACGCTGTGGTCTATCTGACCCAGCATTGTCCATTAAAGTACGCACATTCCATGCGCCAATCCGTAAGGGGATTACTCTAGCTTTTTTCTTTGTATTTCGACCGCTTAAGGGGATCCCCGCTGATCGCGGTTAACCAGCCAGGGGGTTTGAAGCAGGCAATTGTTTAGGGCACCTTTTCTAGCCCCTTCCCCATGCTACGGGGGTGAGCAGTGCGGTCCTAAATAGGTCTGCTCAGTCGCTCAGCCGACTGCCGAATTCTGCTTACTGCTTCTCCTCACAGAAAACGACCATTAGAACTGAGCCGCCTATGTGCAGGTCTGCAACTACAGCTCCCAGTGTGTCCTACACCTGCTGCTTCGCCACTCGCCCATCGCCACAGGACTTTGTAGGTATGTGGGTGCAAGTGTGATGAAATTGTTGTGTATGCAAGTGCTTGTGTGTTGAGAAATAAGATGACATGCGCTATGAAATTGGATTATAGTGAGGAAGAGGTGCGCAACGTCAACCTCACTCTCTAGTCCTCGCCCAGCTGCGCCCAGAGGCAAGACACAGGTCAAGACGTCTGGAGTTGGGTTTGGATGCAGTGGATGACCGTAACATCTTTAGTGCCTTGTCACGCTCTGCATGTTCCACAACATGTTGCTGTATCGCTTTCTGAACCGTTGAATCAGGTGATTTCTTCCGCTCCATCTACCGAAACAGTCTTTGCATATCTGGACTAGGCATATCCAGACACACAGGTTTGATTTTGGAGTTTCCTTCTCCTAGACGAATTGCTGGCCACAGCTGAAGAGCTCCATCTACCCTTTCTTAGGTTTTGTTTAGAGACCTGTAAACTCCTAGGAGGACTGTCAACCAAGACTAATGAGTTCCCCCTGCCCAGCTAGATTTTGTGTAGAGAACTAGCTTAACTCCTAGATGAGTTGCCTTCCAAGGCTAACGAGCCCCATCTGCACCGCATGACAACAGGTAGTACTGATTACATGTTACAGTAGCAGTTGAACTGACCTGACCCTAGGAAAACATACATAAGGCGCCAACAACGCAAAAAAAAAAAATTAAACACCAAGACATAAAACAAAAAGAACCACCACAGAAGTATCGCCTTGGAACGATCAGTAACACAAAGTTACTGGCGGGCTTAAACCGGTTTTACAGGATCCTAACCTCACCCTCAGCTTCTGCAGTGGTTCATAACATTTAGTAAGTTCTTCGGTCCTCGTGGTGAATCTCTAACTAGTCAATGAATCAACAAGAACAAACAAATAAATCATGATAAACATCCTGATGAATCAAAAACAAGGTCTCACAGATTGAGTAAGCTGCCCGACGATGGAGATCCCTGGGCGGCGAATAACCTACTAACTCCGGAGCAAAAGAAAAACACCAGTTGGACCCCGGTGGGCCAAGCAACAGACAAGAAGCTCCGGCCCAAACCAACTAAAATGAATAGCTTTAAGTCGGGGCCATCATAGAGTCTGACGCCCGACCCACCGGCGTGCAATTAAAGAAGGCAGCATAGTTATCAACCATGATTGGGTTAAAAACTAAGCAAAAGGAGAACAAAAACCAGCTGAAGCTACAAGTAGATTCAACTTGACGCGAGCTTCTACTTTTTTTCTCTAACTTTAGTAAACCATAAGAGCCGCCGCACCACAAAATAAACAATCTGCAGGGGCAGATCAGCTGTGCAGTAACTTTGCAGATCAGTGTCATTGTTTTCGCTACAAGGATAGTACAATTGCTCTTCTACTTACATGCGAAATTTTCTTCTTCTAGCCTGTTTTTGTGAATGTACGGGCTGGTTTGTGTCGGACCTGATCAGCTGCGATTTGTCTGTTTATGTTTTATGCATCTCTGCTGGGAAAGAGCTAGTCATATTCTTCTTCAGGCCAGTTGTTACATTTTAAGTTACAAGTTTTGTGGCGTCTTGTGTAGTCATTTCTTTGCACTTAGTTGGTGTAAGGGTTTTGAGTTAAAATTCAATTGTATATAGTATTACTCGTTTCTTGTACACGTGTACTTGTACGTAATTTAGAACCAGTTATTGGACTGTCTGTATAGAATACGGGCTAAATCAATTTTGTGATATGATGTCAAGTCGTGAAATGATATCTCGCTTACAATTATACAAGCCATTAGCTTAACAGAACTATAACCCTACCAGTTGTACATATCAGAGGCATTACTTACCAAAGAAAAAGTTGTTTTATCACAGAGAACAGATGTCATATGCCGTACATATTCAGCCGGTCAAATCAGCCAATACTTCAGAGCAAACAGACACATTTATAGTACAAGCTACTTGAAGTTTAAAGGTCGTTTGTTGTATTCCTTGGTTAAATACATTAAACCGTGTTCGGAAAGTAGATACGTATTTCGTATGTCAGATGGAAATTAATTCGTTTTACTTTTCCTTAAAGGATATCATGGTTGTTAGATTGAAAAAAGGCGACAAGAAGCATTTTAGACAGTGAATTTCCGTATTGGCTTTCTATAAGACATTCAGCCATATCGTCATGAGCATTATATTATAGAAAGCCAATACAGCGAAGTTAAGGAAAAAAGAAGAAAACAACAACATATTAGGAAGAAGGTGAAAAAGACATATTAGATTAATAGGATATTAAGGCGACGATTACAATAAAATGCACAACTTTCAACAAGAACGATTAGTAATACCTGGGAAGGCGTTTCATATTTTAACTCAAGAAAACATACAATAGTGGTTGCTTAGCCTGAAATTTACCGATTTTAAAAGCGATGAAATGCAGGCAAGTTATCACAACGTTTATGCGCACAATACAGGAAATAAAAAAAGAAACAAGGAAATTACTCTTTGAAATATAGAACTTTACACTGGAGCAAGGGACTCGCCCATGAATACAGTGAAAAATGATCGTCCCGCCATGACAGTAGTTGGCTGTACACGTAAAGTACAGAATAAACCAAATACTTGTGTTTCAGATAGACAATTTTCGCATTTCGCAATATAATTATGCTTTAACAATATATTTAGCTTTTTTTCCTTTTTTATCTTCTTTTTCTTATAATAGCCGCTACATAGAAACATCTGTTTTTCTGATAGATTTTGTTACAATGAAGTAGTAACTACTAATATATATGTTTAAATATATACATATAGTCATGTCGTAGGGAACTGTAACATTTTCAATTTTTCAATTCAGTCTATGTCAGTTCACTATAGCTAAGTTCATATTATGTGTAACTTTTGAAACACACTGATATACTACTTTGGAGATGCCACCTACGTCATGTCATAATCTTGTTATATTACCATTCATAGGCTTATCATCCTACATCTATCTATTTTTCATGCGTATTGGATGTCCGATCTGATCGCAATTTTATGGTTGCTGGCAGACACAGCCTAGATCAGGGATGCCATATTAGTATAACTGCTCTGGGCACTGCATCAGCATTCCTCAACATTTGCTTTGCGGTCATCCAGTACTCCCGATAAAATATGTCAAGTTAGTGTATTTGTGTATTTGTATTGATTGTTTTGTAGATGCGCTAAAATGTATTTGGCAATCTGAATAAAGAATTGAATTGAATTGAATTATAGATAGCGAGAACGTCACATATAACTCAAGACTGATGCGTCAAGAGGACAGGGCAAACCAATCTTGTATGTGATGCCGAGGAAGTAATCCAGTATAAGGCATCAGAGGTTACTGGCATGAGACCTGTCAACGGCATAGTGTATCACCATGAGAAGAAACTAGACTAGTCTTTCCATTTCAACTATTCTCGACAAATTCGTTGAGTTGTTTTGCAGAAGTCACACAGCGACATCGTCGGACATAACATCAGAACATTTGACTGTCATGTTTTATTACATGCGCTTGCAAACTGTGGAACAATCCAATTTTTCATGCAGCAGGTTGTAGGCGTCATGGTCACTAAGACATTATTTAAGGCCATCCTTCCTAATCTTAAGAACTGTCCACTTGAGGTTCTTTATCCTTTTTTTCCTGGGCGAGACCAGTACTATGATGTTGTTTTTGTTGGTTTTGTTGTCCCGGGAGCACCTGAAGGCTCAACCGAGTAGGAGGTTGTTTTTGTTGTTTTTGGAGAAGCCCGGGACGGAACCTGCGACCCCTGGTTTACAAGGCGAGTGACTTCTCCACTGCACTCCGGAGGCTTTATCCATCTTAGGCGCAGAATATAATGCTCATGACGATATGGCTGAATGTCTTGTAGAAAGACTGATCCTGCAGTCATGTTATAAATCATCTTGGAAAGTGATAACCTTATTTCAGCATGTAATTTACGGTAAGAAGAGATTATTGTTTCTTGCTAAAGGCCAAGAGGCCGAAAATTTGAACAAAGAGTGACTTTGGAAATAAATTGTTATAGTTAATTCACAAGTGGAATATTCACTCAAGATTCGAAGCCACAAAAGGCTTATATGTATGGATGGTTTGCCTTGAGCCACTTTTCCTGGACGAGCTGAGACCAGAGCGGTAAACCAGTGATCAGATGGTCAGTCAGTAGTGTAGAAGCCTTGCCTGTAGGTACAAGCAGTTCATCTATTTCTTTAGGCCTCAATGGGCGGAGACCCATATTCCCATCCGTCCACCTTTTTTGTTTCAATTGATGCTTAACGTCCAAGTCAACAGTTATGATCATGTCGGGACGTTGCCTCCATTTTAAGGGGCTTTTTATCCGATTAAAAGATCTCATGACACACAAAATGTGCTTCAAAAATACAGGGGGTAGTTGTAGGTGTACATGTATCACCCATTTTTATAAGCCCAACGAATATACACCTTCATGCAAATTCGTAGTCTATGGTCCGAGTGTGTGTTTCTTCAATCATAAATTTCACATTCTTTACTTAATGTTCTCGGCGTACGAGATTTACAATATCCTTCATTCCCCTTCAACCCAAAAGCACTAATTGGCAGTAGCCGTGGTATTTGATGCGTCTGGTGATCATTATCCAGTAATATGTAATTTTTTAAAGACAGTAGACTTGCTCATGCGACGACAATATGAAAGTCTTGAGTGTTTTAGCATGTTGGCTCACGAAACTAATGACATTTGACGTGTGTTTGGGGTCAGCCAGAAAGGGAAAAAACATGTGTATATGGCATATGTAATTGTCTTCAAAGCAAATTGTATAAACAGTTTTCCAGGCTCATCTTGCACCACAATACAAGCAAAAAAAGGAACATGGCAACTCCTTTATTTCACGCGAAGCAATGCACGCGCAGCCACTAGACAATCGGATATCCCTGCAACAACAATCAAATTTGGTATTGAGGGGAATCAAAAGCCTGCAATAACTGTGCTGCATGTCTAAGAAATATTAAATGCTGATGGATGCTCCAGTTTCTTATCATATAAGTTGTCACATGATTTACAGATTGTCACCGTGCTTTCTATCGCCAGGTGCCTTACAAGCCTTGTTTTATCCAGGCACTGAAATGTGTAGGAAAAGGATAGTTGCACATATATCATTTAAACATGAAGAGTGATTACAGGTCCAATCGGTCGTGAAAACTTTTCCAGACGCAATTCTGTCATGAAATAGCAAAATGTTCATCAGTGAAAGTCACGATTTTAACATTTCCATAATTGATATTTTTGTACATTATTCAATGCTTAAAGACAATTCCCAGCCCAAACGACTCATGGGTTCGTGTATAAGAATCTGGTCATTGGAAAATCAAAGATGCCAGTGGTGCTGAATTACGCAATGGACAAGACATCAAAGAAGCATTTCGAAAGGCAGGAATCTTTCCAATAAACCGTAACATGATTTACAAGAGCCAGATTGCACCAGCGTCATTTTCCAAAAGACAAGTGGACGATGAAACACCAACCACCACCGCTTTAGGGACAACATCAGACAGAGATTAGGAAGAAGAAGAAATCAGTGTGGATGAGGGCTCAACAGTGACATGTCACAAAGGCGACGCATTCACTGGGGAGAATCCTCTTGTTAAGCAGCGTCTGGTTCCTGAGTCATTGGCGAAAATAATGTTCCCCTTACCAGAGCTTACAAGAGCTTCTACTTTAGCACTGCCTTTAAGTTAGAAAGTTTTTGTTCCCCAGTTTAACAATGGGTTAATTCAAATGGAATCCTCGTTGTCGACATAAAGTTATCTTCCAAAGTTTTATTGCTACCATAGTTACTGTTTCTTCCTTGTTTGTTTAATTCGTGTTAAAATTAAGTCAACATTTTTTATTCATGTATTTTCTCTTTACTATTTTCTACAGTGCAAAAATAAAAGAATAATGTTTCAAGTAACCCAATACTTTTGACTTCCAGTCTCTCTTGATCTATTTGACAGATTCAAGTATTCACTGATGAGGTTTTAGTATCCAAAACAGCGGCCAACTTCCATTCTCATTAATATCCACGCTTCTCAGTTTTTTAATTCCTAAAAAAGCAATATCCTAAATTATTTGGCACAATGAGTAATGAATTATTATTATAACACCATTCACCTATTCATGAAAATCGGTAACTCATCCATTAACTCGTCGGACCTCTGTACTTTCCCGCCAAAGAAACATAGATGAAAACTAACACAATTCAAATGGTCAAATGACAAAATACGAGTTATGTTGGTGCCCGAAAAGTTCTAAATGACCTTTAACACTGCACGAAACAGTAAATCAAGTTATTGGCCGATAGATCGTGGCGAATTGCATCTTTGATTTCAAATCAAGTCATTAAAAGTCTAAGGCAAGATTAGACGAGACCTGCCTTGATCTCTCACATTTTCATAATGATTTCAGCAAAACCTAAAAAAGCGTAGGTTGCAAATGTGTCCCTCTGGAATCAAAGAGCATTGTGAATTCAATAAAATAACATTTCAAATCATTTACGTTCTTTAAGTCATTACATATTCCTTGTACGGTTTTTAGTTTATGGGTATGTTTTTTTTAGTTTAAAAAAGTTATGAAAATCCACCAATAGTTAAAGGACAGACCAATCTAAATATCCTACAAGTTTGAGGTAAAAAGGACTTGTTATTTAACATGGAATGCAGTTTACGTTTCTTTTTGTACATACTACACTATGTTAACTTACAAAAGTAAGTAACTTAAAATAATAAAAAAAAACTTTTGACCGCTCGCGTTTATATTCCAGTGATTATCATAGTAGGTAATTGTCCTAGTGATAAGACCACTTTTGGTGATGAACTGTGTCCATATACAGCATTTGAGAAATATCTCTCAAAATTGAACCAAGACTATCAGATGCCTGAAGTTGTTCTTTCCGGGGCCAATCCAGACATTTGGTACAACAACATTATTGTTGGAACGCATTCGCGCGGAAATAATATGAAACTCCAATCTAATTCGCGCGGAAATAATATGAACCTCCAATCTAAAGAAAAATGTCGAGGAGTCACGACAATTACACTCCTGGACCTTTTTCGAGGCGCGCCATGTTATTGTTAAACTTTATCTAAGGAACATTACTGTGCTAATTTACTTAAGTATCTTGATTATCTACCTTAGCACTGATGACGTCATAGACATTACCAGGGTAACGACGTTACGTCTTTAGTAGATAAAAATAGAACTGATATCCTTTAAGAGCAGTGAACATATTAATGAGAAAGGGGATGGGCCATACCATGGTTTCGGCTACTTAAGCCTCTTCAGTGACCCTACAGATTTGGCAACATGAAGCCAAAAGAATTAATGTAATTTCGCATCTTTCAGCACGATAGTCGATACACAGACTATTATAATCCAAATGGGGCCAAATATATTAAATGTTGGTTAGAAAATGAATCTAAACCAATAATAATTTTCTGATTTCTCAGAATACCCCCACTGATCTCAAAGGACCAAAAGGAAAATATAATCTGCACTATGGATGATGTACGGGGAGACTTTTTACGGCCGCCACACGGCACAACACCAGCTGCAGTAATAGCAAATAAAAATAGAACTGATATCCTTGTCATGATCAGTGTATGAATAAACTGTTGCTGCTTATTAAACCATATTTCTTGAATTATCAATTGGTAGCAGAGCGAGGTTCAGGATCTTTATGTTTGTGGATGGCAGTAATAGGGTAAAGGCCTGACTAGCAGCTGGAGAAAGGAAAAGGAATGCCAGGGAGGACAGATTAAATGATAAAATGATTGGATAAATACAGAAAATTGAATACAAGAAAATAAGCAGAAAAGTACAGGTTTCAGTGTCTACAACAGCGTATAGTGGTAACAGACTAAATGTCTACAGCGTATAGCGTTCACAGAAAGGGGTTTCTGAGATTAACTGTATAGCGTCTACAGAGCTTGTGTTGGTGTTTGGATAGCGTACGGAGAAGTGCTTCTAGTGACTGAACAGTAGCGTTATAGTGAATACTGTTTCTGTTTGACAGTTTACAAAGTAATACAGAGGTTGTTTAATGAGAAGTGAGTGTAAAACTTTTGTATTATTGAGCTGGTGATAAGAAGTGTCATTACAGCATGACAACACGAGTTAACCCACCTTCATTGACAAAGTCTAAAAACTATGAGCGGTTTAAGCAGGAAGTTCTTGCCTGGAGTGAAATAACAGAGGTAAAAAGGGACAAGCAGGGTATAGCTGTAGCTTTATCTTTACCAGAGGAGGATGAGAATCAGATTAAAGACAAGGTCTTTGATCAAATACCTATAGATGATCTTAAGGATGACAGTGGGCTAGATATTTTGCTTGCCTGTTTAGACAAACATTTAGGAAAAGATGATTTGGCGGACAGTTTAGATAAGTTTGAAGATTTTGACGAGTTTAGCAGGAAAGATGGTCAATCAATACAGGAGTACATAGCGATGATCGATTCAAAGTATAGAAAAGTGGAAAAGAAATCCTTCTAAGATTTTAGCATTTAAACTAATAAAGGAAGCGAACATCACAAAAGAAGAAAATACGGGGTCTGTCCCAGAAATACGTAGACATTTGTGATTAAAAAGTAATGTGTCTGCAGAATTTCATGAAATTTATATGATCTGTTTGCATACATCTAACAAACATTTCGTACAAATATGGATGAATTCACCCCTTACACAACAGATTTATATGCATTTATTCCAAGAGGGGTAGGTGTCTACGGCGCACGTCAAAAACACTGTTTTGAAATTCATCAAGATCAAATTCAACAGTTCCTGTAATTGCGAGTTAAGGTGATATTACGCAATTCTAGCTATCAGTTGCACGAATAATTATGTAAGATAAGTTTTTGAAAGTTTGAAATAATTTCCACCATCAGTGTTGATTTTATAGAAATTTTCTTAAACCTACTGCAATTATTTTATTGGAAAATTGTGACGTAATGTAAGTTTGGCGGCGCAAAATTAGACCAGTTAAGTATATTTAACAAAAATAATTTATAAAATCAACCTTCTATTGTGTTATTAATAATCCTGTGATGATTCTGTATACATATTTTCTTTAAATATTCTAATTGCATGTTTCTTGTTGTCATTTTAAACAAGCGACATCTTTTTGTTTTGTTTCAGTCTAAAATAAAATTAGTGTTCCCACATATAAAATTAAACTGATCATGCTATTTTTCTACTTATCATTTATAACTCAAATTATTGACTATAATTTTAACTAAGAAGACTTAATCAATGCTTAGATGACAATATTCATCACCATTACGGCTCTAATAAAGAGACTGCACACAAAACATTTAACCACCCCTCCACAAAAACGTAGCAAAATGATTTTCAACGTGCTCCGTAAACGCCGATACACCATCATATAAATCTCCATAACTTTTGCAATTTGTGAGCGATTGAACTAATATTTTCACAGATTGCTCAGTACAAATGTAGTTTAAAAGCATGAACATATCTTTTATTTTCAACGAACCGTTCACGAAATATCAGACATCTTTATGATTTCCCGGGACAGACCTCGTATGTTAGTTCTAACTGGGATGAACTTCGAAAATAAGTTAACATTGTATGAAGAAGCAAAAGCATCACTGAAGAAATTTCAAGGAGACAAAATGTGCACCAAAGAAAATCAAGCCATTAAGTTAGAACCAGCATACCTAGCGGAGAATGAAGAAGTGTTATTGGCTGCTGGGTAAGTAAACCCAGTAGGCGGTTTAACAACAGAAGAGGAACCAGCTGCGAGGACCAGCCAACACACGTTCCAGAGAAAATACCTGTCCAAGAACAGGGCGAAGCAGGAAAATGAATGCAGTTGGCTCAGATGGACAGATTATGACATGCAAATAGTGTGGATCTTTCCGGCATCTAATAGCAGATTGCCCCGATAGTTGGGAGAATGTGGCTAAACTAAGCATTATAGATGATGAGAGCATTGTATTGTAAACTTGTCATGATTAAGGTGAAGACTTGAAACGAAACATAAATTTTGCATGATTCAAATGGTGGATTTTATAACTGAACTGAAAGTGTTTCACTTACTTTGATTATTTCAGCATTTTGATTTACCTTCGCTTTTATCAGTATAATGCTAATCATATTTATGCAAATCATGTTTATTTATACAAAAAAAGAAAGTGTAATGAATGTTAAACTTTATCTAAGGAACATTGCTGTGCTAATTTACTTACTTAAGTATCTTGATTATCTACCAGCACTGATGACGTCATATACATTACCAGGGTAACGACGTAACGTCTTTAGTAGAGTTGTCATGATCAGTGTATGAATAAACTGCTGCTGCTAATTAAACCATACTTCTTGAATTATCAGTTATGATTATATCTGGTCATAAGTCCACAAAGAGCATTAGCGACTATGCTAGGACCTGGCACGATAAAATCCATAAAATATCAACAAGATTAGCTGAGGCGACTGGTAATAGAATAGTTTGTTCAAGTTATTGTCTTTTATTTTCAAATTATTTCTGCTGTTCAAATTATTGCCTTTTATTTTCAAATTATGTCTGTTGATTAGTCAAACTGCATTGAAGGAATGTATCAAGATCTAAAATTAAGTAGAAAGAATTGCAAATGGTGTAGACCCACATAAGGCTGCTCAGGTTTTTCCTTAACACTTCAAAGGGCAATGAATTTATCATTCTTATCACTTATCGTCTAGTTTTAATTACATTTGCTCCAATATAGCCGTTACCTCATCATACATTGTGAGCCACAATTAAATCTAGCTAATGTTTGTAAATTTCGATTGTGTTAATTGAGCAAGTGTCCCGATTCAGATAGAGAGGCCTCAGTCTCAAATAATAGACGACACTCACGACAAGAAGTTATGGTATGGTAGCCAATGTCAGTCATTCCCTATATTGACAACTCAATCTCTGTTATTTAATTTATTCTATATGCATACATGTACAAAATGTGATTTTGCTTGGTTGGTGTCTGGGTTTGGAGTTGATGTTCCTTACTTGTACACGTGTACTTGTACGTTATAGTGTCTAACATGTAGAACCAGTTATTGGACTGTCTGTATAGAATACGGGCTAATTCAATTTTGTGACATGATGTCAAATCATGAGCTGATATCTGGCTTACATTTATACAAGCCATTAGCTTAACAGAACTATACCCCCGCCTGTTGTACACATCAGAAGCATTACTGACGAAAACCAAAGAAAACTTTGCTTCATCGCTGAGAACAGATGAACTATAACGTATCCAGGTGGTTTAGTCAGCACAGCAAACATTTAATACGTTTATATTACGAGATACTTGCAATTTTATGGCCATGTGTTGTATTTCTTGGTCAAATACATTAAAACGTGTTCTGAAAGTAGATACATATTTTCTATGTTAGATGGAAATTACTTTCTTTTACTTTTCCTTAGAAGATATCATGGTTGATAGATTGAAAAAGGCGGGAAGAAACCTTTCAGACAGTGAATTTCCGCATCGGCTTCCAAACGGCCCGTGTACGAGAAAACATTTTCTTAACAGAAACAAGGTACATTATGAAAACTTGCCCATGCAAAATACAGAACTTTTTTTCAGCTGTAATAAATGAAAACTTTTTCTCAAAACATGCATTGTGGGTACACGTTAGAACCGCCTCGTCGAGGCGGTTCTAACGAGTACCCACAATGTACGTTTTGGAGCAAAAATAAGAAAAATAGGTATACCCCTGCATACCCCCGTTGTACTATGTAAAAGTGGGGTTTAAGGGGGTATTCATTGCACGGACATGTTATGAAAGTAACCAATGATCAGAAAATGGCGTAATCAAAAAGAAATTCCCTCTCCAAAATCCAAGGCAGGAAAACAAATACGTGCTAATATAAAGAAAAAATACCGTAAGCCGAGTAAGCAGCTATTTCCCAATAGGTTGCCACACAGTAATTTAACTATGAAAACGCACATTTGGTGCAAACAGCACAAAAATCGACACCAAAACACTAAAATAAAACCACAACAGAAGTATCGCATTGCTATCGTCAGCTTTTTAAATCAATGGGTAGGTGGGCTTCTTGTCAATTTGCAGGACTGTACATTCCCTGTTGATGCTGAAAAATGTCAACTAAATGCAAGGTGTGCGTCACAAAAGGTTCTCTGCCGTGTTGAAGAATTTGTGTACCGTGAGATCATGGAACAGGGGTCAAGTTAAGGGAAAAGAAGAAAACAACAACATACCATATTAGAAAGGAGAAAAAAGACACATTACCAGGATTAAACATGATGCTAAGACGATAATTACATACCACAGGACCAATGGTCCTGTAAACGCTCAACTGAGATCTGAGAATATACCGATAAACTTGTTTGACTATAAAGGTTACGTGCATGTATATAGCCCGAGGACAGAGTCAGAATACCCTCTAGGGTTATTTTTTTTTAAATTCATAAATAATCTGTCCACTTGCTCATTCCCTGGAAAGTTTTTTCCCTTCAGTGTCATTTTAAAAGTTTTCTGCATATGTGACCTATATTGAACTTGCCGTAATGTCTGTCAATGTCATCAAAGGATCATGTTTTATATACACATTGTAGTACCCTAGTCGTCTTTGCTACATAACAATTTTCATTGCAATAGGTTTAGCAGTTCGTTCGAAGAAGACTTTTGAAGGTTTTTTTTACCATATAGGGACATGGCGGACTTCTTGGTCATGTGACCTGGTTGATTTATAACCACATTGGTCCCCCCACACTTCATACAGATGCTTCCTATACGTAAAGTTTGACTTTGATTGACCAAGTGGTTTTAGAGAATATCTTTGAATGCATGTATAATGCCCCGGGGCAGGGGCAGATCCACCCCTGGGGTCCAAATTTTTCTCAGAATCTTAAATCTCCAGTTCATTTACTCATTTCCTGGAAATTTTACCCTTCAAATCACATTTTAACAATTTTCCCATTCAAACGCACGGGCAACCTATGTTGACCTTGTCGTAAAATAGGTCAATGTCATCACAGGGTAATGACTTATACAAACTTTGTAGAGCTCCATTGCCTAATGCTTCATGCCAAGTTTCAAAATCATAGGCCTTACGGTTCTAGAGAAGATTTTAAAGGGATTTTCTATTTATAGCCATGGCGGCCATCTTGGTCATGTGATGGGTATACTATTACCTCACCTGATGAGCCTTCGGCTCAGGAAAGCTAAATTCGCCATAAACCGCCCAACGTTCAACAATGTTTATGAAAGGTACATGTAAATGCAATAACGTTTACCAGGAACGACGTTTCATATTTAAGCTGAAGAAAACATGCAATAGTGGTTACTTGATCTAAAATTTACCGATTTTAAAAGCGATATGAAATGCAGGCAAGTTATCATTACGTTTATGCGAACAATACAGGAAATTAAAAACAAATAAGGAAATTACTCTTTGAAATATAGTTTATATAAGTTTGGACTCGCCCATGAATACATTGAAAAATGATCGTCCCGCCATGACAGTAGTTGGCTGTGCACGTAAAGTACAGAATAAACCATAAACTTGTGTTTTAGATAGACAATTTTCGCATTTCGCAATATAATTATGCTTTAACAATATATTTAGCTTTTTTCCCTTTTTTATCCTTTTTTCTTTTTCTTATAGATAGCGAGAACGTTGCATAAAGAATATTGTATAGAATATTAACTCAAGACTGATGCGTCAAGAGGACAGGGCAAACCAATCATGTATGTGATGCCCGAGGAAGTAATCCAGTATAAGGCATCAGAGGTTACTGGCATGAGACTTGTCAACGGCGTACTGTATCACTATGAGAAGAAACTAGACTAGTCTTTCCATTTCGACTAATTCGTTGCGGTTTTTTTTTTTTTTTTTTTTTTTTTTTTTTTGTTTTTTTGTTTTTTTTGCAGAAGTCACACAGCGACATCGTCGGACATAGCATCAGAACATTGGACTGTCATGTTTTATTTCATGAGCTTGCAAACTGTCGAAAATTTCAATTTTTCATGCAGCAGGTTGTAGGCGTCATGGACACCGAGACATTGTTTAAGGCCATCCTTCCTAATCTTAAGAACTGTTCACTTGAGGTTCTTTTCCTTTTTTTCTTGGGCGAGACCAGTACTATGAGGTTGTTTTTGTTGTCCCGGGAGCATCCGAAGGCTCAACCGAGTAGGAGGTTGTTTTTGTTGTTTTTGGAGAAGCCGGGATGGAACCTAAGACCCCTGTTTTTCAAGGCGAGTGACTTATACCCTGCACCACGGAGGCTTTATCCGGCTTAGGCGCGGAATATAATGCTCATAACGATATGGCCGAATGTCTTGTAGAAAAGACTAGTCCTGCAATGAAATCAGGCTCACCAACACAACAACCATTAGTCATGTTATACAGTAGACTGCTTCAATTATCTTGGAAAGTAAAAACCTTATTTCAGGGTGTAATTTATTGTAAGAAGAGATTATTGTTTCTTGATAAAGGTCAAGAGGCCGAAAATTTGAATAAAGAGTGACTTTGGAAATAAATTGCTATAGTAAATTCCCCTTTGGAATATTCATTCAAGATTCTAAGCCATAAATGGCTTATACGTATGGATGGTTTGCCTTGAGCCACTTTTTTCTGGACGGGCTCAGACAGGGCGGTTAACCAGTAATCAGATGGTCAGTCAGAAGTGTAGAAGCTTTGCCTGGAGGCACAAGCAGCCCATCTATTTCTTTAAGCCCCAATAGGCGGAGACCCATATTCCCATCCGACCACCCTTTTTTGTTTCAATTGATGCTTAACGTCGTCCAAGTCATCAGTTATGATCATGTCGGGACGTTGCCTCCATTTTAAGGGGCTTTTTATCCGATTAAAAGGTCTCATGACACACAAAATGTGCTTCAAAAAGACAGGGGGTAGTTGTAGGTGTACATGTATCACCCATTTTTTATAAGCCCAACGAATATACACCTTCATGCAAATTCGTAGTCTATGGTCCGATTGTGTGTTTCTTCAATCATCAAGTTCACATCCTTTACTTTCTCGTCCTATGAGATTTACAATATCCTTCCTTCCCCACCAGTAGCTGTGGTATTTGATGCGTCTGGTGATCATTATTCAGTAACTTTTAGAGACGGTAGACTTGCTCATGCGACGGCAATATGAATGTCTTGAGTGTTTTAGCATGTGGGCCCATGAAACTAATGACATTTGACGTGTCTTTGGGGTCAGCCAGAAAGGGAAATAGCATGTGTATATGGCAAATGTAATTGTCTTCAAAGCAAATTGTATAATCAGTTTTTCAGGCTCATCTTGCACCACAATTCAATCAAAAAAGGAACATGACAACTCTTTTATTTCACGCGAAGCAATTCTCGCGCAGCCACTAGACAATCGGATATCTCTGCACAAACAATCAAATTTGGTCTTGAGGGGAATCAAAAGCCTGCAATAACTTTGCTGCATGTCTGAGAAATATTAAATGCTGATGGATGTTCCAGATTCTTATCATATAAGTTGCCACATGATTTACTGATTGTCACCGTGCTTTCTTTCTAATCATTTTTATCGTCAGGTGCCTTACAAGTCAAGTATTTATCCAGACACTGAAACGTGATGGTAGAAAAAGGATAGTTGCCCATATATCATTAAAACATGAATAGTGATTGCAGGTCAAATCGGTCGTGAAAACTATTCCAGACCCAATTCTGTCATGAAATAGCAAAGTGTTCATCAGTGAAAGTCACGATTTTAACATTTCCACAGTTGATGTTTTTTGTACATTATTTGATGCTTAAAACCAATTCCCAACCCACACAACTCATGGATTCGTGAATAAGAACCTGCTCATTGGAAAATCAAAGATGACAGTGGTACGATACTGAATTACGCAGTGGACCGGACAACACATTTCGCCATCAAAGAAGCATTTCGAAAGGCAGGAAACGTAACACGATTTACAAGAGACAGATTGTGCCAGCGTCGTTTTCCAAAAAAGTGGATGATGAAACACCAACCACCTCCTCAGGGAAAACAATCAATATCAAACAAAAATTAGGAATCAGAAGAAATCAGTGTGCAGGAGGTCTCAACAGTGACATGTCACAAGTGCGGCGCATTCACTGGGGGAGAATCTTCTTGTTAAGCAGGGTCTGGTACCTTAGGTATTGGTAAAAATAATGCTCCCCTTACCAGAGCTTACAAGAGCTTCTACTTTAGCATACTCCTTTTAAGTTAGAAAGTTTTTGTTGCCCATTTCTACAATGGGTTAATTGAAATGGAATCCTCGTCGTCGACATGAAGTTATTTCCAAAGTTTTATTATTACCATAGTTTTTTCCTTGTTTGTTTTATTCGTGTTAAAATTAAGTCTTTACTATTTCCTGAGTGCAAAAATAAAAGAATAATGTTTCAAGTAACCAAACGTATCATGCTTTAAATTCCTATGTGTTTCAAGAGTTGAAACATGCAGTATTTTCTCTTAAAATACTTCTGACTTCCAGTCTCTCTTGATCTATTTGCCAGATTCAAGGATTAACTTCTTAGGTTTTAGTATTCAAAACAGCGGTATGGCCAATTTCCATTCTCATTAATATCCTCGCAGCTCAGTTTTTAATTCCTAAAAAGCAATATCCTAAATTGTTTGGCACAATGATAAAAATGAACTATTATAATAACACCATTCACCTATTTATGGATAATCGGTATCTCGTCCATTAACTAGTCGGACCTCTGTACTTTCCCGCCAAAGAAACAGACGAAAACTAACACAATTCAAATGATCAAGTGACAAAATATGGTGGTGCCCGAAACGTCCTAAATGTCCTTCAACACTGCGTGAAACAGTAAACAAGTTATACTTGGCCGATAGATCTTGGCGAATTTGCATCTTTGGTTTCAATTCAGATTCATTAAAATTCTCAGGCAAGATCAGACGAGACATGTCTTGATCTCTCACATTTTCATAATTATTTTAGTAAAACCTAAAGAAGCGTAGGTTGTAAACGTGTCCCTTTGGTGTCAAAGAGCATTGTGAATTCAATAAAATAACATTTTAAATCATGTACGATCCTTGGAAGTCTTTGTGTTACTGATCGTTCCAAGTCGATACTTCTGTGGTGGTTCTTTTTGTTTTATGTCTTGGTGTTTAAAATATTTTTGTGCTGTTGGCGCCTTATGTATGTTTGCATATTTTTAGTTAAGTTAAGGTTGCCACCTATTGGGAAAATAGCTGCTCATTCGGCTTACGAAATGTTTTCATGGTATAAGTACCTGATTGTTAGTTTGGTTTTTTCCCACCTTGGTTTTTGGAGTGGGAGTCTTTTTCTGGTTGCGCCTTTTCCTAATCGTTGCATACTTGTACTTTTTCAAGTCATTACATATTCCTTGTACGGTTTTTAGTTTATGGGAATGGGTTTTTAGTATATGGGTGCACTTACATGACGAACAAATACATGACGCCACAAGACCGGAAAAGTTATTAAAATCCACCAATAGGTAAAGGACAGACTAATCTAAATATCCTACAATTTGAAGTAAAAAGGGACTTGTATAACATGGAATGCAGTTTACGTTTCTTTTTGTACATACTATACTATGTTAACTTACAAAAAAAAGTAACTTAAACTTTAGACCGCTCATGTTTATATTCCAGTGATTATTCCTTTGATTCCAAGGATCTCACCAAAGTAGGTAATTGTCCGAGAAATAAGACCACTTTTGGTGATGAACTGTGTTCATTTACAACATTTAAGAAATATCTATCAAAATTGAACCAAGACTTTGAAGCCTTTTTTCAGATGCCTAAAGTTGTTCAATCTATGGCCAATCCAGACATTTGGTACAACAACACTGTTGTTGGAAAGCATTCGCGCGGAAATAATATGAAACCCCCACCCAAAGAAAAGTGTCAGAGAGCCACGACAATTGCATGTACACTCCTGGGCTGCGTTTCACTAAACGTTCCTAGGATTAGGACGATCCTAGTCCTAGGGTTAGGATCGGAGTTGATCTTAGGAACGACTTTAGGAATTTTCGGAATGCGTTTCACTAATATATAACACTTTCGTAAGATCACTGTAGTTCCTAAGAACGAGATTCTCGCGAGACCAACAAAACGTAAACATCCGGCGCGCGCGGGCATGATTGAAAGTAGACGATTATACTATCGACTATGGAAGGTACATGCAGAAAAGACAATTGGGATGAGGGGGCGATAAGAGCACTGATATTTTCTTATTATGACCGGTTGGAGGTGCTCGAGTCTAAATTTTCAAATTCAGTGACCCAGACAATAAAGGCTTCTGCATGGATAGAAGTGGTTGATTGGTAAGAACACAAAGTATCCATGATTTGTTTTGGGAAAATCCCTTCACCGAACGAAGTGTTATCTATCTATCTATCTATCTATCTATCTATCTATCTATCTATCTATCTATCTATCTATCTATATTAATACTGCGATATCTTCATTACTGAGTATAATCTATCTATTTTTTATGCTTCATAGATCCATCTCAGAAATTTTACATAGTTTGTTTTGTCTTAAATTGAAGACAACTATGATTTTCCTTCTAGCCCTTTGAACAATTTAGCACCATTATGCACCAGTAATTTGTAACAACAGCTCCCCGCCTATGGGGAACATCTACATCTATACGTTAAATTGTCATGCTTGACAACTTAACTCAGTGAGGCAGGTATTATACCATATGACTTTATAATGCCCTGCTATAGACCCCTATCCCTATAACAGTCTGGTGGTCAAAACTTTATCGAGGCACGCCATGTCATTACCATATCTGGTCATAACTCCGCAAAGAACATAGCGACTATTCCAGGACCTGGCACGATCGAATACATAAGATGTTAACAAGATTAGCTGAGGCGAATGGCAATAGAATAGTTGTTTCAAATTATTGTCTTTTAATTCTAAATTAGTTATGTTAATTAGTCAAATTACATTGAAGAATGTCCCAAGATCCAAAATTAATAGGCAGAATTGCAAATGGTGTATACCCATACACTGAAACAAAGTTATAAGAGGCCACCTCATATTTTTTCTTCTAGTTCAGAAAGTAAAATACGATCAATTAAAATTCATGATCATATGAATAAACCAATGTCTAACAGTGGCTCTGTGAGTTTCTGCATTCCAAAATGCATGATACTTCTCACACAGACGAAGCATGTGTAAAGGTACCCTATTTCAAAAAGTCACACTTTATTAACATCAAATTAAATGTCATATTATGACGTTGTGTTTTTACATTTTAATTTATTTGAAAGTGCTACTGACTGCCATGAAGCAAAATAAAATTAAGTCAAAAGTGTTGCTGCAATAAGAATCTTCGTTTCTGTTTTGTACATGCAAGAAGACAACAACCTGAATAACAGGAATTCAGCTTTTGTATGCAATTTGCATACCAACTTTGTTCTTCTCCAGTTGCGTTATTATCAGCAGCACGGCATTGAAATTTTCAGCGATTATTTAGGTCAAATACTAGACTCTGATAAACTTTGAAAATTAAAAAAATCGTCCACAAATTTTGTTATTTTGTTCGTTAAAAATTGGCATTGAAACCGGAAGTGTGCGGCAGCCTTGACCTGTTGGTCCTCGAAAATGGTCTAAAACAGTTCAGTCGAGTTATATCTCTCATTTCCAGGCCTCATCAAGTGAATTTAATAGGGGTCAACATGTTTAAGAGGCACATTTATGAATTTTCCAAAAAATCTCAAAATTGGCGATTTTTAAAAATGCATAAAAATTCTACCAGTAGAGAAAATTCGAATTTTTGATGTTTTTCCGAGCCGTAACGACCCCTTTGATAACACCCGTTCCTAATTTCAACAAATGGTGTGCTGTATCCAATTTTTTATTTAAAAACATTGATTTTTGCATTTTTACTCCAAAAACGCCTTTAGTAAAAGAAAATTATTTCTTAACACTTTGGAACTTTACTTACTTGAAAGACACGTCTTTTGGCAAAAAATCGTGCAATTTTGAACATGGCTTAGAAACAAAAAATGAGTTTAAAAGTGGCCTCTTTATAACTTTGTTTCAGTGTATATAAGGCTGCTCAGATTTTTCCGGCCACTTCAAAAGGCAATGAATTTACAATGCTTATCACTTATCGTCTAGTTTTAATTACATTTGCTCCAATATAGCCATTACCTCATAATACATTGTGAGCCACAATTAAATTTTGCTAACTTTTGTAAATTTCGATGGTGTTCAGTGAGCAAGTGTCCCGATTCGAATAAGGAGGCTGATCTACCAAAACCCCAATCTCAAATAATGGACGACACTCACGACAGGAAGTTATGGTATGGTAGCCAATGTTAGTCAATCCCTATATTGACAACGGTAAGTGGGACTCAATCTCTGTTATTTTATTTTATACGTGTACTATATGCATACAAAAATGTGATTCCGCTTGGCTGGTGGGATTGGGGTTAAAACTCCTTCTTGTACACGTGTACTTGTACGTAATAGTGTCTAACATGTAGAACCAGTTACTTGACTGTCTGTATAGAATACGGGCTAATTCAATTTTGTGTTATAATGTCAAATCATGAGCTGATATCTGGCTTACATTTATGCACGCCATTAGCTTAGTAGAACTATAACCCCCGCCTGTTGTACATATCACAAGCATTACTGCCGAAAACCAAAGAAAACTTTGCTTCATCGCTGAGAACAGATGAACTATAACGTACGCATCCAGTTGGTTTAGTCAGCACAGCAAACTTTTAATACGTTTATATTACGAGATACTTGAAATTTAATGGCCATATGTTGTATTTCTTAGTCAAATACATTAAAATGTGTTCTGAAAGTCGATACTTGTTTCCTATGTTAGATGGAAATTAATTTGCTTTACTTTTCCTTAATAGAACATATCCTGGTTGATAGATTGAAAAATGCGGGAAGAAACCTTTCACATCAGGAAAACATGTTCGTGCAATATATACCCCATTAAACCCCACTTTTATACAGTAAAACTGGGGTTTGCAGGGATATACCTATTTTTCTTATTTTTGCTCAAAAACATAGACTGTGAGTACACGTTAGAACCGCCTCGCCCAGGCGGTTCTAACGAGTACCCACAATCTATGTTTAAGAGCAAAAAAAAAGAAAAATAGGTAAACCCCTGCAAACCCCAGTTTTGCTATATAAAAGTGGGGAATAAGGGGGTATACATTTCACGGACATGTTTTCCTGATGTTTTCAGACAGTGAATTTCCGCATCAGCTTCCAAACGGCCCTTGTACGAGAAAACTCTTTCTTGACAGAAAGGAAAAAGTAACTTTGATCACAGAAAGGTAAAACTAATCAATGATCAGAAAATGGCGTAATCAAAAAGAAAATCCCTCTCCAAAATCCAAGGCGGGAAAACAAACATGTGAAAATATAAAGGAAAAATACCGTAAGCCGAGTTAGCAGTTATTTCCCAAAAGGTGGCCACACATTTATCCGAACTTAACTAAATATATGAAAACGTACCTATAGTGCAAACAGCACAAACAATCGACACCAAAACATAAAAATAAAACCACAACAGAAGTATCGCCTTGGAACCGGCAGTCATATAAAATTACTGGGTAGGTGGGCTTCTTGTCAATTCGCAGGACTATCAAATGGAAGATGTGCGTCACAAAAGGTTCTCTACCGTGTGGAAGAATCCGTGTAACGTGAGATCATGGAACAGAGGTCAAGTTAAGGAAAAAGAATAAAACAACAACAACATACCGTATTAGAAAGGAGAAAAAAGACACCTTACCAGTTGATTGAACATGCTGTTGAGGCGACAATTACAATAAAACGTCCAACTTTCAACAAGGCTTATGAAAGGTACACATGTAAATGCAAGAACCTTTACTGTAAAGACGTTTCATATTTAAACTGAGGAAAACATGCGATAGTGGTTGCTTAGTCTAAAAATTACCGATTTAAAAAGTTATGAAATGCAGTCAAGTTATGACTAAATTTATGCGAAAATTTCAGGAAATTAAAAAGAAAGAAGGAAATTACTCTTTGAAAAAAAAAGACATTTACATTGGACTCGCCCATGAATGCAGTGAAAAATGATCGCCCCGCCATGACAGTACTTGTTTGTTGTGCGTAAAGTACGGAATAAACCATATACTTGTGTTACAAACATTGTCAAATAGTTTTCGCTTTTAGCAATATAATTTTGCTTTAACATTTGTTACTTTTTCCTTCTTCTACTTATATATAGAGAGAACGTCACATATATAAATCAGACTGACGCGTCAATAGGACAAGGCAAACTAAGCATGTATGTGATGCGGAAGAAGTAATCAAGTATAAGGCATCAGAGGTTACTGACATGAGACTTGTCAACGGCATACTGTATCACCATGAGAAGAAACTAGACTAGTCTTTTCATTTCGACCGCTCTCGACAAATGCATTGAGATTTTGAAGTCACACAGCGTCATCGTCGGACATAACATCAGAACATTTGACTGTCATGTTCTATTTCATGCGCTTGCGACCTATGGACAATCCAATTTTTTGGAAAATCCAGATGGCAATTTTCATGCAGGAGGTTGTTCAAATGAATAAAATGGTTGTATTGTATTGGTTGTAGGCGTCATGGTTTTAGGCCAAAGAACATTCACAGGAGACACTTTATAAATCCATCGCGGAATATGATGCTCATGGTGATATGACCGATGCACACGCCTCGGAATGTCTTGTAGAAAAGTCTGGTCCTACAAATGAAATCAGGCTAACCAATATAGCAACAATTGGTCATCTTATAGACTGCTTCAATTCCTGTGTTGAGGCACAACGGAATCTAGTGTGCTGGTCGACACTGAAGTCATAAGTAAGAGTATGACCAGAACATTAGCAGGAAGCGGTCTTCAACTAAAGCACCAAAGACATGCTTATCGTAGAAATGGTAGGTCCGGACCCACGAGTGTGCTGCAAGAGAAAACCAGATGACCAATAGCCCTGTAAACGCTCACCTGAGGTCTGAAATATACAGCAATAAACTTGCTTGGCGATAAGGGTCATGTATGTAGCCCCGCGGCAAGGTCAGAATAACCCCCTGGTGTCAATTTTATTTTCAAAATCATAAATATTTTGTCCATTTTCTGATTTTTTTTCTTTAATGACTATTCCTTCCCGACCACCCTTTTAATAAATTGTAAAAAGACACAGTTTCGGATCACCTTAAAAGTGCACCATGGGCCATCAATTCTTCAGAATCACTTCAAAGTGTTGTCTGCTACCTGTACTACAGTAAATGCCTCATCTTATAAATTTAGCATTTACATGTATTTCTAAAAATGAAAACAAATGTAAGCAATGGGCAATTCATTATCTGCAAAAGAACGGTAATAGCCAGTTTAGGTTCAAGGACCCTGAGATCCCAGACTCCGATCATAAAACTAGAACCGTACATATGATGGCACCTTTGATGAAGCTTCAAAGTCTTGGTGTAGATCCAAAGAAGCTAGCCAATCGAATGTTGAATAAATACAGGTCATCTTACATTTGAGGATAATTACACCAATAAAAGCACAAAGTTGTGCTTTTTAATCGAGAAAGTCTCTTTTGGTTCAGTTGTTTGTTGTTTGAATTGATGCTTAATGTCCGCATCAACAGCTATGGCCATGTCGGGACGCTTCGCCAAAATGAGGATGTCATGACACCTAACAAGTGATTCAAATATAGACATCCGACTAAGCCACAAAATTGAGCCACTTTTCCTTGGCAAGAGCGGTTTACCAGAAATCAGATGGCCAGACAGTAGCGTGGACGCTTTGCCTAGAGGCACTAGCAGCCGGCACCCAGTCCACCTGTTTTTGGTTTGCTGCTATGTTTCGTGAATAGCTGAAGATCTGATTAAACTTGAGTCCTCCGTCAAACCACCCATCATTAATATTCATTTTAAATTGACCATTCAAATCAGAACATTAGCTAACGGTCAATGACAGTTAGACAACAAGGGGTTAGACAAACAAACCAACACATGCTTTTTACAGGTAAATATAGGTGCAAAAACACAATGTTTCTCTAAGGAAATAGGGGTGGGCGTGGTTATACCTTGCTGGCGGAGGAGTTTATTGAAGATGCTGGGGTGGCCACAACACTAAAAATTGATTTTTCAAACATTCAAGGGCAGCTAACTCCGCAGTCCAGGGTCGAATCTGGCTCAAATTCGAACTCATCCAAGATTTTATGGTTATCCTTGTTTCTTCTAAGAATGAAGAAGATCCGATCAAAATTGAAGGCGCTAGGGTGGCCACAATACAAAATATTGATTTTTCAAACACTAAAGGGAGGCTATCTCCGCAGTCAGAGGTCGGATCTGGCCAAAATTCAAACTCATCCGAGATATTGTAGTTATTCTTGTTACCTGCAAGAATGAAGAAGATCCACTGAAAAACAAAGATGCTAGAGTGGCCACAACACAAAATATCGATTTTTCAAACACTCAGGGGCAGGTAACTCCGCAGTCAGAGGTCGGATCTGGTCGAAATTTAAACTCATCCGAGATATTGTGGATGTCTTTGTTACTTCCAAGAATAAAGAAGATTGAATGAAAAATGAAGGCGCTAGACTGGCCACAACACTAAATATTGATTTTTTACACAGTCAAGGGCAGATAACTCTGCAGTCAAGGGTCGGATCTGGCTGAAATTCGAACTCATCCAAGAAGTTATGGCTTTCCTTATTACTTTCAAGTATGAAGAAGATCCGATTAAAATTGAAGGCGCTAGAGTGGCCACACCACAAAATATTGATTTTTCAAACACTCAAGGGCAGATAACTCTGCAGTCAGAGGTCGGATCTGGTCGAAATTTGAACTCATCCGAGATGTTATAGATGTCCTTGTTATTGCCAAGAATAAAGAATATCCGAATAAAAATGAAGGCGCTAGAGTGGCCACAACACTAAATATTTATTTTTCACACAGTCAAGGGCAGATAACTCTGCAGTCAAGGGTCGGATCTGGCTCAAATTCGAACTCATTCGAGATGCCATAGCTACCCTTGTTATCTTTAAGTATAAAGAAGATCCGATCAAAATTGAAGGCGCTAGAGTGGCCACAACACAAAATAATGACTTTTCAAACACTCAAGGGCAGCTAACACCACAGTCAGAGATCGGATCTAGCTGATATTTGAACCCATCCGAGATATTATAGTTGTCCTTGTTACCTGCAAGAATGAAGAAGATCCACTGAAAAGTAATGGCGCTAGAGTGGCCACAACTTTTTTTTCCATTATAAGTCTATGGGGATTATTCCAGACGCTCAAAGGCAGCTAACTCTGCAATCTGAGGTCGAACCTAGCCGAAATTCGAACTCATCCGAGATGTTATGATTGTTCTTGTTATTCCCAAGAATGAAGAAGATCCGATCAAAAATGAAGTTGCTAGAGTGGCCACAACATTTTTCCCATTATAATTCAATTGGAGCTATCTGTAACCATGGAAACCAGTTCTGATCCGACCTGGCCCAAAACCTAATGCAACCTTTCCCACTTCTCAATGATGCTTCCAATAAAATTTGATTGCGATTGGCCTTGTTGTAATATTCAAGATTGAAAGTGTTTAAGGACGGACGGACAGACGCACGGACGACGGCTCGACTACCATACTATAAGCTCACCTTGTGAGCCGAAGGCTCAGTGAGCTAAAAACTAACTATGTATGGATGGCTTGACAAAACCACTTTACCTAGGCAGGATCAGACATTCTAGGCGGTTAACCAATAGTTATGTGGTCAGTCATTACGCACAAGCAGCCCATCTACTTCTCAGAACTCCAAATTCCAGCCCTGCCATCTTTAAATTATTCAGTGTATTACTCAGTGTTTCCTAAGAATTTCCTGAATGGTTTTGACCTACTGGCCAAATATAAAAACACATTTCATTTGTGACAAGTTATAATTCTCATCATAGAAAGTCACACTGAGACGCCAGACTTTTGATTTATACAAAATGGTTCAGAGAGACGAATAAGTTTTATTAATGATACATTACTCTGTCTCATATTTTACAAAGAGCGCTTATTAGCCACGATTCTGGAAAGCCATTAATAATTTTCTTGCTGCATCTATAAAAGGAAGGACAAAAAAGTGGACAAGCCCATGAGATAACGAAAATGACTTTGTGAGCACTTTCAAGACAATTCACTTGTTCGAATAAAAGCCACCACAGTCGCTGAACATGTATTTGTATATCTGCAATACACCACCCGACATTTTTTTATCTTTATATATGTATTTTATAAACTCGGTAAAAAGCTTTGGGCCACTGACTTTTTTAAATGGCCAGTTGATTTTTCCCAATTTCCCCGTTTAAGCATGGTGATCGTTTAAACATACCATGCAATTAAACTTTTGATATCTGCGAAATTAAGCGGATGGCTGCCCTTTTTAACATTGGGGTATGTAAATAATGATGAGAAAAAATTGTTACCTATAAAAATTTTGTGAAGCACCTGTATATAGAACCTATGCTGATGCTATTTTTGGTGGATTGATTTTTGCTTCGATTATACGATTTGAATGCTCTACAAGCAATTTGGTCACAAGAAACAATGAGACTTCCACGTATAAAAACCTTCAGAGACAGGCTACTGAAGGTTGTTCTGACAACACGGTACACCAGGTGAGGAACATCTGTAATAAAATAAAGGGATCTACATCGGAGAGCGTACATTGTATGTTAATGAATGGCGGTGTATTAACAAGCTCCTTAAGTTTAAAGATTTTGTATGAAAATACAAAAAATCTAGCTCATCGCCCTTGGCCTAGATAGTTAGCGCCAGTGTTGGATTGTTATTAATTAAGTAAACGCCTGCTATTGATAAAAGTGTTAGGATTTTTATTCAGACTTATATTAAAATGGATTTCTAGCTATTCACAATGTAGACGATTGGTGCTGATAGGTTTCTTTATTTGTTTGTTGTTGTTGTTTTTACCCATAAATCATGACCAGATGTTACGTTCCATGAAATCTTGATTGAGTAAATGAGTATGATTCTTCCATAACTGTATAATGTATCCGAAGTAGATAATTTAAAAAAATCAGAGCGACTATTTAGCCTTGAGAAGGAAGGCTTTGGTTGGCTGAGATTCTGGGAGGGAGACGAAAGAAGATATTTGCAAAATTCCCACCAGCTCAAATCGAAAAGATGAAGAAAGAGTTGGTGCGTTTCGGGATAACCCCTGACTCGTATAGAACAACATATAATGAGGAGTCTGGAATGGACACCAGCCTGCGGGAGATTATCTATACAGAGGAGTTTCAACGTCAAATTGGATTGACCTAAAGTTTAAAAAGCTGAAGACGTATTTTGCGGACTATTTCCATTTTTTTTTTTTTTTTTTTTTTTTTTTTTTTTTTTTTTTTTTTTTTTGCTTCATTTTGCTTGTTCGTCTTGAATAATGGTAAAAATAAATTGGAAATTGGTTTATAAAGAAAAAAAGCTCTATATATTTAAATTAATAGGATTAATACATATAAGCACGAGACCAATGATTTTTGAAATTTTATTTTTTCTTTCATAATTGCACGGTACTTTTATCTAAGTTGGATAATTAAATGGATCAACAAGGAGTTTTTGAGTTTTTATTAATAATGATACATGCGTTTTTCTAAAGGGAGATGTGAGGGGTTTTTTTAATTTATAAATAGCTGTAGTTATAAATTGGATAAATTGGTCCTTTAAACGCTCACCTGAGATCTGGGATATGCAAATATGCAACCTAAGCTGACATCACCATAAAATAGTCAAGGTCATCCCGGGGTCATGATTTATACAAACTTTGTTGAGCTCAATTCACTGATGCTTCAGGCAAAGTTTCAAAATCATAGGTTTTCCGGTTCTGAAAAATAAGATTTATAAAGTTTTTTGCTATTCAGTTATAGCAATGGCGGCGCTCTTGGTCACGTGACCTGAACCATTTATATCAATTTTCATTCCCCTTTCCTAACGATGTTCCACATAAAGTTTGGCTTTGACTGGCCAAGCGGTTTTAGACAAGATGTTTGAATTTTATGTTCTTAAACATGTATATAACCCCGGGGCAGGGGCAGACAACCTCCTGAGGACATTTTTTTCCATAAACAAATCTTCTGTCCATTTGCATACTCCCAGCAAGTTTCCCCCCATTTAATTACATTTTACTAATTTTCCACATTCAAATGCATGGGCAACCTATGTTGGTCTTGCCATAAAATAGGTCAAGGTCATCTCAAGGTCATGATTTATATCAACTTTGTAGAACTTTTCTCCCTGATGCTTCATGCCAAGTTTCAAAATCATAGGCCTTCTGGTTCTGGAGACGATTTTTAAAGAATTTTGCTATTTATAGACATGGCGACCAGCTTGGCAATGTGACCTTGACCGTTCATATAAACTTTCATTCTCCCTTCCTAAGAATATTCCACACGAAGTTTGGCTTTGATTGGCCAAGCGGTATCAGAGAAGAAGATCTTTGAATATTATGGTAATATACATGTATATTGCCCCGGGGTGAGGCAGACCTGTCCATGGGGTACATTTATTTTTAGAATCATAAATATTCAGTCCATTTGCCCATTTCCATAAAGTGTTTTCCCTTCAAATGACATTTTGACAATTTTCCCCATTCAAATGTGTAGGCGCGTTATGTTGACCTTGCCATAAGTTATATGTAGGTCAAGGTCATCCCAGGGCCATGATTTATATAAATTTTGTAGAGCTCCTCCCCTAATGCTTCATGCCAAGTTTCAAAACCATAGGCCTTCTGGTTCTGGAGAAGTTTTAATAGTTTTTTGCTATTTATAGCCATGGCGGCCATCTTGGTCATTTGACCTTGACTATTTATATGTGCTTTCATTATCCCATCCCAAGGATAGGGCCATGATTTATATAAACTTTGTGGAGCTCCTCCCCTGATGCTTCATGCCAAGTTTCAAAATCATAGGCCTTCTGGTTCTGGAGAAGTTTTTAAAGGTTTTTTTTTTCCTATTTATAGCCATGGCGGCAATCTTGGTCATGTGACCTTGACTATTTATATAAACTTTCATTATCCCATCCCAAGGATACTACATATAAAATTTGGCTTTGATTAGTCGAGTGGTTACCGACAAAAATAATTTGTAAATGACCTTTGGCCAGGGTTAAGAAATGACCTTGACCTTTAATACTCACAACACTTCATTAGCTCAACATGTCTGTATCTACCAACTTTCAGGTCACAGGCTACAAAACTTCCTGAAAAATTCAACGTTTTCACTTTTTTTTCATTGAAAAGCCTATGTGATCAAAATTGACCTTGCCATAAAATAGGTCTAGATCAACTCAAGGTCATGATATACTCTATGATGGGCCTGAGTCCCCCATGCCACACACCAAGTTTCGTTGAAAACGGTCCACCGGTTCCAGAGAAGGTGTTTTATGTTTTTACCATATATATTGTCATGGTGGCCATCTTGGTCATGTGATTTGGACCATTTATATAAACTTTCGTTCCCCATTCCTAAGAATGCTCCACATGAATTTTGATTTTGATTGGCCAAGCGGTTTCAGAGGAGATGATCTTTGAAATTTTGGACAGACGACGGACGGACGCCGGATCATGGCCATCCTATAAGCTCACCTTGTGACCCTTCGGCTCACGTGAGCTAACAAGGGCGAAATAGATGTTGGGAAAAAGAGTGAATGTGGTAGATATGGTTGTTTATAGATAAAAAATCATCATGTGCATGAGGCCTGATTCTGAGACCATGCGTGCCAGACCTCATGTAAAATTTTTGGTGTTTACAGAGAATAGATATTAAATTTAATTCGTGATCAGAATAAATGAACATTTCCAATGTGTCACCGAGTTCCTGTCCGCATCCTCTAATCTCTGCATTGGTCCTCCAAAAAGTGACCAAAAAGTCAATAATGTGTTAAACCACCATTATTAATACATCAGTCTCGGACCCTGTTCTTTGATGAGCACATGTGTTTGCAAAAAGTCTATAATAGTGGTTTTGTCCCTCTGGAACTATCGAAGATCTTGTTACGTGCTGTTTTGCTCCAGGCGAACTAAAACACTGCGCTCCTGGGTATGCCTCAAGCTGGAAAAAAATGGGAGTAATGGACCATGTCTGATTGTGTGTTTGTTTGAATTGATGCTTTACGTCCCAGTCAACAGCAATGGTCATGTCGGGACGTTGCCTCCATTTTATGGGACTTTTACCCAACATTAGCATGTCATGACACTCAAATTGTGCATCAAAGATATAACCACCCAACTAAGCCAATATGACTTATATGTATGGATAGTTTGACTAAACAACTTTTCCTAGGCAGACTCAGGAAAGGTGGTTTAGTGAAACCATCCATACATATAAGACATATTGGCTTAGTTGGGATTTTTTATCATCCTTCAAAATCGATTTAGTTAAATGCAAACAAATAGGCTGGTGGTCTTGATTACAATACAAATTATGATTTTGAGGTTAATTCTGGGGAGTCAGGAATGAAAAACATTTAATCTGAAATATTGTTCCCATCAAAGCAAAACTGATGTGGCGACACATAAATGTTAAAATATTTTAAAATAAAAGGACACTGGTCCAAAACGTTTTTTTTTTTTGCCAAGTATATTTCAGGAAAACATATTAAAACTATGTTGTGGACATGCACTTTACGGGAAGAGCAGAGAAATCCAGGGTCATGTAGATGTGGTTGAAGTGATACATCACGGGGATCCAACTGTTAATCGTGATTATTGATGCGACGTGGAATGTTAGTGCATGCTATTACGAAGTTTCGTATGCGTCGGCGAGGTCGTTACGAATGCGACGTTCCACATCCTCTGCCCTTGGACGGTAAGTACCGCATGTTTTGCTCTCGTGAAAATAAACAAAGCCAAATTTACAAAATCGGCGTCCTCTTTCATCTGCAAAATTCTTCTATGTTCCCACATGAAGTCATTTGGAATACTCACGGCACTTGTGCATTAAAACTTGATTCCGTTAATTCACACATTTATTCTTATACACATATGACATCAAATTTTGATCTTCTGCAATCGTGATTATTGATGCGACGTGGAATGTTAATGCATGCTATTATTAAGTTTCGTATGCGTCGGCGAAATCGTTACGAATGCGACGTTCCACACCCTCTGCTTGGATGGTAAGTACCACATGTTTTGCTCTCATGAAATAAACAAGGCCGAGTTTACAAAATCGGCGTCCACTTTGATCTGCAAAATGCTTGTATGTTCCAGAATTTTGTTAACTCGGCTTTGATTTATATAAGAACATGGCATTGACCTTAAAAACTTTATTAACTCATTTAAGCCTGTCGTCCCTTTTGTGGGACATAGGCAAACAGTATAGCCCCAAATGTGACGCCGCAAAACGCGGCGTCCCATCTGGGGCTATTCTGTTTGCACAGAGAAATTTCATCGAAAAATTAGATAAAAAATAAAAATCACACCTAACACCCCAAAAAATGAAAGTGGACTCATCAAGTTGATAATGATGGGAGAATCCATTCGTCAAATATGGGTTAACTTGACAAGCTGTCTGTATCTACCAACAAAATCCATTACTTACAATTTATAGCCCAGACAACGAGATAAGATGTTTTACAGGGTAGATGCCCCTTCCATTGTATTAAATAACAGTGATTCATTTGTCTCATTATATTTCACTTATGACTTCCAAAGACGTGATTATATTTACGCCTGTGTCTGGCATAATGACTGTCCTTTATTCAGGCTTCGTACCAATGATTCCAAGTCAATGCACCGAACACGTATTTCGTCGTTCATTTTCATCGAGTACGACATAAATATCAAAATATAGACTTAGACTCCATCTGACCGCTGGTGTTTCCTACACATAATTCAAGCAGCACCAAAGATTTTGTTTGTATGTTTGAATTGTAGTCAACAGCTATGCTCATGTGGGGACATCGCCTCCAACGCTAAATCCGATGGTCAGCCAGTAGTTTATAAATTTTGCCTGGAGGCTCAAGCAGCCCATCTATTTGTCAAGGCCCAAGTGGGCGGGTCCATATCCCACTTTTTTTTTTTTTTTTTTTTTTTTTTTTTTGCGGAGATTCTAGGCCTTGCAACATGCAAAGCATAAGCAATCTACAGGAAAATCTTCCATGAGCGCTGTACATGTGGCCAGAGATCCCAGAAGAGTATTTGAAGAGCATAACCGAAATTGCCAGATCCATCTGACAAAAGCACATGCATGCGATTGTTTAATGTGTTCAAATAATTTAACATGTGCCTACTGTCTTATTATACAAAAGTGTCTGCAACTCAGTGGATAAGCTGCATCTGGAAGCTATTTGTGTTCGGGCTGCGTGGGCAAAGCTTATACATGTACTCTACTCACTGACCATCTGATTAATGGTTAACAGAAAAAGTGGTTCGAGTCAAACCATCCATACGTGTAAGCCTTTATGGCTTAGCTGAATGGTTATATCTGAAGTATATCTGAAGCACTTTTTAGAGATATTTGTTTATTTGAGTCTCATGTTGATATACATTACAAACAAATATATACATACAACAAAATGAATAATATCAACCCATTCTATACAGAATTATAGGAGACTATCGTCGTCCATAAAACTAAAACATCTATACAAAACATCAATAACATAAAGCATGTTTGTTATCTAAAGTATGAAACAAAATACTTGGTTATTTCAACTTAAAACATCATTAGCATGCATGTAAACATGCCCGTGGGTCATTATGTGTGTTTTTGTTCTGTGTCGGAAGCCAATCCCTCCGCCACGACGAAGTTTCCTCTTTGTAAATATACAATTCAAAGTATTTATGCACAAGCCAATATTAAAAGTGATATTTACAAGGTGTCTACAATATACAATAAACGTATAATACAGATAATACGACCTATACATTAACAAGATTATGTCCCGCAACACCAATACACACGGACCCAAACCCCATATATTCTGGTGAGAGAGACTAAAGAAACTACAGAGTAGACGATAAGCATCGAGAAACAGTCTTATAGGGAGTGGTCCTACAAAGGTCGCTCCCGACGTACACCATCCATATGTGTTTCAAGCAAAGACGTACCGCTATTTGTACATGAAGATATGGACCCGCGAGTGTCCGCGCCGCAAGAAACACTATAATTACTGTAACGATTTGGGGCTTAGGGGATTTATGTGGGTCCTGTGTATTGTCCCTGATTGGGGGCTAAGGCCTAGGGCTCTCATGAAACCCTCTTTTTGGGCCTCAATTCTATGTTATTGTAGCTCAGGTTGCAGTATGGGTGGGGAGATGAGCTCAAATTTATTTTTAGACATCGGTTTCTATTTTAAGCTTACCGAACTTTCCAGATTTTCGGTCCAGCAGCCATCTTGACGGTACCGTTTCGGTACGTCTCAGCAAATCGTAGCTCGTAATTCGTTCCAAATTCGGTTCCGGCGGTACTTTCAAATCAAACCGTCATTCCTGTCTTGTGTTTCAACGAAGCCGGCCGCAACTTCGCCGCTCTCGCAAATTTGGATCAATTGTATTATAGGGGAACCTTTGATTTCCTCGTATATAGAGAAGAAAATGTGGATACCTTAGTCACAAATGATATATCAATATCTCAACTTGGTATAGAGATATTTAGATCGGAAAAGCAGTCAAAACTAACCTTCTGTCGGCCTTTTTTATTCAGCATGTCTCCGTAAAGCGATCTTTAGCAGCCATTTTGTAGAACTGTTTCCGGGCTTTTCTCGGGTAAAACATGAACCTTGTCTGGTTGCTTCATTAAGGATGATCTGGTCATTTGAGATCGTGTCGTTTCGATCAAGTACAACTGATCAAGGATTGTCCTTATTCCGTGAATGTCAAAAGGTTGTCGCTTTGGGGAAGTTAAAGAAGGTCGTTTCGGTCCAGACAATTAACACCACCGGTGAATACCCCTTATTCCGTTATTGTTTCCACATTTCTAGCCCAGGCATAATAACACTAGAAAAAGAATGGTATCCACATTTTCGTCTCTATATAGGGAGGTTTCCACATTTTTTAGATATACGACAATTCATGGAAAAGCCAAGAAATGTGGATACTTTACTATATAGGGAGGTTTCCACATTTTTAGATATACGACAATTCATGGAAAAGCCCAGAAATGTTGATACTTTACTATATAGGGAGGTTTCCACATTTTTTGATGGGAAACCCTCACATTGTCGTATATCTAAAAAATGTGGAAATCTCCCTATATAGTAAAGTATCCACATTTCTGGGCTTTTCCATGAATTGTCGTATATCTAAAAATGTGGAAACCTCCCTATATAGTAAAGTATCCACATTTCTGGGCTTTCCAATGAATTGTCGTATATCTAAAAAATGTGGAAACCTCCCTATATAGAGACGAAAATGTGGATACCATTCTTTTTCTAGTGTTATTATGCCTGGGCTAGAAATGTGGAAACAATAACGGAATAAGGGGTATTCACCGGTGATGTTAATTGTCTGGACCGAGACGACCATCTACAACTTCCCCAAAGTGACCTTAAGCAAACGAACAGGCTTCATGTTTTACCCTCAGTGCGATTGCGCAGAAAGGACAAACATTGTAAAAACGAGGACGCAAAACACGCATCGACCTCAACTTTTTAAACATCAAAAAAACTGAACTTTTTGGCCCAGGCTGATGTATCTTAATATAGGATATGAAGTTGAGATATTGAAATATGATTTAGGACTAAGGTTTCCACATTTCGTTCTCTATATACGACGAAACCACATAGGTTCCCTCAAAGTACCATTATTCCGCAAATTTCATTTATTTTTTCAAGTTTTCATCCCTTGGCAAAACGAAAGTGAGTCTAAATTTTAGGGGCTTCCGGTGTAAATTAAAGGGAATTTTTCATTGGGTGTTATAGCGGAGGGATCCTATTTTTCACAGAAATTTTCTTATTTTAATCTTAGAATATTTCTCGGACATTTATCCGACTCGAACTTAATTTCAGAATTATTTATTTGCTTTTATCAACACTTCAGTAAAGTCAATTTCACTGACGGTTTTTGGCAACGTCGCTTATGGACATTCTAAAAATAGCAAACCACATGGCTAATTATGCACAAAGTACATGAGTCTAACACGTGTTTTTGACATTGTTTTATTGTGGTTTTATTATTGTAAAGAAGCTCATCTCCCCATCATATTTCATTGAGATTCTTAGCATTCTAGTCACTTGTTTCTGTTCTTGAAAGATGTTTTTGTTCTTGAAAGATGAAATCTTTTAGAGTCCAAATAGAAATTTATTTGGGCTAATAAATCATTAAGTTGAACAAAATTTGCTTTGGTTGTTACTGGCCTGTGAGTATATTTGACCCTTAGACTTGGAGGTTAGTCACCACTAGACCCCACCCCAATATATGGGCCAGACTGATTTCCAGGCTGGTGCATTTCTCGATTTATACGCCGTCTCAGCAGCTACATTTTGTCCTCACTCTAGGGTGAGTGCATTACTTAGTGTAGCATTTCATCACAGACAACATATAAGCACCAAGCGAATATCACTTAAAGCATTCCCGTGAATGCGACAAGAGTGAAAATCGTTTCAAATGGTGGCAGCGGTGCAGGATCTTGCCCCTACCTATGTTGAGGCAACCCCTAGTAGGGAAGTTATGTTCAGAATACCCCCTTTACAAAACATGCAGTCCTCTAGCAGTACTGAACAGTCTTGGTGGGGAGATGTGTCAGTATCTAGCAGTTCATATGAAAGACCATCATTCGGTTATACCCCTGTTACAAATACTTTAGGCTTGGGCCTGGGCATGAGAAATGGAATTGTTAGTCAAGCCAATTTTAATACCACCCCTGTCATAAGCACTGTCATAAGGAATAATACTTCTGAGACCAGTCGAAACCTGTCCTCAGATCATGATAGATGGGAATCACTCACAAGTCGAGGTTTGTCAAGAAGTAATGGAGATCACAGTAATTATGCAAAAGGGATGAAACCGGGGACCTATGATGGGGCGGGAAGTTGGTCAGATTATCTAATACAATTCCACTTGATCGCAGACTATTATCGACTGAGTATTTATGAGAAGGCCCCACAATTGGCAACACATTTAAGGGGTACCGCCCAGGGTGTTTGAGGAGATTCAACTAGGACGCAGAGGACAAACTTCAGCCCTCGCTGCCAGGTTTGAGCCTGTGCAGCAATTAGAGCTATATATGGCCAAGATTAAATCAAGGTTAAGACGCAAAGGGGAACCGATAGTTGAGCTTGCTCAAGACGTGAGGAAACTAATTAGATTGGCTTGCCCATCCGCTACATCAGAGGTTAGGGAACAGTTGTCTAAGGATTGTTTTATCGACGCGCTTGATGATCATGATCTTGAGTGGGCAGTTTTACAAGGAAAACCTTGTTCTGTTTAGAACGCACTTAAACTCGCTTTAGAGTACGAAGCGTTTCAGAAAGGAAGGCGGGGCCGATATGGGGATATCAGCCCTTTTCTATACCGCAGATAGATTTGCGAAATTACCAATAGGGAACACCTCGAACTGAAACTTGACGAAACGAAGTCATGAAAATGTATCATTCCGATCCGGGGCCATGTCACATGGGTATAAAGCGGACCGTTGAAAGATTGCGATCAAAAGCATTCTGGCCCTGCATAAAAGATTTTATTAAGAAATTCTGTCGGCAATGTTCAGAATGTCAAAGAAAGAAAAATCCTGCTAAGAGTCCAAAAGCGCCGATGTTGACCTATGTTAGTGGAGCACTCAATGAACGTGTACAAATAGACATCTTAGGGCCGCTAGTTGAATCAAATAGATCCAATAAGTATCTTATTGTTCTCACTGACTGTTTTACCAAGTGTGCCAGTGCCTATGCTGTCCAACAGGCCACCGCCAAAGACGTTGCGGACGCGATACTCGATTGAATTTCACACTTTGGGGTGATAAAAATCCTTCACAGTATCAGGGCCGACCCTTCGAATCCGCTATCACCAAGGAAATTTGTCAACTGTTTGGAATTCATAAGTAAGAACCACAAGCTTCTACCCGGCCAGTGACGGTCAGGTAGAACGGATGAACCGTACCTTGATCGACATGCTCAGTAAATATGTCGGGCAAAATCAGCGAAGCTGGGATGAACATTTACCGCTTGTACTTTTAGCGTATAGGTCTTCCGTCCATGATAGTACAACATTTTCGCCCGCGATGATGACATATGGTCGAGAAATGGACCTTCCAGCAGACTTAATTTTTGGAAGCCCAGACAACGCGATAAGCCAGGTTAGCGAACCTCCCGCCTTTGTCCGAAATTTGTCTGACTGTATGGAGAAAATGAAAAATTTAGCACGCGACAAGTTAGTCGAATCAAATGAACGACACAAGCGCGCGTATGATCTGAAACAATTTCAGAATAATTACAAAGTAGGAGATCAGGCTTTGTTGTTCACCCCTGCAGTTAAAAAGGGTAGGAGCAAGAAGCTCAGCAGTCGGTGGACAGGTCCTTGTAGAAGCTCTATCGGATGTAGTCTTCCGTATCAGACCGTGACAAAATTGTCCATCATAACAGACTAAAGCCATATCATGAATAATCATACGTACAAAATACATTGTGACACGCCTGTTTAATAAGTTTTGCCTTGGTACATGTTGAGAGCATGGCCCTTGGCACTCGCGTTTATGCCTGTCCCCTTTGTCTACTTCCAGGAATCATGATATTACCTACACGGTATAGGCCGTACCTACCACCTGTACCCATCTATCAATATATAACTGCAGAGTCTGCATGAAGCCATATCGGTCAGTCAAGGCAGCCCGGCGGCATGAGGTCGACTCTCATGGACCTCGGATGAAATGCGAGGAATGCAAGTTTACGTGTTCGGAAAGTAGGCCCGCGGAGATGAGAAACCACCAAAATCTAAGACACGGTACTGGCTCCCCACCTGCGAAGAGAAGGAGGCAGTTGACGGTAAAGCCACCGATGGAACGTATCTCTGCAGAGACCCCATTCGTTGAGAGCTATGTTCTAGCACCCAATCAGGATAGTTTTCTGGCGTTCCCGGGTTAGTAAGTGTTGTGGTGCTTCAGCAGATGTAATTGTCTCAAAAATGATACAGTTATCATTTCAACAGCTTTTCGTGTAAAAAGGGCCCGCAGGATGAGTTGAAGTCAAATAATTTTGGTACTTGCAGTTATATGTTGTGTCTGCCACCTGAGAATATGATGTCATGTGTTTTGACTTCTTGGTCAAATATTGCAATATTTATGTAAATTGTATTTAAGTAAATGTGCTGTTATGTACCTGTATTCCTAAAGCCTTTATTTGATTTGTTAAGTTTAATTCAAAATATTCAAAATTTCCAAATAGTCATAATTTTTAACCAAATTATGATATGGCATATTCTGAATGGCATATCATCTGTTTGTGATCTTAAACCATTGCATTTAGCTGACACATGAAACATGAGTCAGTTCTCTTCTGAAAACTATAACATGTTAACATCTGTAATGTTAGGCGTGTTATCGAAGTTGATACCTTTACGTCAAGTCTTTTAGTATGCTTCAAGTAAGATGATGGAATTTAGGATTTTAATTATAAATTGAATTATATCCCTCAGAAATCGGTGTCATCGTCCCAACTAATAATTCAATTTATTCAGATTTCTTTTCATTGAAATATAAAACTGTATTTGTAATTCCCCTCATATCTCCCGTCAAAGTGTAAAAATGGAGGGGGATAGTGTGACAATTTGGGGCTTAGGGGATTCATGTGGGTCCTGTGCATTGTCCCTGATTGGGGGCTAGGGCCTAGGGCTCTCATGAAGCCCTCTTTTGGGGCCTAAATTCTATGTTATTTTAGCTCAGGTTGCAGAATGGGTGGGGAGATGAGCTCAAATTTATTTTTAGACATCGGTTACTATTTTAAGCTTACCAAACTTTCCAGATTTTTGTTCTTTAGTACCGTTCGGTCCAGCAGCCATCTTGACGGTAGCGTTTCGGTATGTCTCATCCAATCGTAGCTCGTAATTCGTTCCAAATTCGATTCCGGCGGTACTTTCAAAGCAAACCGTCATTCCTGTCTTGTCTTTTAACGAAATCGGTCGCAAATTTCATTTATTTTTCAAGTTTTCAGCCCTTGGCAAAACGAAAGTGAGTCTAAATTTTAGGGGCTTCCGGTGTAAATTAAAGGGAAGTTTCCATTGGGTGTTACAGCGGAAGGATCCTTTTTTTCACAGAATTTTCTTATTTTAATCTTAGAATATTTCTCGGACATTTATTCGACTCGAACTTAATTTCAAAATTATTTGTTTTTATCAACGCTTCAGTAAATCAATTTCACTGACGGTTTTTGGCAACGTCGCTTAGCGACATTCTAAAAACAGCAAACCACATGGCTAATTATGCACAAAGTACATGAGTCTAACACGTGTTGTTGTGGTTTTATCATTGTAAAGAAGCTCATCTTCCCATCATATTACATTGAGATTCTTAGCATTCTAGTCACTTGTTTTTGTTCTTGAAAGATGAAATCTTTTAGAGTCCAAATAGCAATTTATTCGGGCTAATAAATCATTAAGTTGAACAAAATAGCTTTGGTTGTTACTGGCCTGTGAGAATATTTGACCCTTAGACTTGGAGGTTAGTCATCACTAGACCCCACCCCAATATATGGGCCAGGCCGATTTCCAGGCTGGTGCATTTCTCGATTAATACGCCGTCTCAGCAGCTACATTATGTCCTCACACTAGGGTGAGTGCATTACTTAGTGTAGCAGTTCATCCCAAGCGAATATCACTTAGCATTCCGGTGAATGCGACAAGAGTGAAGATCGTTTCATTACTAATACTGCGTGGATGGAATACTCAATGTTCAAGAACCCAATATATACACGATTAAGTCAATTCAATTTGTCTAAATACAAATTTAAAGGAAATAGCACAAATTAATTATTCACATGTAAATATGCGACGTCTTTGTAGGATTTTGGCACAGGTGTTGGCACAAATACGTACTAAATCGGGGTAAGTAAATAAAAATATGAATTGGTATTCTTCAGACAGTGAGTGGAAGTTAGGATCACAATCAACTGCATTGGAAAAGAGAGTCTTGAGATCGTCGTATACCCTACAGTTCATTATCACGTGCATTTCATTTTCAAGAACATTACAGAATGGACATAAACGTGACATTTCAGGTAGACCCTCATAGCGACCGGTTTCAATCCTTATTGGTGCTACACCACATCGGAATTTACTAAAAGCTGCTCTGTGGCTAGGGGAAAGTAAAATTTTGCAGTAATTTTCAACATTGTAATTTTGCTTAAAAGTCTTGTACGTACGAAGCTTATTCCACCCCCCACCCCCCCACCAGATGTGCCGACATTGCTATCTATCCTGGCTGGAGGTCCTGACAATCTAATTTTGGGTAAGGGTCACATAGAATGAAAGCAGCATCCCGACATGACCATAGCTGTTGACTGGGACATTAAGCATCAATTCAAACAAACTAACCTGAGCGAATTTTAATGTTATTGTATCTAAACGCTTCCACACAACAGTTGGCTTAAAATGATCCAGTGATTCGTGAGAAAAGATTCTGGTTTTAATAAGTAAAGCTGTCATGATTTTGAACATTTTCTTAAATTGTCTGTTTCTACCGCCTTTCATGTCACACACTACAAAAATTCTGAAAAATCTATTATTTACCAATTATAGCCCAGACAACAAGATAAAGATATTTAACAGGGTCGGTGCCCCTTTCATTGTATCAAATAACAGTCATTCATTTGTCTCATTATATTTCGCTTACGGCTTCGAACTCCAAAGACATAACTATACTGAATACCACAGCCAACGCAACTTTATTTTTTCCTCTCTTCTTTTAAATTGATCAATTATGTGAAAACTTTTGTGCCCTATCATTAAAATGACTCGAAAATCTTTGCATGTTATCTAATCTGATTTTAGTGCGCATGCGCGGGAACACGCCCCAGGGTACAAAACTGTATTTCCCGTGCCCCGCGCGCGCGGGCTCGAAATTTTTCAAAACAATTCACACGATTCAAATCTTGGACAATCGTCCGATGAGTGTATGGCAATACCAATGTTGATATCCACGGCTCAACGCCAAAAACTGGCATTGATTTTCAGTAGCCAAAAAATGCTTGTTTTCAGGCGTTCAACGTCACTTGGTCACATGGTCGACGTCAATGCAGAAGTCAATCATATGCTTTATTTTGTGTTGGCAACCTAGCCATATTGAAAAAAGTGTATTGCAGCTATGGGAAAGTCGTTTTTCAATGTGTTTCGTCGCTTTAGATTAGGATGGTTTGCGCAGTTTAGCAAGAAATTCATTAAAATTGCTGATTTCCTTTATTTTTCAAAATGACCCCTTCGCCAGTTTTTACGCAATTGTAGGCGAACGAATAAAATCTGACGGCTGATATTTACAGGTCACCTTTAAAAAAAGTTCGACTACATATATTCGAAATTTCGGATGAATCGACTGAAACCACAAAAAGTTTTTAAAAATTTAATGAAGAGTTGCGTTGGCTGTGGAACTCAGTATATATTCACGCCTGTGTCTGGCACAGGGACTGTCCTTTATTCAGGATACTTGCCAATATTCGAAGTCAATGCACTAAACAACGTTTAATGACGTGTTTCACCATTCATTTTCCGCATCAATGACTAAACATATTCAGTATGATTTGAAGGAAGACTACATGAAAACCAAATTATCAAAGCCCTGGGTTTTTAGATTCTAGTTGATTTACCGTGATCAAATACATGTTTTTCATGTGTTGTAAAATTGTTTATCCGACTTTTATTACCTTGGATCGGCAAAGCAATGAAATGGTCTTGCCACAGGAGGGTAGCAAGATTTCATCTGAAAGTGTGGGTTGGTGTATCCATTTATTCTCGCCAGATGAAATAATTTTATTTCTAGATGCTTTGTAATGTTTGACTGCCTGTGTTCCTGATTAAATAACACTACAGCTGCGTTAAGTTATTAATATATATCCCTGCAATATTTAGAAATTACTTCTTGTTTTTGAACAATAGTCATTGGCAAGGAAAGGAGAACTGGAGGAATTTGTGTATACATTTTGTTAAATGTGAGTGTAAGTATTTATTCTGTATATAAAACATCCAGAGCTTGTGAAGTCGTATGCCTTAATTGATTACATGATATATGCAGTCCAATTGTTTAACAAAAAAAATCGCTGATATTCGCGTTTCAAAGATTCCACAAGGAACCATGACTAATGGTTTGTGACTGTATTTGTAATTTATGAAAGAATAACCTGAAAATTTGGTGTCTTTATGAGCACCCTTTACAAAGTTACACCCTGATTTTCAATTGATGTGCATTTTAGAATTTCATGGTAAAGCGGTTGTTATAATATAAAACTAAGCTTGTCAGTGTTGTTTTGCAAGAAAATTAATATTCCACCAGCCTGAGGACGGTTGTAAGAAGACTGAAGATTCTTTGTGGGCTCCTTCTTGAGGTAAGCATGTCTTAAAGCACTGTGGAATCACCTCTGGCTTTTTTGTATTCTGCCAAAACGTGGGTTGGCATTTCATAATATAGTTTCATGATTTGTTCTTACGCACAGAATACCATAGTGGGCTACATTTACTGTTACGCGATGACTTACATCTGCTCTTCATGATATTCCAAACCTCTTCTATAGGGTTTAAATTATGCAAATTAGCATGCCAATGAAGGATGCGAAAAGAATTAGTATATATATATTATATATGCAAGACCATGTACTTTGTATTATAATCAATTCTAAAACCGCAAAACGCATTATTGAGACCGTCTGTGATTGAATGCATTGGTGATTCCCTTGATTTAAACCCTATCCCTATACAAGAGGCTTTACCATGAAATTCTAAAATACACATTGAATGAAACTCAGGATGTATCTTTGTAAATACTGCTCATAAAGTCACCAACTGTTCAGCCTTAGTACATAAATGGTTATTATTTTATAAATTACGAATAAAATTACAAACCAATAAACGTGGTTCCTTGTGAAATCTTTGAAACTCGAGTATCAGCGATTTTTAAATGGGCTCCATATACATGTATTATAAATCAATGTAGGCATACATTCTATGATCTGGAGTTTTTTTTATACAGAATACATATTTATGTCTTGAATATATCTTCCCCCCCCCCTTTCATTTCCCTCTTTTTCCTCTTTTTGCATCATTTTGCCTCTTTTCGCATCTTTTCGCGAAAAGAGCCTCTTTTCGCTATCTAGACCTACCGCATATTTACACTCATACTTGATCATACTTAACTAAACATATAAACAAACTTCTCCAGTTGCCCATTTCTTGCCAGTGACGTTTGTTCAAAATCAATTTATTTCTGAATATCGTAGGGGTATATTAATAACTGAACGCAGCTGTGTCTTCAATTTTACTTGTTGACTTGTTTCACACAGTGAGGTTTCCTTAGAACGGCTGAATACAATGCATATTACTAGGAAATTTAAATCTTATCAGTTACCTAATTATGCAGGACATACCTTTGATTACATATGTGAGGAACATTTATGGACTTTATTACAGAAAATTACATTCAGGCGCTAGATGCCAGTTTTTTTATACATAAATATAGGTTTTGTAGACAAATTACTTCGAGCTTATGCAACATTGTGTCTCGTTTTCACAAAAGTGCTTATTAACCGCTTTCGTTTCTCGCTAGACTGGTGAAAGAGATGACAGAAAGTTGACAAGCTACGAGCCCGTGAAATTTGTTGCATTTTCGTTTGCTCATTTTCGCATGGATCGGCAAGCAAAGCAGGTACATGTACCTATGTATTATATTTTCTTAATATGGTTTTCCTCATTTCTTGTTTATATCTGTGTATAGGAGAGCCACATCAGAAGCTGAGGGTGAGGTTGGGGACCTGTGAAACCGGTTTAAACCCTCTTGTAATTTTATATTTACTGATCTTTCCAAAGCGATACGTCCGTTGCGGCTGTAACTGTTTTTTTTTTTTTTTTTTTTTTTTTTTTTTTTTTTTTTTTTTTTTTTTGGCGTTGAATTTTGTTTACACCTTACAAGAGTTTTCATATTTAGGTTCGGGTAAATGAGTGGCCGCTTATTGGGAAATAGCTGCTCACTCAGCTTACGATATATGTTAGCATAAGTACATGATTGTCAATTTACTTCTTTCCCCATCTCGGTTTTTGGAGTGGGGATTTCTTTCTGATCTCGCCGTTTCCTGATCATTGCCTACTACTTTTACCTTTTTTCTCAGAGGAAAACAGGAGCGCTGTACGCGTGGCCGAAGACCCCAGAAGAGCCTTTGGAGAGCATAGCCAAAATTCTACCAGGCCCCCAGGTTATAAAACTTTTTTCATGCTCAACTCAGCTGAGACTAAAATTTATCCTGCTCATAAATGTTAAAATGCCAACAATTGTTGGCATTTTAACATTTATTAGCAGGATAAATTACAGGCTTTGGAGTTCTAAACCTTCAATTCCAATATATTTGGGCTATTTCAGTATTTATGAGAATTTGAAATTTCAAGCTCAGCTGAGTTGAGCATGAAATAAGTTTTATAACCTTGGTGCCAGATCAAGAGTTATCTGACAAAAGCACATGCAAGCAGTTATGAGTGTTCAAATACTTGCCACTTTTATTTCGCGAATTATCTTTTTTTTATTCGCGATGTCTTGAATATGCGAACGAGTGTTCGTGTAGTCCTCATGGCTCATAGGGATTCTTTATTAGCGTGAGCAATCAAATTCGGCAACAAACAAAAATTAAGTCCGAACTTTCAATAATTTAAAAACCGTGCCTATTGACTGAAGGTAAACTTAAGAGTATCTTAATACACGATAATCTGCAACTCAGTGGATAAAATCCATCAAGACAACAAGAATATAATTAATTTCGGTTGACAGAAAGGAATTAGGAATTAATTATTTTCTCTTGGCCGATTTATGCATTTTGGTGTTACATGAATATCTCCGAGGTTGTCAGTACATGATATTGAGAAATCACTCTTAGACTAGCGGTGGATCGATTGCTAGACACATCGTATACGTGGCGTAAATTTCCCCGCCCTCCCCCCGCATTAAATGTATTTTAAGTTTTTCTGTTGTCATGCAGAGGTTTAGGAAGCGATGACAGCTACTCTTTGCATTATAGTTCTTAATGGCTTAATTGTATGAAAGAAGGTTGCAGTTCAAGTGTAGTGATGGTGTAGAGATATCATACATATATGTTAGCCTGTTGCCATGTGAATAATTTGGATTGTAATGTTTGTGGTGATTATGTTAATAGATCTAGCGTTCGATCCACACGCTCCAAGGCAATATGGTGTTCGTTTTTTTTTGTTTTTTTGTTTTTTTTTTTTTTTTTTTTTTTTTTTGTCCGAATGCTACTGATAGTGGGTATCCAAGGAATAAAATCTTTTACAGGGCCGATGCCCCTTTCATTTTATTAAATAAGTGATTCTTTTGTCTCATTATATTTCGCTTATCGCATCCAAAGCCATAAAAAACATTCACCCCTGTGTCTGGTACAATGACTGTCCTTTATTCAGGATATGTGACAATATTCCAAGTCAATGCACCGAATGTAGTATGTATTTCTCCATTCATGTTCCGCATCAAGAACGAAACAACTGCGTTACAATGAATTGAAGGAATAGTACATCAAAAGAAAGTTATCAAAGATCTGGGTTTAGATTCCATTTGATTTATTGGGTTCCAAACCAAATACATTTAAAACGTAGTAAAATTGTTTTAAATTTAGTCGGGAAATCAATCAAACAGGTCTGGTCAAAGCAGCATAACATTCAACAGATCGTAGCATTCAACGCGTTGGTGGTGATGTTTAGTTTTCTCGACAGATGACCGAATTTTAATTCTTAATTCATTGAATTTCCTTACTGCCTAGGCAGGTCTTCAATTTCAAAATTATTAACGATTTTAGTTTACTTTGAACGGCGGTCATGCTTTTTAAATTGTGAGTGTCCCTTGACTGGTCCAATTCTAAGCTTATTACTAGGAAATTTATAAATCGGACCCACTGGCCCAATTGTGCAAGACAAACCTTTAGTTAACATATGTGACGATCATTTACAGTCCCCATTACATAAAAATACACTCAGTCGCCAGATGCCACAGATGTCAGTCTTTTGATATATAAATAAATGTTTTGTAGACAAATTACTTCGTACTTGTGCAACATTATTCTGTCACGTTTTCACAAAAGAGCTTATTAACCGATATCGGAGAAACAGATCTTACTAGGTAGGTGAGTGGACAGAAAGTGGACAAGCGACTAGCCCATGGAGTTCGTTGCTTTGTTTGTTTGCTCATTTTGAGTGTGACTGAGCAAGTAGAGCTTTCTAAAGAAAAACACCAGACGCTACTTCTAACTGATTATCATTTCCTATTACTGAGTCTCGGAAGCATTTCTGAATATTTTACACCCAAACATTAAAATTATCTACAGTAGTAATGTGCATATCCACATTGGCAAGATTTATTTTACTGCGCCCCGAACCCGGGACCTCTCGGACAAGAGACCTTCACTCTACCACTGCGCCATTCCGCCCCGAACACAGAAGATTCTTCAACATCACTTGCAATACCAATTTAAGCATTCAAACAAAATTTGTATTGTATTGTCTCAAATTGGACCCTTACCCCAAAGTATATATAATCCTGACCCAATATCAATAGCCTCACTTGGAACATTATAATAGTAATATCCATACTGAAGATACGTACAGCCCCTTTCACTCGAGTGTGCTGTTTGACCATTAAGGTCAATCAAGTTTCAGGTAACTTTTTATTCTGTTTTAGAACTAAAACAGGGACCCAGGTGCCAGGTGTTCTTAAAATCTATTCAGCATTTATCTTTAGGTAATAATGTCACCTCTTCTGATAAAAAAACATTGTACTTCTTTGAGTAAAACACATTTTTATTTCAAAATTCTTTGCACAACATAATTATACAATCAGTTTGCCGTTTTAAAGGTCAGTCACTCAAATCAGCAGATCAATCAATCCAGATGTCTTTGTGGACAGCATGCAAAGAAACCCAGATCTTTAGAACACATGGTCTTCTGTGTAATGCAAATGCTCAAACGGCAAACTCTAGAGAAAGGGGCTGTAACATATATCATAATCCATTCTACTGAAGGGTTGGCCTATGTTTGTTTGTTAATAGCTATGGTCATGTCGGGACGTTGTCTCAACTTTATGGGACTTCTATCCAAAACTAGGGTGTCATGACATCCAGAAAGGTGCTTCAGATATAACCACGGTCCAAGTGCATGTAAGCAACTTGAAACCACTTTTCCTAGACAGGCTCAGACTAGAGCGGTTCACCAGTAATCGGATGGTCAGTCGGTAGCGAATAAGCTTTGCCTGGATCATTGCCTACTTTTGCCCCTTTATAATGGTGTCGAAACACGATAGCGACTTCATTTTTGGTCGGATATGTTTCATTCTTGTATGTAACGAGAACAGATATTAGATCTCGAGTTCGATATTGGACCAGTTTGCAACCTCGTGTTTGGAGTTATCTGCACATGAGCGACAAAAAAACTGAAACTGGAATACTGTCCAAGTAGCCAAACGATCAAATTTTATGTGAAGCACCCCTTAGGTGGTGAGAATTTCCCATTAGATTTTTGGACGGATTAGATCAAAATTGTGGTTTCCATGACAACTCCCTTAGACTAAAACTCGATAGGGTCTTCGCTTTTGATCGGTTTTCTTTCTTTCTTTCTTCCAGTTAACGAGGACAGACAAAAATCTCGAAGTTCAATATCGACTGGCTTTAGAGTTAGCTCCCCTTGAGCGTAAAAATTGAAACATGACTATGTCTGAGACTATCTGGCAAAGCTTGAACAATTTTTATGCGAAGCATCACTGGGGTAGCGAGAAATTTTACCAAGTTTTCGGACGGATCGGATCAAGATTGCGGCTTCAATTGCAACAGACCGCTCCCATATACTTATAATGGAGAAAATGTCGTAAATGGTTTTCGTTTTCGATTGGATTTGCTTCATTCTTGCGAGTAATGAGGACAGGCATAAAATCTTGGATGGATTTGATATTACATTACCTCACAGGTGATACTGATTTCCTTGTCGTATGTATATGGCTAGATTTGACAGATGTAAACAAGTAGCCCAAGGGCAATGCTCGCTCACGTGAGAGTCAAGAAGCACACTGGACAAAAGACTTAGTCATGTGGCCTAGATTTTCATATGCAAATTTGGTCCCCTCCCCCCTTCCTATCGATGCTTCATATAAAATTTGGCTTTGGTTAACCAAGCGGTTTCAGAGGATAAGATGTTAGAATATTATGATAATATACATGTATATTGCCTCGAGGTGAGGGCAGATGAGCCCCTGATGTTCAATCTTTAATTTAGAATCATTAATATTCAGTCCCACTGCTCATTTCCTGCAAGATTTTGTCTTTGAATGACATTTTAACACTCTTCCCCATTCAAAGGCATAGGTGACCTATGTTGACCTTGTCGTAAAATAGGTCAAGGTCATCACAGGGTCATGATTTATACATACATTGTAGTACTTTTGTCATTAATGTCAAGTTTCGTTGAAATCGGTCCATCGGTTCTGGAGAATATTTTTGAAAGTTTTTACCATAGATGGGCATGACGGCCATCTTGGTCATGTGTACCGGATTGTTTATATACACAGTGGTACCCCTTTCCTACGTTTCACATAAGCTTTGGCTTTGTTCAGAGGATAATATGTTTGAATATTACATGTATATTGCCCAGGGGTGGGAGCAGATGAACCCCTGTGGTCCAATTGTTTTCAGACTCACAGTACTGTCTCTCATTTCCTGCAAGATTTTCCCTTTAAAATAATGACATTTTAACAGTGTCCCCATTCAAATGCATAGGTGACCTAAGTTGACTTTGCAGTAAAATAGGTCAAGGTCATCCAAGGGTTATGATTTATATACACATTGGAGTACTTTAGCCATCGATACTTCACGTCAAGTTTCGTTGAAATCGGTCAACCTGTTCCGGAGAAGATAAGAAAAAAGAAGAACCATATATGGGCATGGCGGTCATCTTGGTTATGTGACATGGATTATTTATATAAACATTGGTCCCCCCTTCCTATAGATGCTTCATATAAAATTTGGCTTGATTGGTCAAGTGGTTTCATAGAAGATCTTTGAAAATATAGACACACAGACGGACGCACGTTGAAGGATGCTGAGGTCTTGATAAGAATAAATTCCTTGAACAATTCATTGTCCCTTTCATACACGGTCTTATAGGGGAGCTAGAGGACTCATTTAGGATTAGCACTCCTTTACTGCAGGCGTTTGGCGTTTTGGACCTGAGAAATCTGCCACAATAGCTCCAAAAACTTCCTGAGTCAGTATTGAAAAACCAAATCTGTACGTTACGACGGCATTCTTGTTTGTTTGTTTGTTTGTTTGTTTGTTTGTGTGGGGCAGTTGACTAATTTGTTTGTTTGTGTGTGCCAATCGACTAATTTGAACCCAAGAAACCAGAAACATGCAACTGGGATACAAGGGTAACTGCAGTAATGCAAAGTATGGCCAACTTTCTGTTAGAAGACGACACTGAATCCGACAAAGTGAAACCTATCACATGATACAAGAAACCAGATACTTGCCACTGGTGCTATTACTGCCTTCCTGTGACAGGTTTTCAGCAGCATCCAAAAATGAGCCACCTCGAGGGAAAACCAACAATGTGGTTTCCGAACAGGTCCGACACAAACCGACCTTTACAGTCACAGAAGATGGCTAGAAGCTTGAAAATTTCGTATTTAAGTAGAAGAGGAATTGTACTATCCGAGTAGTGAAAACAAAGGCGCTGATCAGCTTCGCAGTTACTGCGAAGCTGATCTGCGCCTTTGTTTTCGCATATGCAGATTGATGGTTTTCCCATGGGGCGGCTCAATAGTGTTTGTGCGTGATGAAACAAAGGTTCTTCCAGCAGCAAATACGTGTTCCTGTGAACTGTTGTTTGCGAACAAAATGACAATCACCGAGTACTCTTTATCATACATAAGGCGATGTTGTTGATGGGCTTTAGGGGTAAGAAGCATTGAGCTCGTGGCCTGTGTAAGAGTAATAAACAGACACACAGTCTACCAGTGCATGAATACCTAGCTTATATTATCAATTTGACCTTTCTGTGTTATTCGGAGTCCAAAATGTGACGCCACAGAACGCACCAATGGCTCTTCTGGAAATTCTCGGAAAAAAATTAAATAAAATCACTCCTGCTTATTTTAAAATGAATGTGGAGGCGCCTACATGATAATGTTAAAAGTTGGGCAAGTCTAAGTCCATTTGTCATAAATGGGTAAGCCGAATGCCACACCCATCTAACAACAGAATAATTTATGCAGATAAATGGCCTAAGGCAGATTGAAACGACGCTGCTGTGGTACCATAAAGGTGCAATTAGCTTTCCTCTATTCTTAAAAAGGCTTTCTTTAGTCTTGTATTTATTGCTTTACATCCCAGTGAATTTATAAGGTCATGTCGGGACGCTGCTCGATTTTGTTGGACTTCTTAAAATTGAAGATGTCATTGAAGATGGCATGCCATCTGAAAGGTGTTTTTATAAACAGTTAAGCAAGCAACTATGGCTTTGGTATGGATGGCTTGACTAATATCAAACCACTTCTCCTGGGCAGACTCTTGCATTAATTAATACATTTAAATCAGGTAGTCAGTAATCAGGTAGTCAGTTATAAGATCTGAGTAGACAACCATTTTCTCACGGCTACTATTCTTACTGGAGCAAATATGGTTCAAAAAGTAGCTTAGAAATAGGAGTAGGTGGTCTACGGAATACCACAATTGTTTCTATATACCAAAATGTTTGTCTTGGTATGTAGTTTTGAAATCTAGCGTTTGCCACCTTGGCAAACCTTGCATAACTCCAGTATTCAAGATTATGGCGTCCAAGATGGCTGCCGTTTCCTAAAACTAACCCCTACTCCAAAAATGCTATCTAGAATGGTAATGCTATGCATCCTATATTTATGCATGGCTGGGTATATTTTTGTATCATTTTAGGTAAGTATCGAAGGCTACAAGTAGGCAATGATCAGGAAAAAGGCGAAATCAGAAAGAAATTCCCACTCCAAAAACCGAAGTGGGAAAAAACTAAATTGACAATTAGATACTTGTAAGCCGAGTAAGCAGCTATTTCCCAACAGGCGGCCACTCAGTTACCTAAACCTACATGCTCGAGGTGTCCCTTTTACGTAGAACTTTTTCTGTTACTTCGTCCAAGACTAAGCATTAAAGCATTAGCAAATGCAGACAAGATACAAGATATTTTACAAGGTCGATGCCTCTTCCATTTTATTAAATAACAGTGATTCTTTTGTCGCATTATATTTCGCTTATGGCTTCCAAAGACATAAATATATTCACCTCTGTGTCTGGCACAATGACTGTCCTTTATTCAGGATATGTGACAATATTCCAAGTGAATGCATCAAACAAAATTTAATGACGTATTTCGCTGTTCATTTTCCGCATCGAGTACGAAACATCTACAGTATGATTTGAGGGAAAGACTACATGAAAAGCAAATTATCAAAGCCCCAGGTTTTAGATTCTACTTGATTTACCGGGATCAAATACATGCTTTTCAAGCGTTGTAAAATTGATTTGCTTGGTTTGTGGCTTAGCGTCCCAGTTTTGAGAACGCTACTTGCTTAGATCTATAGAGAATTCATACTGAAGATTAACAGCTTCTTTAAATGCCTATATCCATTCCAGAGAAGAGAAATGTGACACGCACGAAGAGCACTGTACAGCCTGAAGATGAATCAACAAAAAATCTAATTAAAGAATACACTAACTTCCGCTGCATTGAAAATTCATTTTTCAATAATAAACTGGTAAGGGCCATCATCCAATAAAACCACGAATAAAAACAGGTGTTCAGACCAAAAATAAAGTCTTTGCAAGTTAAAGATGCTAGAATCTTGAATTAAAGTTCCACAATAATTTTCAAGATGGTGGGATACCTTATTTCAAAATGTAATTTGTTATAAGAAGAGTGTTTTGTTTCTAAATTTGAACAAAGAGTGACTTTAGAAATAAATTGTTAATAAAGATGGCTTTTAAACTGGAACTCGAAAACTCAACCAGAGGACCATTGGTCCTGAGAACGTTCACCTGAGGTTTTTTGTTTGAATTAATGCTGTACGTCCCAGTCAACAGCAATGGTCATGTCGGGACGTTGCCTCCACTCTATGGGACTTTTACCCAACATTTGGATGTCATGACACTCAAAATGTGCTTCATAAATATAACCACCCAACTAAGCAAAAAAGGCTTATATGTATGGATGGTTTGACTAAACCAGTTTTCCTGGGCAGGCTCAGAATGACCGGTTAACCAGTAATCAGAGACGGTCGTCTTTAAAAATGACCTTTGACCAAAATGACATTGACCCTAAATACTCATATAACTTAATTTACTCGAAAGTTGTCTATATCTACCTACTCACACTGACACAGGTCACAAGCTATAAAACATTCTAAAAAAAATAAAAAAAAAAAATGCTTTCACTTTTTTACATTACATGTAAAAGGTCTATTAGTATCTATTAGTATGTGACCAAATTTGATCTTGCCGTAAAAGTCAAAGTCAACTCAAGGTTATGATTTTTACAAACGATGAGACAACGTCCCCAATGGTGTATGATCATGTATACCAAGATTCAAAGGTGTTTTAGTCACGGGAGTCAAGAAAATCCATCTCAAGCTTGCCCTGAAATAAGGAGGCGACACACGAGTACCCATTGAAGTGCCGAGAACTTGGAGATAATTTTCATCATAAAACTAAATTGTTTCAGTTAATCCAAGATTGATAAAAAGGTACAAGTGGGCAACAATCAGGAAAAGGCGCAATCAGAATGATTTCCACTTCAAAAACCGATGTGGGAAAAAAACAAATTGACAATAAGGTACTTATACTTAAAGAACATATCGTAAGCCGAGTGAGCGGCTATTTCCCAATTGGCGTGAACTTAGCTAAAACTATGAAAACGTACATAAGGTTCAAACAGCACAAAAATCGACTCGATTTATTTAAGAGTCAAAAAAATAAAGGTTTTTACCTTATATGGGCATAGCGGCCATCTTGGTCATGTGACCTTGACCATTTATATAAATTTTAGTTCCACCTTCCTAAGGATGTCCTACATGAAGTTTGGCTTAGATTGGTTAAGCGGTTTCTGAGAGAATTAACTTAGGCCGCCAATATAGTTGTGCTGACAAACTCTTTTAAGCCACTGTATTTGTATTGCAAATAAATGTAAGACAACCACCCGGTTTTTATAGTTATCATGAAATTCGCACAGCTGTACGGTGCCCTTCAGAAAAATATAAAGTAAAACCTCATTCCTTGGTAAACTTGTAAAAAGCGTCAACCACGTGAATTTTAGATTGCAAGACGAAAGTTTCATATGCCAAAAAATTTCTCATGCCAATGAAATGACACTTTCCAGCTGTTTAATTTCTAATTGCAGCCTATTCGAACAGGTCAAGCAATTTAGTCACTTGTTTCATGTTTTTCAGTCGTATCTACTTTATTTATCTATAATTCAGCTAAAATTATAGCACTTATTTCAAACAAACATTGATGTAGTCATATCAAATGAGATCCATAAAGTGTCGGTGTATTGTCAAACAACAATTGTAACAGCAAATAATCTAAGACTAATGATCGCGCCACCACAACTATAATTTTGGAAAAATTTACTATCGCGCGTTATCTTGTTAGAATAATTATAGTTTTCAACAAATGCATACATTCAAAAAGAGGTGATAAAATACTTTGTCTACTGGTCTTTTATTATAGCAGAAAAATATTAATGCGCGACACAATTATTGGCAAATAGTAAAAGAGAGACGTTTTGTGGAAGTTTTTTCCTACAATGTGACAGAAAAATACCAAGCTCTCCAGGCCGAAACAAACCGACCCTTGCGATACTGGCAAGCTTGCTTAAAAGCAGAATTGGACGGACCCATCAACGACCGTAGTATAATATGGATTGTAGATCCTGATGGCAATAACGGCAAAACATGGATGTCAAAAGCATTTGATAACACACAACCCAAGAGAGGTCATACGCCTAGAAAATGGCAAAAGTGCAGATTTAAAATATGCTTATATCAGGACCAGAGAATTGTTATATTTGATCTGAGCAGGAGTCAAGAAAGTCACATCAACTACGAGGTCATTGAATCTATTGAAAACGGTGTATTAAGTACAAAGTATGAGGCAGCTCAAAAGGTATATGCAATACCTCATGTAGTCATATTTGCTAACTTTGAACCTGACCGTAGTAAACTCAGTTGGGATAGATGGGATGTCCGTAAGCTTGTCCAACGATTAGATAGCACTGATGTTACGGATAAGGAAATGATAGAGTTCTAAACATGTTCGAATTCATCTGATGGCCCAGGTTTGGGCTCTGGCTCCAAAGGAATAATAAACGATTCTGTTTTCTTCGCTACGTGATGTGTTTGTCTTTGATATCCTCTAAATGTGATAAATACTGTCATATATCCTTTCAAGACCACAGGAAAGTTACCATCATTCACAAATACTACTTTGTAGCAATTAGCTGGTGTGGGCATGTTCTTTAGCTAAAGCGTATTGTTGAGGAGATGAACTTTATAAGGCATAGGCTTTCGTTCAAATCCTATTACATTGATATTGTATGTTACATACATGTATATATAGATATGCAAAATATATGCATGTATAATGAATTTGAAATAAATGTTTAAACCAAACCGTATACATCATTTATCGACGCATAAGCCTCACAAACTCACACCATCTCGGGCAACGGACCTTGAATTAAGCCTGTCATTGCAGCATCCATTAATTTATGGTTACATTTAACAGGTCCGATGATTTCAAAATGTTTCAAAAATATGTAGAGCCACTAACTATACGACAGGAATATACTCGAGTAATATACTCGAGATAGTGCCAATATTGTGCTGAATTACGTGTTAGAGATATAGTTTTTAAGAATATTCCAAGCCACGACAAATCGTTAGAACCTACAAATATAGCCTCGTAAGAATATTTGTTTTAATTGATGCTTAACGTCCCAGTCAACAGCTATGGTCATATCAGGACGTTGTCTCCATTTTATAAGACTTGTACCCAAAATTAAGGACGTTATGATATGCAAAAAAGTGCTTCAAATATAACCACACAACTAAGCAAATAAGGCTAATATGCTTTATTTATTAGAAATTTGGCCAATATGCATGGATGGTTTGACTCGAAACCACTTTTCCTGGGCAGTCTTAACCGTTGAGCGGTTAACCAGTAATCGCATGGTCAATCTTTGCCTGGAGGCACAAGCAGCCCATCGTAAGAATATGTGGCAGATCACTATTTATATATTCCAGGAATAATTTTCATAAGTATAATATTACCCATTAAGATTTCGAGTCTTCAAAACGGGCGAATTACTTAGCCTTAATGCTCGCCGAAGTTAATTTGCAATTATTTGCAAATCAATGATGTATACAGTAATGATCACTTTGAATTGTAGAAACTTCTCACACATGAAAGCTAACTCGAGTGTTGGTGAACCTGATTTCGTTCGTTTGAGTTTATGCCAGTTTTACGTCCCAGGTGACAGCTATGGTCATATAGCCATTTTATGGGACTTCTGACCAACACTAGGATGCCATGGCATGCGAAATGTGATTTGATATATAACCTTTTAAGAAAACTAAGACTTACATGTATGGATGGTTTAACTTAACCACTTTTCCTGGGCAGGCTCCGACGTTCTAAGCGGTTAACCAGTAACCAGGGTCCAGAATTAAGGCCCACTTTAGTTACATGTAAGGTGACCAATTTCGACTCATTTTATCGTTATAAAAAATCAAACTGATTTTATGAAAATATACAGGTGTGTAGAATAAAACGTCATTTACGTGACCAAACTTGTAAGTTTAATTTCAGTATGCTTTAGATGCACCTTTCAGGATGCTGAAATACGCCATCTTAAATAAGGTATTCCTTAACATTAAGGGATGATTGTAATTCTGGGCCAAAATGGTCAGTCAGTCAGTTATAAGCTTTGCATGTATGCACAAGCAGTCCATCTATTTATTGTGACACCAATGAGGAGCCGCACATCCCAGTAGGACCCAATATCATGCCGTAAGAAAAAAAGCTTAAAACGTGTCTTTCTCAGAAGAGTGCTACCATAAGCCGGTCAGCAAAATTTGCCACTTGCCCTTACGCCGGGTTGACGGAGTGGCCGAGGACGTTCGTCTTCTCCTGGTGGAACTGGTCCAATTCAAAGGCATTGTTTTCTAGGGTTAGATGAAGGGAAAATAACCTGGGGAAATGGGCCTAACATTTTGAGTGTTACGTTTGGACTGACATCTAAGAGTTTGGAGAAATTGGGTGTGGCCCTTTATCGGAAATTATTAAACTTGAGAAAATAGCCTGATCCGCCTCCTGTTCGAAGGCGAGTAACAAGTCCATGACATGTCCATTTGGTGGCCGTGAAACTTCCACCTTGAAAAACAGTCCTGTCTGTATTGAATGGTGTTTGTAACAGTAACGCTGGGAAGGTTTTAGTTGCGAAAATCTCCCCGGAAATCTCACTATTACACATATGTTCCATATCTGCCTATCAGAGAGCAATGACCAGCCACCGCTAAGGAAGGATGAAAAAAAATGTTTTCAATATTTCGACTGCATGAACTGTGAAAGCTGGTTTCACTGGTCGATCATTCTATTTCTAGTAGAATAAAAGTTTCACTTCAAACAGACTACCATAACTGTTTGTTAAAATAACAACAAATAATAAGTCTAGCCATCTAAAAGAAGCAATATCAACATCGGAAAGGCGCCGCGTTTTCAGAAGTTACAAATTTGGCTGTAGCTAGAAACGGCGAAATAAATTGCAAGAATATGACGTAATTTGCGCACGATGTATTTATTTCAAGCTGTATCGTGAACATCTGTGGTGACGTAATTTTCGTACATTGTTTTACATTTGTAATTCCATGATTGGCTTAGCATCCTAGTCAACAGCTGTGGTCATTTCGAGACGTTGCCTCCATTTTATTATGAACCTTATAACCAACAAAAGAATGTCATGACACCCAAAATGTGCTTGAAAGACAACTAGCAACACAATTGTTTATGGGTTACTTGGTGAGAACCACTTCTTCTGGACAGGCTCTTTGTGTGAATTGATGCTTACCGTCCCAGTCAACAGCTGTGGTTATGTCGGGACGTTGCCTCTATTTATTAGACTTTTATCCAAAATTAGGATGTCATGACATCCAAAAAGTGTTTGAAATTATAGCCTAATCAAACAATTAAGCCAATAATATTTATGGATGGTTGGACTTGAAACCAGTTTTTCTGGGCAGTCTCAGACTTGCGCGGTTAACGAGTAATCAGATGGCCAGTCAGTAGCGTGTAAGCTTTGCTTGGAGGCACAAGTAACACATCTATTTCTCCAGGTCCCAATGGACAGGGGCCCATATTACCACCCGACCACCAGGTCCAGATCTGAGCGGTTAACCAGTAACCAGATGGACATATGAGCTTTGCCTTGAGGCACAAGCAGCACATCTATTTATCATGGCCCAATAAGCAGGGATCCATATTCCCACCCGACCATCGATTCTCACTTTACTAATTTCATATCGCTGTGCAAAAGGATTACGACTTTTTACTACATTTGACCTTGTAGAAGGTAACTGCAGGGGCCTAAGCAATGATCAGGAAATGGCGCAGTCTGGAAAAAATGATGATATTTTTTATATTCTTGCTCTAAACATAGATTTTGGGTACACATTAGAACCGCCTCGCCACAATCTAAGTTTTGGAGCAAAACTAAGAAAAGTAATGTAAGGTTCCATGTTAACCCCATTTTCACTGCATAAAAGAGGATATTCATTGCATGGGCATGTTTTCTGATGAAATAAGCTTGCCTGTGGTTTAGGTTGTGATACTGCATTTAAATAGATCAATTCCTGTAGCTCGTTTCACGAAGCTCTTTTAAGACATATCTTATCTTATGATCAAAACTAATCTTAGGAGTGACTTATGATCTATCTTAACGGTAAGACTTGTCTTATGTTTGAGGTTGTGACTTGCTCATAAGATTTATCTCATTTTCAAGGTCAAACACACCAAACAGTTAGAAAAATGATTTACAGCCGGGGAACTCTAAGTATGGCCAACATATCACCTAAGTTCTTTCTAATGTTGCAAACAATCTATACAAATTCATTGATGAACTGTTGACTTCTTTATGAAGTAGTAAAGGAATTACCCTATCAACTTGCCAACATAGAAATAATCTTCCTGACAATTTTCATGTGGTGATTGATCTATAAAGCAAGTTAGATTGGTATACAATTGAAATCGGCAGATTTGGCCACCTTTTGTTGGTTCTCTTCAGGACTGACCAGAGCAATTTGCAATTGATTTGGATTGTGGAAAAGAAGGAAATTTAAGTTTGGCCACCCTAAACAATTTAAAGATTAAGAAGTAATAAAAGAACCATTCAGTTACTTTGCCCATAGTTTGTCTTCTTTTGGTGTAATATTGGTGATAGCTCAGTGAATTTATGCAAGTAATTGAATTAGTATTTTTGCCATAATATGAACCAGGCCATCCGAGATCGAATCCATTTTTCTCTTTTTTTCTTTTCTTTTCTTTTCTTTTCTTTTTCTTTCCGTTTCAATATAGATCTAAATACACTGTAAATGTACTTAGGTCTACCAACTGTTTCATTGTAATGCTTCAGACTATTTCGTCTGCAAATCGAAACCAAATCTCTTTAACACCAGTGTTTGCCTTACACCCTGTATGATAAACCCTGATGCATCGGGCGGCCGACCTGTTTATCAAAGCCCTGTTAAGATTTGGGGTAATTATATAGTCAATTTGCCATATTGAACTTAGGTCTAGTTATACTCGCAATTATGTATACAGTTCATGATGTTTGCAGTTAAAATAAAAATTGGACCCATTGGGGCCCTGAGAAATAATAGATGGGCTGCTTGCACCGCTCCAAGCAAAGCTTATACGCTACTGACAGGCCATCTGATTAAGCTACTGGTTAACTGCTATGGTCTGAGCCACTAGAAACCGCGGTTAAGTCAAACCATCCATACACATAAGCTTACTTTGGTACTTTAAACTGAGCCAAACAAAACGCATAACGATCATGGCATGTTTTCACATTTTTTTCACATTTCAATGAAATGTAAGACAGTCTACCATACATATGCTGGTCAGCAATCGCCTGTGAATTAAAAGGGTACAAAAGTGGATGGTTTTCTAAGTATGGACCATTGAGCTCGAACGAGATTGGCCAAAGAGGTTATTTTGGTAGCATGCACCTCCTGAGAGATTCCGGAAGTCAGTTTGAATACGAACTGCTTCCTTTTGGATCGTGAAAAATGATTAATTTCTTGAGACGCATAATACAGAATGTTACAACCATATGTTGTTAGATGTGTCAATCGCCCGGCAATCTAATCCAGTGGAAATAAAGTTCATTTGTAACGTTATAACATAACAAATAAATCGATGTTGCGTTATAAGTTTGGCTGAGTATATTTGAAGCACGTTTTGGATGCCATGACATCCTAATTTTGTATGAACGTCCCATGAAATAGAAGCAAGGTCTCGGCATGAACATAGCTGTTGACTGGGGCATTATGCATTAATTCAAACAAACTAACTAAATTAAATGTGGCCTTTATCAATACTGAACCAATGAATAAAAATATGACTTGGTGGCTCAGTGGTAAGCTATGTTGTCTTTTGTCCAGACGATCCGAGTTCGAATCCAGTCTAGGTAATATTCTGTTGTTTTTTGCCCTCACATAAACACGTCCGCCATTTTTAGTTTACTATTAAATAAATATATTTATTATAGTCTACTGAAGTAATTTGGGATTTAAATGCAAGTCTTATAGGGGAAGATGTATTAACGTTTCGTGTGCATTAGTAAATACGGTAAATGTTCAGTGATTTTAGCATGAGTATATGATATAATATCATTTAAGCTCATGAATTGCGTGAATCACTGTTCAGTGAGGGTATAAATAATGATTGCATAAGTCTCAAGGTCATTCGAGGTTTGACAGACGATACGGAGCAGTTGAGTTAGGTTTTGTGCGCTTGCCTTTTCGCCGACGGTGTGGAAAAGTTGACAGTCAGCAAGAGAATCTGGGTCTCAGCAGAAACGAAATGAGTATTTTTTCTTTGTGTGTGTGTGTGTTTCGCTTGCATGTTCTACGTTTTAGTATCAATTCATTTTAAGCCGATTATTGCGCTGGTTTCCAGTTATGTTATCTAGAGACGTTTTTCTTACTTGATAATTCATTTGTTAGTGGATTTCTGCTTGTGGGCTTTTACTCGAATACACATACGCCGATTTTATGTGAATGGACGTATTGTTAAGTTCAATATATATTAATCAAAATGTAAATGAACTTGTCGTTTTTGTTTATAATTTTATAATTTTTATGAAATAAATTCGTCACAGGTGGTATAGTAGCACTTAGTCAAGTAGTACTTCTTGTGTACACTTGGTTACCATGATGGCAGAACTATGGAGTTGGCACTGGAGGTGGAATTCATGACCAAAGAGATAATGGTGACGTCAGAGTAAATGCACGGGCGTTAAAGTATAAACAGTTGCTTGTATATTTCATTTGAATTATTTCGAACGTTTTTAACGTTTATTCTTGAGAATTGATTTAATGAACGTTCAGTTGGCTTGCCTTATTAGAATAAGGATATTCAGATATACGTTGCCTTTAATATTTTTTATACTTAGGAAATTTCTATTCTTACAGATAGGTAAACAATTGCACCTGTTTGTTGTAAGTAATGCTGAAGTTAGTACAGTCGACTCGTAGATACATGGTAATAAGGATGTCATTTTTTCGCATGAACAGGTAAATGGCGGTAAACGATCGTAATCAGTATCGATGCATTCTAGCACCTTGGATAGCTTTGCATGTTCAAATAAGCAGTAATGTTTAAAACCTTTGTAGTAAATAGTAAATACGTCATATTTTCTTTGTTTATGAAGGTTTTCTTCAGATCTCTTGAGGCATTTATACATGTATAATTTACTGTTATTTGTTTATGTTTAGCAAAGAAGGGTTGTAGAGATGAGTTTCAATGGTTTACGAAAACAGGTATGCAGTCCCCATTGGTGAGCAGTTGAAGGTTATGATTTTGGACAAGTTAAATGTTACAGCACACAGCGAAATAAAGATAAGTATTTACGTAACGATTTATCTGTTCCGAAGCTTCCTAATTTAAAAGATGTCGAATTATGAACGTGATCTATAGACTATTTTAAAGTCTATATGTTTATGCAGTTTAAGGGTCAATGAAATTTCATGCATGAGGGTTCTGCCTGCGAATATGGCGTTAGTTGGTTGTATTAAATTTTATGGTTGTGTTTAGGATTTTTATGGTTGTGATTAGGATTTAGGGTTGTACAGAGATGTGTGTATTATGGTGTTTGTTGGTTGCTTTTGCTTTTACATGTAGTTGGATTTTCTGCTTTGAAAACCGTGCATTGAGGTATTAGATGACCTGAACTGTTACAAATGAGGGAAGTTATGTACGTATCTGTGCTGCAGATATAAAGGTTCAGCTGCAGAGACGTGTGTATTATGGCGTTGGTTATTGCATTTAAGTCTGTGATTGCATATTGGAGTTTCTGGTTTGGAAACTTGTTTCATGTGCTGTTAGAGGAACAGAGATGTGTGTCATTATGGCGTTGGTCGTTGCATTTAAGGCTGTGATCACATGTAGTTGGGAGTTTCTGTTCTGAAAACTGCATTGTGGTGTTAAATGAACTGAGCTGTTAAAATAAGAGCAGTTATGGGTTAACGTACGTATCTGTGCTGCAGATATAATTGTAAGGTTCTGTTGCAGAGACGTGTGTATTATGCCATGGGTTGTTGTATTTAAGGCTGTGATTACATGTAGTTGGGGTTTCTAGTTTGAGCATTGTGGTGTTAGATGAACTGAGCTGTTAAAAATGAGGGCAGTTATGGGTTAATGTACGTATCTGTGCTTCAGATTTAGGACTCTGCTGCAGAAACGTGTGTACCCGTATTTTGGCATTGGTGGTTGCATTTACGGTTCTGATGAGTTGAAGTGTCTGATTTGAAAACTGCACATCGTGCCGTTAGATGAACTGAGCTGTTAAAAACGAGGACACTATGTGTTAATGTACGTATTTATGCTGCATCATAATAGGGCTCTACTGCATCTAGTCATCTGTGAATTATTGTGTTGGTTTGTTTCATTTACGGTTCTGATTAGTTGGAAGTTTCTGATTCGTGTATTATGTTGTCAGATGAACTGAGAGCTGTTAGAAATGAGGACAGTTGTGGGTCAATGTATCTATCTATGCTGTACAGGTTTAGCGCTCTGTTGCAGAGGTGTTTTGTCGCATTTACGGTTGTGATAAGTCGGGAGTTTCAGATTTGAAAACTGTGCATTGTGTTAGAAGATCTGAGAGCTGTTAGTAATCAGTGTAGTTATGTGTTAACGTACGTATCTGTGCTGCACAGATATAGGACTCTGCTGCAGAGATATGTGTTTTATGGTGTTGGTTGGGTTGCATTTACGGTTGTGATAAGTTGGTTTCTGATTTGAAAACTGCGCATTGTGTTAGATGAACTGAGAGCTGTTAGTAATGAATGTAGGTAAGTGTTAACGTACGTATCTGTGCTGCACAGATATAGGGCTCTGCTGCAGAGACGTGTGGGTGTTAAGTTGAGAAGTCAAAATAATCTATTAACTGATTTTTTCTGACTCTCTGAGTCAAAAGATTTTGAGGTCACAAATAATCTATTAACGGATTTTCTGGCTTTATGAGGTTACGACTGTTTTGGTGAGAAGTTATGTTTACAAAGATTGAAAACGGAGCACGTGATTGTAGCATGACAATAGCCGGCATTGGCATATTTGGTATTGTAGGTGAATCAAACTTGCTTTTTTAAAATATTTGATGCCCGTTCTTTTTTAGTCGAATAAAGATAACGTGCTCCGGTCTGTGCTCGCCATCACACACGTATATGTTGTTGTGTTTTCTATTATGTATCAAGGTATAACGCTGCGAGTATGAATGAATATGCTGTACATGAAATGCTAGATGGTTCAGTGGAATTCAGAGGGGTTATATGCTTACGTCATATTCATTGTAGTGTTCGATGTGTTATACCTCGTTTCCCAAATAAGGAAGTAAAGATAATAAATAATTTATGTTGCGTCTGAATGAAATGAAAGAGAACATAAGATTAATCATAAGATGTATCCTATTGTTAGGACTAAAGTTAGGACATCTTAAGGGTGAGACACATCTTAACCGAAATTAGTACTAAGTTCAAACTTAGGATAAAATATGTCTTAAAACGCTTTGTGAAACGAGCCCCAGGGCCCCTGTTGCATAAAAGTCAGTTAACTTTTAATTGGAGGTTGTCGTCATTAAGCCTCAGTTAACGTAATGCCAGCTTTTAGGCCTGTTGCATCAATTAGATATCATTGTGCATCACCAATACACGTCACTAATGTAAACAGACGACGTCATTTTTTCTGTTTCTTTTTTAATTTATGGACGCATAAGACTATAAGCAGTGTGTGTGTGTGTGTGTGTGTGTGTTACCACCGACTTTACCTGAAAACTGGTTGGGTGAGAATATGGGCCCCCGTCCATTGGGACCTAGGAGAAATAGATGGGCTACTTTGTCTCCAAGCAAAGCTTCAAAACTACTGATACTGGTAAACCGCTCAAGTCAGAGCCTGCGCAGGAAAAGTGGTTTCGTCAAACCATCCATACATATAGACCGTATTGGTTTGCTTGGGCGGTTACATTCATGATGCATATTTTGAGTGTCATGACAACCTAATGTTTGGTAAAAGTCCCATAAAATGGAGGCAACGTCCCGACATGACCATTGCTGTTGACTGGGGCGTAAAGCATCGATTCAAACATGCCTGAAAACTGATCAGACTCCAATGCCCCTGTAATCCCGAAGAAGGACGTGGTCTTGGAGAATAGACTGGTTACTTTTTCTTGTTGAGCAGTAGGGGGTGCACATGGTGGTCCACCCCCAGTTTTGCTTGCACTCTTGATCATCTCGCTTTGTTTCTCCCTTCCATCCCTGACAATTCTCTCTAGACCATTTGAGCCTTCGCTTGAGAAAACCAACAATTTGCACGTGAAAACAAAGACGCAGATCAGTGCAGCTGATCAGCGCCTTTGTTTTCGCCACACGGATAGTACTATTCCTCTTCTACTTATATCTAAAGTTTCAAGCTTCGAGTTGTATGCTGTGACTGTACAGCCTGGTTTGTGTCAGACATGGTCGGAAACCCAAATTGTTGGTTTTCTCATGCACAGGCTCTGCTGGATTGTCCTACCGCAACTACGAGCGAGTTCACCCTGTTGCAAATTCCTTTCAGGACATTTTGCGTCCTTTGACACGTAATGACGCTATTGTGCTTGCTGCGGAGCACGGCATCATGCTCCGCAAACAAGTCCTGTATCAACTCATTCTTCTTGGAATAAAAATGTTTGGCTCTTGACCTTGGTTTTTACATCCGGGACGCTTCCTGATTCTCCGCCATTTTGACTCGAAGGGAAACAGAAAGTTCAAAGAACCTTGGGATCAAATGCTTAACTGCAGCTTAATACCAATTAAGCTCCAATTAATTGACTAACTGTCTTGGGGTCTAAGAGAAATAGATGGGCTGCTTAAGCTTCTTATCTATTGACCGACCAACTGATTACTGATTAACCGCTCGTGTCTGATCCTGCCCAGGAAAAGTGGTTTAGTCAAACCACCCATACATATACTAAGCCTTATTGGCTTAGTCGGGTGGTTATATTTATGAAGCACATTCTGAGTGTCATGACATTCTAATGCTGGGTAAAAGTCCCATAAAATGGAGGCAACGTCCCGACATGATCATTGCTGTTGACTGAGACGTAAAGCAATTCAATTTAATTCAAATTTTTGATTTAATGACAGTTTTACTCTTAATGGCAGTTAAAATTAATGGGAGTTTTATGCTTCAGAACCCTGATCTTTCTGTCCTTAGTGAGAATAAACTTCTGATCGAACGACAGAAAATTTAGCCCCAAAAATATGCCTTTAATCATAATTCCCATTCAAATGAACCTCAAAAATATTCTTATGTTAATCAGAACTCGTAGTGGGGCCTCGCCCACTGGAGCCTAAAGAAATAGATGGGCTGCTTGTGCCTCCAGGCAAAGCTTATACACTTGTGACTAATCATCATCTGAATACTGGTTAACCGCTCAGGTCTGAGCCTGCCCAGGAAAAGTGGTTTCAAGTCAGTCAAACCATCCATATATATGTGCCGTATGGGTTTAGTTGGGTGGTTCACGAACGCCCGCATATATATACGTTGATGCAAACACACATCAATCCGGAAATGACGGCAATTAGACCGATCCCACTGTTGCTCTCGCATCATCATAAGTCAGTACCTGGCGAAAAACGAGTAGGGAACCAACCATAATGATACATGCTAAGAAAAAAAATAAGATCGTGAAGGAATTATTTCGGAATTAGACCGAACCCATCATTGTTTCCGCGTCTTCATCCACAAGTCTACAGATGGCGAATAATGAGTGGGGAACCAAATCAGCTGTTCCAAGAATTGAACATAATGGCAATTGATTCCATGTGTTAACATAATTATTGTGAAAGATGATCAAAAAATAATCCAAAATTACTGTTTTGATTTAAAAAAAAAAAAAAAAGGCCATTTAAAAGTTTTATTTTGAATGGTCAGAAAACCATTGCTATCTTGAAGCCCAATATATTTTGATAAAATGATACTTATTTATTTGGAGTTTTTCTGATGATATTAACAGCGAAGCATAGCAAGGTCTATCTATGCTGCGAAGATGAAGTTAGCGGAAACGGGTCAACTCAGCCTGATACCAAGTCAACTCGGTCGTGCTCTCTTTTTTACTTGTTCTAATATTTGACTATCCATTTTTTTTTCTGCACACCAGGAACCAGGAATTAAAGCACATATGTTGAATAGGGTCAGCTTTCATCCTATAACTAGGGCTAAACGCCCGCAAGCTTTTTGAAAAAGCTAATACTTGTTCTTTAAGAACTTGTTGGCTGTCATGACGTCCTCATTATGGGTAAAAGTCCTATAAAATGGTGGCAACGTCCCGACATGACCTTTGCTGTTGACTGGGACGTTAAACACCAATTAAAAAAAGAACTCGTATCGTTACAGCATACTTGTGTGATCGATTCCATTTCTAGAACTAGGCCTTACAACAGCTAATTGCCCGATTACACCCAAAAGTAACCAACACGCCATCCTCCAATTTTGGCCCTTTAAGTAATTAAAAGAAAAGTGTTCAACCTAAACCTCCTGGGTTGTCTTATCTATCTTGGTGTCACTCTAAGAAGGTGTTGACGTTTTAGTACAGGTTTTTGTTATTCGGTACGATCTTTAACTATACCGTTTGACTTCTACAGACATAATCGTTCTCCAATTATTGGCGCTGGTTAATATTTCAATTAGATGTGTATCTTTCAAATTATGATTTGCTCTTTCTTAAGATTTTCCAACCAGATATTGTAGTCAATAAATGAGCCGCGACGCGAGAAAACCGGTCTTCGGGGTTTCCGACCAGGTCCGACACAAACCGGCCTGTACACGCTCAGAAAAGAGCTAGAAGCTTGAAATTTCGGATTTAAGTAGAAGAGGAATTGTACTATCCGAGTAGCGAAAACAAAGGCGCTGATCAGCTTCGCGGTTACCGCGAAGCTGATCTGCGCCTTTGTTTTCGCCTAGGCAAAAATCCGGTTTTCTCACGATGCGGCTCAAATAATGTCGACTGTACATTGTTACTGCTTTATAATACGATCGTGAGCGAAAGCAGTGGCTACTACTTTGTTTCATCCAGAAACGAACGTTTTGTTTTCCTTTTCATTTTGTAGATTGGGCGGAAAATGGTTTGCACTGAATGATTACCATAATTATGAATGTTTAATTTTACATTTAAATATTCCGATGTTTATGTTGCGATAAGACTTTTACTTCGTTTTGACATCTGATTGTAGGTTAGATATGTGTCTTAAAGGTATGGTACTGGCATTTGTCTTACCTCAGTTCTCAATCACAAAACCTGATATAGAGTAGCAGGAGGGGAGTTTGGGTCCCTGCTCATTGGGAAAAGGTAAGAGGATGGGCTGTTTGTGCCTCCAGGCAAAGCTTATGAGCGACCACCTGATTACTGGTTACCGCTTAGAAGGTCTGAGCCTGCCCAAGAAAAGTTGTTTAATCAAAGCATCCAGATGTGTGTGCCTTTTGGGGTTATATTTTCATCATGATAACATGTCCATGTAATATATACCCCATTTTACTCCACTTTTATATAGCAAAACTGGGGTATGCAGGGGTATACCTATTTTTCTTATTTTTGCTGAAAATTTTCAATTTCTAAAGCTCAAAACATCTCTGTTTATTGCATGGGCAAGTTTTCGTAATGAAAAAGCATTTTGGATGTCATTTCATCCCTATACACTGGGTAGTAGAAGTCTTATACAATGGATACAACGTCCCGACATGTCCATAGCTGTTGACTGGGAATGATAAAGTATCAACAAACAAACAAAATAGTATCTAACAACTTTAAGGTTAAATGCTACAAATTTAGCTAATAGGGGTATATGAAAAAAGTAAACCAAACAACATAAACTTTCGTTGTTTACTTGGGTGGTCATATCTTAAATCATATTTCGCGTATTATTACATCACCATGTTGGGTAGTAGTCCCATTGAATAGGGAAAACGTCCCGACATGACCACAGCTGTTGACTGGAACGTAAATCTTCATATCAAATAATAATTAAGGCACCTTAAATGAAATTTTGGTCGCTTGTGCCTGTGCTTAGAATCTTGTCGTACCTTCTTTTTTATTTTTCTTCTCCAAAGTTTAAAGATGAATGCATGTAATTACAAAGCAAATTATTAGCTCAAATAGACGAGCATATAGAATACACATGCTCTGCTTTTGTATGAGTTAATGGTCAGGATTGTCACCATGTTTGAAAATCCTTTAAATCCCTCATGACCGAAATATTTAGCATTCATCGCATATTGTTTTAATTAATGACCCTAGTATTATGACTTTCATCCTCATGGGAAAACCAACAATCTGCATAGGCGAAAACAAAGACGCAGATCAGCTTCGCGGTAACCGCGAAGCTGATCAGCGCCTTTGCCCAAGTTTTCGCTACTCGGATAGTACAATTCCTCTTCTACTTTAATCCGAAATTTCAAGCTTCTATCTCTTTTCTGTGCTTGTACAGGCCGGTTTGTGTCCGCATTGTTGGTTTTCCCACGAGGCGGCTCATTTAATGTCAAAATCTGCAGGCAAATGGTCGTCAAGTTATTGCATATTTTACGATTTCTGCCCAAGACGATGGGCAATGAACCTGACTATTATTATCAAACACTGCATTATCAGGCCATCTTATTACTAGTTAACTTCTCGGGCCTGAGCCTACCCAGGAAAAGTGGTTTCAAGTCAAACCATCCATACATATAACATGTAAGTTTTATTGGCTTACTTGGGTGGTTATATTTGAAGGTGACATCCTAATGTTGGGTAAAAGTCCGATAAAATGGAGGCAACGTCCCGACATGAACATAGCTGTTGACTGGGACGTTAAGCATCAATTCAAACAAACACACAAACATTGCATAAACAACCTAGCCAGTCAGACTGGCTGTTTACAAGGTACCAGGATGGTCGGTATGTCCAAATACAGTAAAACGAAAACCCGAAACAAGAAGTCGTTCTTTTGTACCAAAAAAGTTAAAGATGAGCGATTTTCAGGAACTACGGACTGTACTCTGCTTTTGTATGAGTTAATGGTCAGGATTGTCACCATGTTTCAATATCATTTAAATCTCTCACGACCGAAAAATGTAGCATTTATCGTATATTGTTTTAATTAATGACCCTAGTATTATGACTTGTATCATTTGTATATGCAACCTTTGGATCAGGGACAAAGCTGAGTTATTTGAGCCACCTCATGGGAAAACCAACAATCTGCTTAGGCGAAAACAAAGACGCAGATCAGCTTCGCGGTAACCGCGAAGCTGATCAGCGCCTTTGTTTTCGCTACTCGGATAGTACAATTCCTCTTCTACTTTAATCCGAAATTTCAAGCTTCTATCTCTTTTCTGTGCTTGTACAGGCCGGTTTGTGTCCGCATTGTTGGTTTTCCCACGAGGCGGCTCATATATAATGTCAAAATCTGCAGGAAAATGGTCACAAAGCTATTGCATATTTTACGATTTCTGCCCAAGACGATGGGCAATGTACCTGACTATTATTATCAAACACTGCATTATCAGGCCATCTTATCACTAGTTAACTTCTCGGGTCTGAGCCTGCCCAAAAAAAGTGGTTTCAAGTCAAACCATCCATACATATAACATGTAAGTTTTATTGGCTTAGTTGGGTGGTTATATTTGAAGGTGATATCCTAATGTTGATTAAAAGTCCGATAAAATGGAGGCAACGTCCCAACATGAACATAGCTGTTGACTGGAACGTTAAGCATCAATTCAAACAAACACACAAACATTGCTTAAACAACCTAGCCAATCACATCAGGAAAACATTTCCATGAAAAGTATACCCCCTTGAACCCCACTTTTATATAGAAAAACTGGGTGAATGCAGTGGTATACCTACTTTTCTTATTTTTGCTCTAAAACATAGATTGTGGGTACTCGTTAGAACCGCCTCGTCGAGGCGGTTCTAACGTGTACCCACAATCTATGTTTGATCAAAAATAAGAAAGATAACAAAAATTTTCTACTGAATATTTTAAATTTTTACAACTCTTAAAAATATCTGTATATATTGCATGGGCATGTTTTCGTAATGATTCTGGTTGTTTACAAGGTACCAGGATGGTCGGTATGTCCAAATATAGTAAAAAAAAAAAAAAAAAAAAAAAAAAAAACGAGAACCCGAAGAAAGAAGTCGTCCTTTTGTACCAAAAAAGTTAAAGATGATCGATTTTCAGTAACTAATCGTGCAATCAGAATGAACGTCGTATCCTATACTCTACTAAAACGACCCAGATTGGAAACAACATAAAATCGCACATGAGTAAAAAAAGATAACATATTTCCGGATGTCGGATGAGTAGTTATATGAGTAGTTATTTCCCCAAAGATGACCACTCGGTTACTTGTCAAGCTCCTACCCAAATATTCGAAGACGCACATATCAGGAGCAAACTTCACGAAATCGACATCTATCATAAAGCAAAAATAACTACAACAGACAAACCGCCCTGGTGCGGTCAGTCATGTAAGGTATAAGTCTGGTTATCGTATCGAGAAATTCGTTTAGCGTTGCCGGGTTGGAATATGCGGCCCACCCATTGGGGCCGTGAGAAATAGTTGGGGGCTGTTTGTGTCTCTTGGCAAAGCTTATTAACAACTGTGATTAATGGTTATCTGAGCCTGCCCAGGAAAAGTGGTTTAAGTCATACCACCCATACATACGTACGTATATAACACTTAGTTGGTTTTGGTAATCACGATTTTGAAGCACAGTTTGGTGTCATTACGTCTTTATGTTGAGTAGAAGCCCTATAAAATATAGACAAAGTCTAGATATGACCATTGCTGTTGACTGGGACGCTAAGTCACAAATCAAACAAACAAAATATGACCAGTGGCACGTGTGTCATATGTATAAGAATGTCCAAGTTGCATTTGTTCATTTATGATAGGCCGACGGTGCGAATCGGTACGCAAAAAGAATAACAACACAGCCGTTCGAAATGGGGAAAAATATAACAACAGTCTACCCCTCCCCCACCCCAAACACACACACACACACACACACACACACACACACCCACACACACACACACACAAATGAAATAGAAACATGCAACACATTTTTCACATAAATAGGGAAAACATTTTATAACAAATAGCCAATCATAGCGAACTTAAAAAAATGGTATTGAAATTCAATGAAGTGCTAACCAATAGTATACTTTACTATTCAATACTATTGTATGAAACCGCGGCAATTTACACGCCCAAATATTACCAGTATTAATTACTAAACTTCTAAATAATTGTATTTTCTGTCTTGTTTATGAATGTCCTGCTTATGATATAATCATAACACATCACAAGGAATATACTTCAATTCACTGAAAAAAGACTGGACTTTATAAATTGACGTGTGAGTTTTTTTTTTAAATGTTGAATACGGTGGCTCTTACGAACTTTTAATTTCCGTAGACGCTCTGGCCAAAAAAGTTGACCCGTCAAACGTGATTAATAACGTTTGATTGTAGACCGATCAAATGCGGTGATTCTATTGTTTGTTTTGTTTGTTTGAAATGATGCTTAACGTCCCAGTAAACAGCTTTGGTCATATCAGGACGTTGCTTCCATTTTATGGGACTTTTGCCCAAAATTAGGATGTCATGACATACAAAAAGTGCTTTAAATATAACCACCAAAGTAAGCCACAACGGCGTATGAATGGTTTGACTTGGACCACTTTTCCTGGGCAGGCACCTGAGCGATTAACCAGTAATCAGATGGTCAGTCAATAACGAGCATGTATGAGCTTTGCCTGGAGACACAAGCAGTCCATCTATTTTATACTTATCTACTTATATATTATAATGGTTCTGCTAGTCTAAGACTTTTTATTCTGAAAACGAACGTGAAGCTGACCCATAACAGTCGGATATGTAAAACTCGAAGAAAAAAGTTCTCTAGTAACCAGTTTGCTGTATTGTTGCTGCATGTCTGTCTGGTTTATTTTGCAGTCTGGCAAACAATGCCTGATTATTTAAATTGTGTGACATCAATAACCCTGGAACTCAAACAGGTAAAGTCAAAGACATCAATTGTAATTGAATGGTAGGACCTATACTAAAGGACTTTGATGCCGCCTCACTATACATCGGTTATCATTTGCTTAAAACTGGTGAAAAGTTAAGGTGATTTATGTAATAAACCTAATATTGTGTATAATGATAAACAATATTTATTCATAAAGATTTGTGTGCTGAATTGTTTGCTAATACTGTTTTCTTGAGACGTAGTTACGTGATCGTTTTCTGAAGAAAAGCTTAGGACGGCTATAAAAAAGGCTTTTTGTGAAAACAAACCATCTCCGGTGATAGCTTACAACCATAAGCACAAGAAAAAAATGGGGACTTTGTTACAATGCCGTTTAATTAACCCATATTTGACGAATGGATTTTCCCATCATTATCAATTGGGTCAGTCCACTTTCATTTTTAGGGGCATCAGGAGTGATTTTCATTTTTTAAATAAATTTTTAATGAAAATCCTCTAAGCAAACAGAATAGCCCCAGATGGGACGCCGCGTTCTGCGGCGTCACATCTGGGGCTATTCTGTTTGCCTATGTCCCATAAAAGGGACGCCAGGCTTAAACGAGTTAAGGTGCTGGCGTTTTTTTCGCTGACGACAAGCGTAATGGTAAAGTGGTCAAAAATACAAGAAACATTCGAGTATAGCGCTAAAAGTAGTGGTATTTTTTATATAAAAGTCCGTATCAATTTATTGTGTTTAAAGATTTTCGAACCCGTTTCCTTTTACACGCAAAAATTAAAGTTTTCTTCAACGTTAAAGTGATGTAAATTACCACAGTTTCAGTGATTGAAAGCCAACTAACAACATTTGCTTGGCTTTTGGTATTTCATTCCATGAGTCGTAAAGGACCTGATGAATATAGAATTTGTTTGAATTGATGCTTAACGTGCCAGTCAACAGATATGTTCATGTCGGGACGTTGTCTCCATTTTATGGGACTTTAAAGCAAAATTATGGTGTCATGACATCCAAAAAGTGCTTCTAATATAGCCACCCAACTATGCCAATAATGTTTTCCTGGGCAGACTCAGACCTGAGCGGTCAACCAGCAATCATATTGTCAGCCAGTAACGTATAAGCTTTGCCTGGAGGCACAAGCAGCCCATATATTTCCTTAGGCTCCGATGGGTGGGGGCCCATATTCCCACCCGACCACTCTTCTGATGAATATTTTTTCGTCCTCATAATTTGTTTTTGTTGAAGTTTGGGTAAAGTTTGAAACCATACTGTATGACGTGAAGCTCTGGCGTTGACGTTTAGGATTTGGTATGGAAGCTAAGCTGACTGGTTGTACTTTTCTGTTCGAAAATACTTTTACCGAAACAGCCTGTATTCTAAAAGAAAGAATGCAAATTTATAATGATTCAACGCCATTTAGTATGTATATGATTTAAATTTTTCATTTCTATTTGAAGGCTGACGTACTATGCCTGATTACGTGAATTGTATGACATCATTAACCCTGGACGCCATCGCCGGTAAAGCTGAAGACGCCGTTGTCGTCGACTACATCCTCACAGGTACGTCACGTTATTTGAACCACCTCATGAGAAAACCAAGAATCTGCATATGCGAAACCAAAGGCGCGGATCAGCTTCGCAGTAACTGCGAAGCTGATCAGCGCCTTTGTTTTCGCTACACGGATAGAACAATTCCCCTACATGCTGTATTTGCTGCTGGAAGAATCTTTGTTTTCATCATGCACAAACACTTCTGAGCCGCCACATGGGAAAACCAACAATCTGCATACGCGAAACCAAAGGCGCGGATCAGCTTCGCAGTAACTGCGAAGCTGATCAGCGCCTTTGTTTTCGCTACACGAATAGAAATATTCCCCTACATGCTGTATGCTCCACTAAACTGGTTCCACATTTACAACATATCACAAATCGGTGATATTTTTTTTTTTTTTTTTTTTTTTTTTTTTTTTTTTTTTTTTTCTATTCATCAACACTAACTGCACTACAATCACTGTTCTTCTACAAAATATCAAACAACTAACACACAGTCTAATGGAAATTGATGTGATTTTTTTTATAGAGAACCTTAAATGTTCAGCTGATCTGGACTTTTTCTCGACTTTGGCTGGATTACCATGAGATGAAAATACCAATGGCGTCGAAATAAAACAAAGTTCAAGGACAGAATTTAGTATACATACAAATGTATTCTAGCATTTGTCTCCTATGCTGTATGCTTTGTTTGTTTGTTTTGATGCTTAAAGTCCCAGTCAACAACTAAGGTCATGTCGGGACTTTGCCTTCATTTTACAGGATTGTTTCACAAAATTAGGATGCCAGGATATCCAAAACGTGCTTGAAATATAACCACCAAGTAAGCCACTAAGCATTGTGTGGATGGCTTGACTTGAACCATTTTTCCTGGGCAGGCACAGACCCAAGCGGTTAACCAGTATTCAGATGGCCAGCTTTGCTGTTTGAAAATTATGTAGGGATTAAGATCGTTCCGCGAAAAATAAATTGCTTTCATATACAAATGCTCCAAAAGTCAGGAATTACACAAATAGTATGCCTCCAGGCAAAGCTTCTAATCTACTGACCGACCATCTGATTACTGGTTAACCGCTGCCCAGGAAAAGTGGTTTAGTCAAACCATCCACACATATAAGCCTTATTGGCTTAGTTGGGTGGTACATTTTGAGTGTCATGACATCCTAATGTTGGGTAAAAGTCCCATAAAAATGGAAGCAACGTCCCGACATGATCATTGCTGTTGACTGGGACGTAAAGCATCAATTTAAACAAATAGTCTTGGGTGCATATTAACAGCTGTGGATAAAGAGATGATAAACCACATTACCACAAATGACCGTCAAAAAGCTAACTTATATTTTATTGGTTCCAACAAATAGTTTTTGCTTTTAGTTTCTTTTTGGCGCACATGCAAATCGTACCTTAGATGAGAAACCGCATTTTGACTTCATCTGATTTGAGGAGAAAAAGTTCTATCGCCCGTGTTAAATTTCAAAGAAATAAATCACTTCTGAAGTTTATCCAAATATGCCTTTCTAACTACAATACTTTTCCAATTAAGACATTGATACTCATATTAAAATATTTTTTATCTTTTCTCGCTATGAAACATTTCTTTTATTAGTAATTAAGTCGCAAAAACTTGTAATTTTCATGATTGAAAAGTACCAGATAACTGGGTGAGATTTTCTAAAAGAACCAAGTTTCTTGTCTGAACCTGGATGACTCTGTGCTAAATTTAATGAGCATTTCATCACTTAGATCATCCTTTGCGATACCTGACGCAGTCTATTGTTAAGTGTTTTAAAGCACGCACCAATTTCCCTTTGAAGAATTGAAAATATAAAATTTGAAAAATGGTTGAAATATACTCGATAGTACACTAAGTGTTTACAATAATCTTCAAATAATAATGGTTCTTATTCTTTCTTTAATGTTTGGTTAAGATAACAACAAAACTACTGATGGTCGTTTGATCATTAGAAAAGCTGTTTTCATCTACTCGCTTGAAGTGAAAAAAGCAATCCTCTATCAACCACCTTTACCTTACACTCTCCTCAATCTCTTGACAACCCTGGGTGTTTCAATCAAACATGGACCAACTCTTTCCCATTTAGGCTCAGTCGAAATACAAGCTTAACCATCTGATTACTGGTTAACCGCTCTGGTCTGAGTCTGCCCAGGAAAAGTGGTTAAGTCAAACCATCCCTACCTATAAGCCTTTTGTTTTATATTTAAAGCACTTGTTTGGTGTCATGACATCCTCATGTTGGGTAAAAGTCCCATAAAATGGAGGCAAAGTACCAACTGACTGTTGACTGTTGACTGGGGCGTTAAGCGCCAATTCAAACAAATCAGCCGAAATGCATAGCCAACGCGCATAACGGAGATGGCTTTAAGGCAACAAGGGAACAAAAGCATTATTAACTTTAGACCAATTTTGTTTACTTTTGTCGTTTCTTACAAAATATATGCATTCCTGTGACTATTCAGTTTCAAATTACTTCTGCCCCATAAAGTATGCTGACATGTTACGACATTTGTGTTTCCCACAATTACGGCTATCAGTGTGCTCACATTTTGTAATTATGCGACAAAAACATGCGGAAACAACAAAAAGTAAAAGCAATTGACCACAAACAATAGTCTAGCCCGAGTAATAATAATGCGTCGGCGACCAATTACGAGTGACACATCGAGATCCGTTTTATTGTCAAAAACTAAAAGAGCCGCCTCTTGTGAAAACAAACAATGTGGTTTCCGAACAGGTTCGTCACAAACCGAGCTGTACAAGCACAGAAGCTGGTTAGAAGCTTGAAATTTTGGATTTAGAAAGTACAGTAATTGTACTATCCGTGTAGCGAAAACAAAGGCGCTGATCAGCTTCGCGGTTACCGCGAAGCTGATCTGCGTCTTTGTTTTCGCATATGCAGATTGTTGGTTTTCTCATAAGGCGGCTCAAAACATGTAACGCAATATCTGCTACTTGATTTTATCTTCAAAATTGAACGTTTTGTGTGGCAAAACCAACCAGGGCACATGATGGAGCCCATAGAAGACTCTCAGCCTGCACATCGGCGAAGTCCAGTGATAAATTTCACTGTTCGTTGAGAAAATAACGAGCATAACTCCTGGTTAATTGGGAAATGTCAAGGTCAGACTAGGCAAACTCTTGGGCAGTCTCAATCTCGAGTGTGTGCGAAGTCTGTAGTGCCAAAATCCGCCGCTCTTTCGACTCAATCGCTTTTACAAATAACAGCTCATTTGCTCGCGTATGCTTTGTCATATGACATTTAATACTTTGTAAATATTCACTTTGTTTTCTTCCTGTATACTTGCTTCCGCTGCCCAATGATGGCAACACATAACGAGCGCGAGGTTATAAAACGTTTTTCATGCTAAACTCAGCTGAGCATAAAATTCCGAAACTGCTCATAAATACTGAAACAGCCCAAATAAATGGTAATTTCAGGTTTGGATCACCTAAGCCTGTAATTTATCCTGCTAATAAATGTTAAAATGCCAACAACTATTTGAGCCAACAATGTGGTTTCCGAACAGGTCTGACACAAATCAGGCTGTACAGTCACAGAAGCAGGCTAGAAGCTTGAAACTTTTGGGTTAAGTAGAGGAGGAATTGTACTATCCGAGTGCGAAAACAAAGGCGCTGATCAGCTTCGCGGTCGCGAAGCTGCGCCTTTGTTTTCACTTATGCAGATTGTTGGTTTTCCCAAGGGGCGGTTCATTTATGAGCAGGATAAAGTTTAGTCTCGACTGAGCTGAGCATGAGAAAAGTTTTATAACCTCGGGGCCAGTCTTTAAATCATCACAACGCAGGGTAATCTCTTTCTAACATGTACTTTGGTCGGTCCGCTTTGCTTTAACGTACATTGTACGTGTCAAATAATACAGTGCAACATTTTTTCTTCAGTGTTACTAACCCCAAAACTGTTGAAATAATACGATGGCAGGAAATCTAGCTCCATCACAGACTAGCATACTAAGACGATAAGTTGTTGACTGTTTGACTTTCAGTTGAACTCTGGTCAGAAATGTGTCTTAAAATTATTTCCAGCATCAAAGGACGAGTATTAGTGTGTGCAAACAGTTAATGGAATTTCTTTTCATTTATCGCATTTCTTCGATTATTATACACCCACACGCAATAGTGGCTGTATATTAGGTTGTTAACAAAAAGGGCAAACTAATTAAATACTTATGCACCAGTCATTTGATTCCCCCCTAGGGCTAGGTTCGACCTCAGATTGCGGAGTTAGCTGCCCTTTAGCGTCTGGAAAAATCCCCATAGACTTATAATGGGAAAAATGTTGTGGCCACTCTAGCGCCATTATTTTTCAGTGGATCTTCTCTTCATTCTTGCAAGTAACAAGGACAATTATAATATCTCGGATGGGTTCGAATTTCAGCTAGATCCGACCTCTGACTGTGGAGTTAGCTGCCCTTGAGTGTTTGAAAAATCATTATTTTGTGTTGTGGCCACTCTAGCGCCTTCAATTTTGATCGGAACTTCTTCATACTTGGAAGTAACAAGGATAGTCATAACATCTCGGATGAGTTCGAATTTCAGCCAGATCCGACCCTTGCCTGCAGAGTTATCTGCCCTTGACTGTGTGAAAAATCAATATTTAGTGTTGTGGCCACTCTAGCGCCTTCCTTTTTATTCGGATCTTCTTTATTCTTGGAAGTAACAAGGACATCCATAACATCTCAAATGAGTTCGAATTTCGACCAGATCCGACCTCTGACTGCGGAGTTATCTGCCCTTGAGTGTTTGAAAAATCAATTTTGTGTTGTGGCCACTCTAGCATCTTTGTTTTTCAATGGATCTTCTTCATTCTTGCAGGTAACAAGGATAACTACAATATCTCGGATGAGTTCGAATTTCGACCAGATCCGACCTCTGACTGCGGAGTTATCTGCCCTTGAGTGTTTGAAAAATCAATATTTGTGTTGTGGCCACTCTGGCATCTTTGTTTTTCAGTGGATCTTCTTCATTCTTGCAGGTAGCAAGGATAACTACAATATCTCGGATGAATTCGAATTTCGGCTAGATCCGACCTCTGACTGCGGAGTTAGCTGCCCTTTAGTGTTTGAAAAATCAATATTTTGTGTTGTGGCCACTCTAGCATCTTTGTTTTTCAGTGGATCTTCTTCATTCTTGCAGGTAACAAGGATAACTACAATATCTCGGATGAGTTCGAATTTAGGCCAGATCCGACCTCTGACTGCGGAGTTAGCTGCCCTTTAGTGTTTGAAAAATCAATATTTTGTATTGTGCCACTCTTGCGCCTTCAATTTTGATCGGATCTTCTTCATTCTTGGAATAACAAGGATAACTATAACATCTCGAATGAGTTCGAATTTGAGCATGATTCGACCCTGCACTGCGGAGTTAGCTGCCCTTGAATGTTTAAAAAAAAATCAATTTTTAGTGTTGTGGCCACTCCAGCATCTTCAATTTTGATCAGATCTTCAAAAAAAAAAAAAGAAAAAAAAAGAAAAAAACACTTTGTCCAGTGACTGTACTTGTTGACTCTCAGGTGAGCGATCGTTGCCCTTGGGCTACTTGTTTTGTTGTACTTACATGTACTAAATTTGCAAATGCACTTAAACATTTACATGCATAAATGAAGCCCTTCCCTCATGTTTTAGTTTCATTAGAACAGCTGCCAGATGTTGTTCCATATGAGCCGCCTCGTGGGAAAACCAACAATCTGCATAGGCGAAAACAAAGACGCAGATCAGCTTCGCGGTAACCGCGAAGCTGATCAGCGCCTTTGTTTTCGCTACTCGGATAGTACAATTCCTCCTCTACCTAGCTCCAAAATTTCAAGCTTCTAGCCTGCTTCTGTAGCTGTGCAGGCCGGTTTGTGTCAGACCTGTTCGGAAACCAGGTTGTTGGTTTTTCCACGAGGTGGCTCAATTATATCAGCCTACGGGGAGCCGGGGCTTTTAGCAGGAATTTTACCACAAATCTGACCCCGCAGTGTCGGGCTTTTAGCAGGGCTTTAAAAATTCAAAAGTTAAAAGCCCCGCTATTACCAGGCCCTAAGGGAACCGGGGATACAAATGACTGGTGCATCATTTGATCAAACCAAAATAAAGAACTGTATACTTCAGGGTATCAGAATTCTGTTATCCTCGTATGAGCCGCGTCATGAGAAAATAATCAATGTGGTTTCCGAACAGGTTTAACACAAACCGGTCGGTACATACACAGAAAACGGCTAGAGACTGGATATTTTGGGTTTAGAAAGTAGAGGAATTGTACTATCTGTATAGCGAAAACAAAGGCGCTGATCAGCTTCAAAGTTACTTACAGCCCCTTTCACTCGAGTTTTCCGTTTGAGCATTTGCACTACACAAGATGACCATGTGTTCTGAAGATCTGAATTTCTTTTCATGTTGTCCTCTGTTACGTGCCAGGCGTAACTAGAAGATTAAGGAAACCAACAAGTTGGTTAGCCAGCAACAAGCTTTGTTTAAAATTTAACAAATCTATTTAGAAGTGATTTAACCAGTAATTACATGTGAAACAATCAAAAGCATATATACAATCAAACAAAAATGAATGTACAATACCTTTCAAGATGTTAATTCCCTTAAAGAATGTCTGAATGTCCCTCAGAATTTTTAACACAAGTCTGTATCAGTTTCTGATCCCAAGAATTAAAGTTTGTTTCAAAATAGCACTATGTCCCAATCCAGAATCGAATATCACAAAGTAATCCAAGAATAAGTTTAAATTCCAGTAAGACAGTACCCAAAGATTGTCCTTATGAAAATTTGTAGCCCTTATATAGCACTGAGGATCATTCAGGATTCTTCCAGCAAATTCTATGATATCATATACTAAAAATAACAAGTTGTTTACCAAAATTTAATGTTCTGGAATATTCTAGAGAGGCCATTATCCTTCCAGAAAATTCCACAATATTCTTTTGACATAAAAAAGATTTTTCTAGAAGATTCTACATCTTTCCAGGTTCTTTTTTTAGATTTTTCCGGACTTTTCCGTCAAAGAACAATTTGAAATTTCTAGAAAATTCTGAAGTAAACAACCTGTTTATGTCCAATATCTGGTACACTAAAAGTAAATAATTGCTAAGGACAACAAGTAAACATCATATGTATAACATCATACTTTCCTGGGCATACTCCCTTGGGAAGTTTACCAGTACTGAATGCACATCTTTCAACAAGTAACTGTCATACATATCACCACAAAGACATCTTGATTGATTGACCTGCTGATTTTAGTGTCATTTTCAAACTAAATGACCTTCAAAACGGCAAACTCAAGTGAAAATTTTATCTTACTGTCAGTATGGAATTTCGGCCATTTAGATACCAATAGGCAACTTCTAATATTGATAAAATCTATCCTATTTCAAATGTGTGTTCTTAAAATGCATTGTATATTTTGTGCAAAGAATTTTGAAGTAAAATGTGCTTTAACCAAACAATTACAATGTTTTTATCAGAAGAGATGACATCATCATCTAAAGATAAATGCTGAATAAATTTTAAGAACACCTGGGACACTGTTTCAGTTCTAAAATAGAATAAAAGGTTACCTGGTTTACACAAACTTGATTTACCTAAATGCTCAAACGGCAAACTCGAGTGAAAGGTGCTGTATTTCATCTGGTCAGTTGCTGATTTAAAATGTCCATTGTGCTATGATTAATATCTACCTATCTGTCCGTCCGTCTGTCTGACGTCAGGACAATGTTATAAAAATAATTTGATGCATAAACACAAAAGTATAAGCCTCTCAATCCGCCACACTAATGAGAAAAAAAAAAGTTTTGATAACACTTGCAGAGAAAAAGTACGGTATAAAAGGAGTTTCCCCGCCAGTCTTTGAGCCAATCTATTGTAGACATTATGGACTCATTATGAAAATACGCCCATGTAACATGCAGACTTTTCCTAAGTTGGAAATAAAAATGAAAATTTTCATTGAAAACTTTTTTGAATTTTTTCTTACTTTTGCTCAAAACATCTCAAACTCGGCGAGGCGGTTCTAACGAGTGCAAACAATCTATGTTTTGAAGCAGAGTTACGAGAAATAGGTATGATCAGGTATGCCCCTTGCTGTATAAAAGTGGGGGTTTAAGGGGTATGTATTACACGGAAATGGAAAGAGGTAAAATGTCATACAACGTTAAATTCTTCATTAGGGTTATTAGGCCTTAAGCAAACAATATATCAATATAACAATATGTATAAAAGAAGGGCATATTGCAGTGTAGATAGTGTATAGGCAGTCGAAACACACAATTGTGCCATTTTAGCGTCATGCACCTTACATCGTTGAAAGCTCGAGAAGTGCAATAAGTCAATGATGTGGCTCCATGTGAATGTTCTTGGAGATTAACTAACAAAGGAGATGTATAATTCTGTTACTTCAAAAGAATGCATATCCTTAAGCCCCATCTTATGATCTCATATAACAAAGGAGGTACCACATCAGAAAACCAACAATCTGCATATGCGAAAACAAAGGAGCAGCTCAGTTGTGCATTAATCAGTGCCTTGTTTTCGCTACACATATAGTACAATTCCTCTTCTACTGATTCAAAATTACAAGCCTCTAGCCTGCTTTTGATTGTACAGGCCGGTTTGTGTCGGGCCTGGTCGGAAATCCAGAATGTTGGTTTTCTTGAGCGATGTCTCAAAGAGAAACTCCAAATGACAATAGCGAGTACTGAAGATAGGTAGAGACAGGAAGCATGGTTTTGCGTCTGCGTTTCCATGACAATGATTTACTTTAGCAAGGTCGTTAGAAACCCACCAGCTTAGGGGTTCCAACTCTAGTTGTATTCCGCAGCATGTACCCAAAGACATCTCAAAGACAGATCATACGTATGATTCAGATAGTATTATGTTGTAAAATTTAATGTCTACACTACTTTGCTAAAACTATATCCTGGAAGCGATGAAACGTGGTTGATAAGTGTCAACACGTCTAGAACATGCAGATTTTTTCATGACAGACTTGCCTATGTGCACATGCAGTGGGCAGGGTTTAAGCCATCATAGAATATACATAATTATACCACATATCCGATGGAAAATTACTTTTTATTTGGAATTGTGTTTCACACATACAATACTTCTTATGGTCAACTGCTTATATTAATATACGTATACTAACTTGTAGAAGAAATAAACCATAAATATTTTGTTTACTTAAAATCAAGGAATATAAAGGAAAACATGTAACTTTGAGACGAAATGTTCAACTATGGGCCTGTTTGGCCAACTGCGTATATAATCCTCTATTTCGTGGCCTCTTTTGTGACGCTAGTGTTGTGTTTGGTGATATGCATAGCTATTGCCAGGACGAGGAAAACGCCGTATCCTTCTAGGATCCTATGTATCGGACTCCTATGCTACAACTGTTTGTTTCTACCATGTTCAAGTGCCTCGAAACTCTTTTCCCACGAGGAATCTTTTCCACTCCGGCATCTCTCACGAGGGTTTCAAATTGCAGCACAACTCATGGTCGCGTCCATGGCGTTTGAACGTTACTTTGAACTTAACTGGCCTTACCTGTACCTCAAAATACCAAAACGCCAGGTACGAAACGCGTGTTTCGGGATGATAGCAATGGGTTTCGTTCAATATTTGCTCGTAAAGGGGACCAACTGCTACGCGAGAGGTCGGTTCCTGGACTGCCAAGACGTCATCTATTTGAGCCGCGTCACAAGAAAACCGGTCTTCGGGTTTTCCGACCAGGTCCGACATAAACCGGTCTGTCAGCCACAGAGGATGGCTAAGAGCTTGAATTTTCGGATTTGAGAAGAAGAGAAATTGTACTATCCGTGTAGCGAAAACAAAGGCGCTGATCAGTAACTGCGAAGCTGATCTGCGCCTTTGTTTTCGCCAAGGCCAAAATCCGGTTTTCTCATGGCGCAGCTCATTTATTGTGCTGTGTTTACTGGCATTGATCTTGTCGTTCGCCATATTCATCCAGATCTACACTGTAATACGACGGAAGGTTCTCGCCGTAAAGTAGTACAAGGCAACAATTTCCAATTTCGTGTATCTAGTGAACTGTACAGTCTTTATGGGATTGTATCTTGGTATAGCCCTGTATGGATTATACTCGTGGGCGAGCAGTGAGACCCACAATCATGGTCGGCTACCACAGATATCAGATGCAGTTTATATACCCAAATGCATCATTGATGCGCTCATCTATGGGCTTTGGTTCAAAGAAGTGCGGATGGAAACCATGAAGATAATTGAGCCGCCTCGTGGGAAAACCAACAATATGCCTAGGCGAAAACAAAGGCGCAGATCAGCTTCGCGGTAACCGCGAAGCTGATCAGCGCCTTTGTTTTCGCTACTCGGATAGTACGATTCCTCTTCTACTTAAATCCGAAATTTCAAGCTTCTAGCTTGCTTCTGTAGCTGTACAGCCTGATTTGTGTCAGACCTGTTCGGAAACCACATTGTTGGTTTTCCCACGAGGCGGCTCGATTTCCATGGTTTTCCCAGGTGTGAAGCCATACATAGGCAAAATGCGCGCGGAACTGTACATAACAGCATATGAACTGAAGGAAACGAACGGCTTGAAACAAAGTAATGAGTAGATCTAAATATAACGTAACGTGACGTGAACTAAAATATTTGTACTAAAGAAGCAATAACCAACTAACAGAAAAACTTGTAATAAAGAACCTGAAGAACTTGAGCGTTTGAGCTTCATGGATGCGCCGAACACAATATGAAATCAAGTAAATGAATGGATATATATATTTTTTTCTTACTTTTGGTCCAAAACATAGATTGTGGGTACTCCTTAGAACCGCCTCAATGTTTTGAGCAAATATATCAAAATATCAAAAGTTTTCCGATGAAATTTTCATCGTCACCAAATTAGTGTCAGCGTCACCTTGTTTGTAGTTCGTTGTTTTCTCTGGTGGTTGGTCCTTCTACATTCAACCCCAGATGTATGAAAACATTAATAATACCGATTTGTATCCAAGAAACTAGCAACGGTTTGTTAATATCTGATTTAAGCTTTAATGGCTCTGTACAAGCAATCCATACCAAAGTTTTGTTAGCCAGTTCTGTATGGTACTGGCTGTCGTTGGAATTATTTATCATGCTTTTGAGCTAGTTTTTATTTTATTTATTTATTTTATTTTTTTATTTATTTTTTTTTTTTTCGTTTGCCTATTCTGTAAAAAGCCACTTTTATTTGAATAAAGCCGTGATGAGTGATTGTTATTTTACTTTCATAATTTTACAATGGTTGCACTTCTATCAGAGTTGTAAGCGTGTTGTGTTTTGTTCAGTTTTGTATTCTTTCAATGTGTTATCCGCTCCTGCAAGCTAGTTTGTTTCTCCAGTCTTTCAGACTGCTTAATATGTGTACGCCGGCATTTTCACTAAAATGCATTTGAAAAAAGCATGTTTTCTAATGGGCTGTTTATTCTTCCGTGATACATCATTATTGCAAAATAATAATTGAGCCTGTGCATGAGAAAACCAACTATTTGGGGTTCCGACCAGGTCTGACATAAACCCAGAATAAGGCTAGAAGCTTGAAATTTTGGATGTAAGTAGAAGAGGAATTGTACTATCCGTATAGCGAAAACAAAGGCGCTGATCAGCTGTGCAGTTACTGCACAGCTGATCTGCACTTTTGTTTTCGCCTATGCAGTTTGCTGGTTTTCCCATGCGGCGGCTCAATTTTGTTTCAATTCCATTGTAACAACCAAACCCATAACTACGTTGGAGGCATATTTATTAAATTGCATGCCATAGTATGACAAGTTATTATAGACTCATTTTCGCCATATAGCGGAAATTATTAGTCCTGATTACAATACAGCGTAGCACGGCAGAATACGATTTGATGGAATTTAAGTTAAGAAAATGATTGATAATGTAAATTATAAATAACATTTTGGAACTTTTCAACAAATAAGTTGTCAAATACTATCATTAATGACTTCTTCATTTTGTCCCAAGTGTGAAATGATAGGTATATTATCTTATAATATATGTGTTAACAAATTGTATGTCATCAGTAATTTCAATGGTGAATTGGCGATAAAGTTTTGCCTGATTTGAAAAAAAATGAAGTTGCTCGTTTTATCCAGTGTACTGGAACTGGTAGAAAAAAAACGTATACGCTATCGCAGCTATATTTTGCTGCTCCAAAACTTTCTGAGCTATTCATTCGACTCTTTGATGTTCCAATGTCGCAAGGTAATATTTTGTAAAACAATGCCATTACTGATGAGAAGCAAAATTAAAAAAAGGTATGCTCACTTTGTTTCTCCACAAAATCTCGTAGCCCCCGCTACTGACTGACCACCTGATTACTGGTTGACCGCTCAGGTCTGAGCCTGCCCAGGAAAAGTGGTTCAAGTCAAACCCATATACATATAAGCCTTATTGGCTTATGCATCCACCTACGGGGAAGAGCGGGGATTATGACTTTTCAGTTTCCATTTCCTTGCTATAGACACCAACCCCAGGGGACAAACTGGAGGTCAAAAGTGTGCTCTTTGCCCTGCCATTCGCAATAGAAAATCTCCCTGGGGTAAGGATTTTAATATCAAAACCCCGTAATTTCCTCTGTATTGCTGGGATCCCCCACACTTCCGTGAAGGCGTGGTTACAAATGACTGATGCATTAGTTGGGTAGTTATATTTGAAGCATGACGTCCTTATTTTGGGAAAAAAAGTCCCATAAAATGGTGGCAACGTCCCGACATGACCTTACCTGATGAGTGGGACGCTAAGCCACAATTAAAACAAAAACAAACAAAATCTCGACCCAAAGATTCTATATACACTACTGACTGACCATATGATTACTGGTTAACCGCCCTGGTCTGAGCCTGCCCATAAAACGTGGTTCAAGTCAAACCATCCATACATATGAGCATTTTGTGGCTTAGTTGGGTGGTTATATTTCAAGCACTTGTTGGATGTCATGACATCCTCAATTCGGGTAAAAGTCTCATAAAATGAAGGCTACGTCCCAACATTACCTTAGCTGTTGACCGGGACGTAAAACAACAATTCAAACAAACAAAACTTACCCTACTCCATTTTACGTAATGTGTGATGTCGTTTCTAGTACTTTCTACCTAACGTAATTTGGATGTTTTGATGTGTTCGTTTGATTTTTAAGTCCAAGTCAACAGATATGGTCTTGTCGGGACGTTGCCTCAATTTTGTGGGACTTGACTCAACATTGGGATGTCATGACGTAGTTTAAACTACAACCACCCAAGTAACAATACAAGTAGCCCTAGGGCAACGATCGCTCACCTGAGAGTCAACAAGTATAGTCACTGGACAAAGTGATTTATTTTTTTTACCATACATGTAAATTGGTATAACGGCCATCTTGGTCATGTTTCAGGTCTATGGCTGCAATAGTTACCATAGGATCATTGGTCCTGTAAACGCTTACCTGAGACCTAGATGTCACTTTTTCCCATGTTTCCATGTTTGCCTATGTTTCCAAAATTGACCTTTACCTAAATTAATCACATACTTTATTCTACTCTATTATTTGTTTGCATCTACCACTTTTCAGGCCTCAGGCTACAATAGTTTTCAAAATATCCATTGTTTTCACTTTTTCCCATGTAAAAGCCTATGTTTCTGAAATTGACCTTGCCGTAAAATAGGTCAAGGTCATCCTAGGGTCATAATTTGATCAAACTATGATTGGCTGGAGTCCCAGATGCTACATACCAAGTTTCATGAAAGTCTGCCTGCCGGTTCAGGAGAAGAAAATTTTTAGCTCACCTGAGCCGAAGGCTCACAAAGTGAGCTTATAGGATGGCCATAATCCGGCGTCCGTCCGTCCGTCGTCCACAATTTCAAAGATCTTCTTCTCTGAAACCGCTTTGCCAATCAAGTTGAAATGTTATGTGGAGCCTCCTTGGGTAGTGGCATTGAAATATTGTTTTACCATATATGGGCATGGCGGCCATTTTGGTCATGTGATCTGGATTTCGCGATCAAACTTTCGTTACCCCTACCCATGGATGCTCCACATAAAATTTCAGTTTGATTGGCCATGCGGTTTCAGAGAGGAAGATCTTTGAAAAGTGTGTATGGACGACAGACCGGTCAAGGTCAAGAGATGACCTTGACCTAAATTAATCACATACTTTCATTAGTTGTTTTGCATCTAGCATTTTTCAGGTCTCAGGCTGCAATAGTTTTCAAAAAATCCATAATTTTCACTTTTTCCCATATAAAAGCCTATGTTTCCAAAATTGACCTTGCCGTAAAACAGGTTAAGGTCATCCTAGGGTCATCATTTTATCAAATTATGATAAGCTGTAGCTGTAGCATCTACCACTTTTCAGGCCTCAGGCTGCAATAATTTTCAAAAAAGCCATAGTTTTCACTTTTTCCCATGTAAAAGCCTATGTTTCCAAATTTGACCTTGCCGTAAAATAGGTCAAGGTTATCCCAGGATCATCATTTTATCAAACTATGATGGGCTGAAGTCCCCGATGCTACATACCAAGTTTTGTGGAAATCGGCCTGCCGGTTCTTGAGAAGATTTTTGAGTGGTTTTTACCATATATGGGCGTGACGGCCATCTTGGTCATGTGATCAAGATCCCGCGAACAAACTTTCGTTCCCCCTACCCATGGATGATCCACATAAAATTTCAGTTTGATCGGCCAAGCGGTTTCAGAGAAGACGTTTGAAAATGTGAACGGACGGACGGACGCATGGACGGACGCCGGCTCGACTACTATACTATAAGCTCACATTGTGAACCTTCGGCTCAGGTGAGCTAAAAAGGTGGATATGAGGCTTCTGGGCTGGTTCAGACCTTCTAAGCACGTTGTCGGTCAGTCCGTTATAAGATTTGTCTGGAGGCACAACAAGCCCATCTGTTTCTCGCGGCACCAAACCAATGAGCGGGGGCCAAAATTCTCAACTGGCTTTCCTTGCTCATACTAGTTATGCATTTGAACTGATGATATGCGCGATACGTCATAATACAAATCAAACAATTCAACCCGAAGTAGAAGAAATTCAATTTCGTCCACAAATGGATGATAAAATTTGAGTTTGCCTTTTGCAAAGCACCTTTACTTTTTCAAGTTAAAAATCGTTTTCCTAATAATTTTGCTGTCATGTGCAATTTCTTCCAAACGCATATAAAGGTGCTCTTGGTACGCGAAATGGTTTTGTTTCTTTAAAGTGATGCTTTACGTCCCAGTCAACAGCTATGGTCACGTCGGGACGTTGCCTCATCCATTTTATAGAACGTTTACCCAACATATACTTCAAAAATATAACCACCCAAGTAAACAATGCTACAGTATCACCTTCACGTATCAGCTGCGTATCACTCGCGTATAGTATGAGAATTCCGATACGCCGAGGTCGGAGGTGCATATTTTGTTCAAGGGGCGTATGTACGCCTGGGACGTGCGTAATGCGTTCCTGCTACGTCAGTGGCGTATCTGTGTTCATATGAAGTTTCACTTTCGTATATACGGCGTATCATTGCGTATTTGCTACGTACTTGTGGCGTATGAAGCGTACCCGTGACGTATCCACGTCGTATGCAGGTACGTTCCATTCTAACCTGCAGCCGCGTATGTATTGTGGGTGGCCGTCTATTGTGTAACAGAGGCTTTGAATACCTATGAGAACAAAGGCTTTGAATACCTATGAGAACAAAGTTTGTGTTCCGTCGTTGATGCAATCCGCGTATCCGGAGTACGAGCTGCATATCTACGGCGTACCTGCCTATTTATGAAAAATAATTGTTATCTTTTCTAATTTCAAGAATTCAAATATAGTAACCCATTACGAAAACTTGCTCGTGCAATATATAAAGATTTTTTTTTTTTTCAGCGGTAATGATAGAAACATTTCACTGGAAATATTTGATATTTTTGCTCAAAACATGGAATAAGGATACACGTTAGAACCGCTTTGGAGCAAAAATATGAAAAATAGGTTACCCTGTATACCACAGTTTAACTAAATAATTTTGGGATTTAAGGGACTATTCATTGCATCGACATGTTTTCATGATGCATTTTGATACGTCTTATCTGGTCAGAACCCTTGAAACATCCATTTCTTATTACTATTAGTATGATGGGCTCTTTTTCTTTCAATTTCATATAACACAAATTGCATAAATCTATCACAGGCCTTAGCCTAACCTGTAAAACACAGGTCTATATTGGTAATTGTCCTTCAGGTGTCAAAATAGGACATCGCGCACATCGCAATCTATGGGAAATAATCGAAATTTGATCTGCACAGGTAATTTTCCAGGTAACGCCTTGTTAACGTCCCTTAGTTGACTGAGGTTAATTGTCCCAGTTGCTACGTTGCTTTACGACGTACGCGCTACGTATATTTTAAGTTTGCACATCAAAAACGTAGCACCTCGGGGTACGAGGAGTATGAGCTACAGATCCGTTTCAAAAATAATATACCCCTGCAGTTTCTCATAAATAGTTGACCTCTTCGCATACACTGAAAAAAAGTTATAAGAGGCCACTTTTCAAACTCATTTTTTGTAACTAAGCCATGTTCAAAAATTGCACGATTTTAAGTCTAAAGACGTGTCTGTCAAGTAAGTAAAGTTCCAAAGTGTTCAGAAATAATTTTCTTTCACTAAATGCGATTTTGGAGTAAAAATGCAAAAATCAATGTTTTTTAATAAAAATTTTGATAAAGCACAACATTAATTGAAATTATGAGCGGGTGTCATCAAAGGGGTCCTTCTGCCTTGGAAAAACATCAACCATTCGAATTTTCTCTACTGGTAGACTTTCTGCGCATCTTTAAAAATCGCTAATTTTGAGATTTTTTGAAAAAATCATCAATGTGCCTCTCAAACATGTTAATCGCTATTAAATTCACTTGATGAAGCCTGGAAATGAGAGATATAACCCGAGTGAGCTATTTTAGACCATTTTCGAGGACAAACAGGTCACGGCTGACGCACACTTCCGGTTTCAATGCCAATTTTTTACGAACAAAATAACGAAATTTATGGATGATTTTTTAAATTTTCAAAGTTTATTAGAGTCCAGTATTATACCTTAATAGTCGCTGAAAATTTCAATTCCATACTGCTGATAATAATGCAACCAGAGATGAACCAAGTTTGTATGCAAATTGCATTCAAAAAGCTGAATTCATGTTATTCATGTTGCTGTCTTCTTGCATGTACAAAACAGAAACGAAGATTCTTATTGCAGCAACACATCAGACTTAATTTTATCTTGCATCAGGGTAGTAAGTAGCACTTTCAAATAAATTAAAATGTAAAACACAACCTCATAATATGACATTTAATTTGATGATAATAAAGTGTGATTTTCGAAAAGAGGGTACCTTTACTCATGCTTCGACTGCTTGAGACATATCACGCATTTTGGAATGCAGACACTCTCAGAGCCACTGTTAGACATTGGTTTATTAATTTGATCATGAATTTTAATTGATCGTAATTTACTTTCTTAACTAGAAGAAAAAATATGAGGTGGCCTCTTATAACTTTTTTTCAGTGTATATTGCACCGATCACTTGAGAGTAGTAATCGACTGAGCAGACTGATATGAAACTCCTACATTTTGTATAAATATGTGCGTTTGAATGGTTTTTAGTATATTTAGTTCACGAAGAGCCTGACCGAGGACAAACATGTTTTTAACGTATACCCAAATTGTTACAAATTTTAACTTGATGTTTAAAATTATTCGGATTGTTACGATGAAAGTATTGCGAAATAAACCAATGTGTGGCATGATTTTGTATACAGACAAGCACTGAAGAGGCATTCAAAATTTCATTTAATTTGCTTCAGTTTACAGTACAGAAACGTGGATTCAAGAAACACACCCTTTGTTTGATTTACAACGTAAAAAGTACGTTTCAGACTTTATGATGTCCGTGTGATATTTTAAAATTTACAATTTGATACTTGGTAGGTACTTGTCTAGCTGTATAAACTGCTCGGTTTGACGTGAGAAACAAGAAAGATAACAACCTGACTGCCGATTATTTTTAAAGTTAAACACCCCTTAATTTAACGCGATTTATCACGCCCTCTATCGGCAGGCAGAGCCTCCATGAGGGCGTGATCACCTACCTATCAAAAACCGCTTCACGTTCTTAAAAAATTTAGAGGGCCAATCAGAGAGCAGGATTCCCATTTTACCCATAATGCAACGCATTGAGCGGGAAAATGTGTTAAGTTTATGATATTTTGTATTTCAAATAAATAATTATTCTTAAAATATTTTGTATATAAATGTTTTTCCCCTGATGCACGCGTGATCTCGAGAAAATACCCTTCCCACAATGCACAGCGATGACGTCATTCGTGAAGAGGAAAATTAAGTGACGGATCCAGGCGTCTATGGAGGACAGACAGGACGTAATTAGACGACTGGATCATCCGGGTTACCCTTAATTAAACTGTTTTGGTACCCTAAATAAATATGTTCTTTGAAATAAAAATCTTAGTAAACCAAGCATTTAAATTTGACGACAGTCGGTGGTCTAATAAGAAAGATATGGAACATGGACGGTCGCCATTTTGTTTACTAGTTAAGATTAAAATTTTAGGATAAAATCAAAGTTAAAGGCTTCCTTTACCATAGAATTTTTGCAAATTCTATTAACAATATTGTTTGTTTCTAGAAATAAACATCTATTAAGTTTGATACAAAAAATATTTTTAAAAAAAATCATTTATTTTGATTTTAACAATTTTGATTTAGACTCCATGCTTACCAAATGTAGACTCCTGGCGGCCATTTTGAATATTTTCGAACTGCTGTTATTTGCTTTATTTCTAAGACGATTTTGAAAAATTCTTTCTCCAGAATGTGTAACTGGCTTGTCCCAATGCTTAAAGAACTTATTCTTTAAAAAAAAAGTGTTTATTCTAATTTGGTTTAATTACTGCCTATTTTGATTTTAATTTAAAAAGATATGTAACAAAGTAAACAAAATGGTGGCGCCCATACAGCCATTTGTTTGCGTGTTAAATTACCTATAACTTTCTTATGTTTCATCCAATTTTTATCAATGATCTTTACATCAAAATTCATGGGTTTGAAAAAAGCCCTTTAATCTGAAGTAAATGTTCAAGTTTGCTACTCTATGTCGTAACAAGGAGGTAAAAATCATTATGGTCGTTCGTCTCTCACTAATGAGAAAGACCATCATTATTTCTTGAATAGGTTCGTGTGTGTTGGTGAGTTTTTTGATGGCTGACTAGGCCAATTCTAGCTCTAAACTGTCGGTTGCAAGTAGAGCAAGTCAGTGTCATGGAATCAGCTGGTGGCCCAATGATATTGGCTTTGCGTTCTCTGCGCTTTTTTCAGCTTCACAGATTTTTTTTTTTTTTCATAGCTGCTCCTTTATTGATGAGACCTCGCCACTTTGATCGCTCATGTCTAGTCTGTTCCCAAGACCCAATTGGTATGTCGAAATCCTAAAAAGGGGCTTTGAGAGTGTCTTTGTAGCGTTTCTTCTGGCCACCTTGAGAGCGCTTTCCCTCTTGTAGTTCTCCATAGAAGACCTTTTTTGGAAGTCGCTCATCAGCTATTTTTATAACATGGCCAGTCCACCTTAGCTGTGCTAACTTTAAGACAGTATGCATGCTTTGCATCCCTGCTTTCTTCAGGACCTCCGTGTCTGGAATCTTGTCTTGCCATTTGATTTTAACAGCTTTCTTCCAGCTGATTCCATTTCGCTTCCAGACATTTGCACGGAGTCTTCCGAATGCCACACTGGCTTTTGTAGTTCTGGCAGTGACCTCATCATCAATGTGCACTGCTCTGGAAAGAGTACTTCCCAGGTAAGTGAATTTATCAACAACTTTCAGTTTTTGTCCATTCACAGTGATGGTTGGTTCATTGTACGGTTTTCCAGGTGCTGGTTGGTGTACAACCTCTGTCTTTTTTATGCTGATTGTGAGATCATAGTTATCACATGACTGTGAGACTTAATCCATGGCTCAGTCTTTGCATTTTTGCCTCTGGGCTGGCATTCTTATCCATATCATCTGCATAGAGGAGCTCATCTAGCACACCGGTCTGCACCTTAGTTTTGGCTTGCAACCTTATAAGGTTTAATATATTGCCATCAAAACGGTACCTGATTGGAAAACCAGTGTCACTGTCCTAAAAAGCATCCATGAGCATGGCAGAAAACATCATGTTGAACAGTGTTGATGCCATAACACAGCCCTGTTTGACCCCATTCGTTACCTCAAAGGGTTCAGAGAACTCTCCATCATTTTGCACACGTGCTCGCATGCTATCATGAAATTGCCGCACTATGAATCTGAGTGGACAGCCAAACTTGGCCATGATTTTCCAGTCCATCTCGACTAACTGTGTCAAAAGCTTTGGTGAGGTCGACAAACGTCATGTATAGATCTACATTCTTTTCTTGGCATTTCTCCTGAAGCTGTCTTGCTGTGAAGATCATGTCAATTGTCACTCTGTTGCTTTTTTCTGAATCCACATTGACTTTCTGGGATAAGTCCCTTCTGATCAAGATGAACGTTCAGGCGGTTCAACAGAATTCTTGCAAGTATCTTTCCAGCAATTGCGTAGGAGGGAGATGCCTCTGTGGTTGTCACAGACTTGTGGATTTCATTTCCGCTTGTATACGTGGATTATGGATGCATCCTTAAATTCTTATGGGATACTAGTAGCCTCCTTCTTCCACATACAGTGAAACAACTCAGTTTTTCTGCCATGGGTAGTCCCTCCGGCCTTATAAACCTCTGCAGGAATTGCATCTGCACCTGGAGCTTCGCCAGATGACAGTTGTTGAACTGCTTTAATTTCTTGTTTCCATGACGGTCCGAAATTCATCTTACAGAACATCGCACTAATCTGTTGAAGTCTCTATGTGGTATCATGGAGGTAAAAAAAATCGTTATACCTCCACAGTGGTCGTATTACAGAATATCACAGCTGAAAATGGTAACTTGATAGAAACTTAAATAGTATCAAAATATCAAACTGAATGAGCTTACACATCCAGAACCAGTTGGAAACTTGCCAGACCTACATGTATGTCGTAGGCCTGCACGTTGCACTGGTGATCAGTCACGGGCCGGCTTGGATCCTTCGCTGTCAATTCAAATGATGGCATTTAAAATTAATGACAAATGATTTGGAGGAATTGGATCTGGCTTACTGGTATTCTACATGAGAAAGAAGGAGGGAATCTGGCAATCTGGAAACTTTTACAGCCATTTCGTTTCCCTGCCTTTTTTTTTTTTTTTTTTTTTTTAATCTCCAGATCCAAGGACCGTATAATCGAATCGAATAAACTCGTATTTACACGTAAAAGTATATATGTACATGAGACAAGAAGATTTTTACATAGAAATATTCAGGGGACGTAATCAACTCAATGCACAGGCGCTAGACGACTTTTTTTTTTTTTTTTTTTTTTTGCATTTTCACCCGTTTGGAGACCCTTACGATATGTTCATGCAATTATTTTACCTTTAAAACCTTTTCTATCAATCCTCAATCAACCCTCGTCTATGGGCTACTATATAGACAAGGTCGGAAACGCGGTGTCCTAGTTTAATTGGGGTCATGGGATTTCCCGCATCTCAAACTCATACTTCACCCTTTACCGTTATTTCAATGCTGGCTGTCAACACATGAGTGTCTTTGTAAAAGGTCTCGCCCATTGCCTTCATTCAAAATAAGCACAACCGCCCGTAAAAACTAACAATTAAAGCATTCTACAGAATTGGAGGACATCCCGAATGAAATCGGCAATCTAGCCGTGACATTACTATAAATACACTGGTCACACGACGTGTTACGCCAGCGCGTGATATGTGTTACGTTGGTTTTCATAGGTTGCTTGATTTAATATCCAGTCAAAACACTTTGTGATCTAGTGTCATGGCAACAATGCAATACAATTATCCAGTAGGATTGATTCTTTCATACGATATTTACAGTGACCGTCCACTGTTTTCTAGAAACGACAGGTCACCATACAAACATCCAAGTAGACAGGTGGTGGTATAAAATATAAGTTTACGGGCGACTATGCTTATTTTTGACGAAGGCAATAGGTGAGACCTTTTACAAAGTCGCTCATAAGTAGACACTCAGCATTGAAATAACGGTAAAGGGTGAAGTACTAGTTTGAGATGCGGGGAATCCCATGACCCCAATTAAACTATAGACACCTTGTCTATATAGTAGCCCATAGACGAGGGTTGATTGAGGATTGATAGAAAAGGTTTTAAAGGTAAAATAATTGCATGAACATATCGTAAGGGTCTCCAAACGGGTGAAAATGAAAAAAAAAAAAAAATGAGTCCAGTCGTCGAGCGCCTGTGCTCAATGCGGGTTTTAACGGTACCGGTTCGTCGGATCTGAAAAATTCGGATTTGACGAGACTAATTTCCCTTTCGACAAAATGTGTTTATCCAATCCGGCTGGCGCATGCGCGTAGCCTACCAATTAATGCGACAAAACATGGCCGACTAAAATTTACAGCTATTTTCACTGAAATCGCTTTGAGAAATAGCTGTAATTTGATTAGGAGATCGTGTCATAACGGTCACATAATGATACAGCATTCAACCGACTTCGAAACACCGGTTAGACCGACAGTTGAGGATGAATCTCGTTCCATTCCGGTGACAGTTGTTGGGCAGAGCGAAACTGCTGCAGAAACGGAAGGTTCGTAAAAAATCGCGTTTGTCAGCTGTTTTAGCAGATCGCTATTGTAGTATTGTTTATGAAGGAATACGCAGTATTGATGTTAGGTATGCATGCATTAAGTTGCATGACATGACAACCAGTGTTTTCACCATAAATACATTGCTTTGGTAGCATATTGTAGCTGTGAAGTTGTCAAATAAAATTGAAAGAATTTTTTCCTGCCTTGACGTTCATGTTGAAGCAGTGGCTACGGTGAATCAGGGTCGTATCGCCTGTGAATCGTTTCCCCATGGGTCGTTTTGCCCCAAGTCGTTTTGCCATTTCACTCTTACTAATGCTTCCCCCGTGACTGCGTGAGGTGTTTCACTCATTATTATTCCTTGCTCCAGATAAGGATTTTTACCTTTAGTGTATTTACGCACCCATTTTTGGCGTACGGTGCAGTCCAGTCTGAATGGTTTACTGGTTATACGCCAAATTGACAATACTTCACCAGGGGGTACGCCAGGAGCGAACTTGAACACTCAGTTATCAAACGTTTCAGCAGAGGAGATAAGCAATATAAGGATATGGCGAGTGTAAGAACATCGCCATATTGGGTATAGCTAAACAGCGAAAGGAAGGTTCCTTTCGCGAAAGGAAGATTTTTGTACGAAAGGAACATTTTATCATTATCGCCATTGATATTTAGCAGCTTTTAATTGTGTTTTTTTTTACACATGTTGTAATAAAACAATATCAAGTGAAATGTAAAAAAATTATTTGGTGCAAAAAGCGGTACTTATAAATAAAGAAACCTCACTAAATTTAGGCGACAAAAGGAAGTTTGCCTATGAAATGAACGCTATAAATGATACCATTATCATCATTGCTGCATATTCCCCCACCTTTTTTTCTTTTTATACATTCTGCAATAAAATAATAAGAAGATAAAGTAAAATACAATTTTACTTAGTCTGACTGGTCAGCCGTCAATGTGAAGAATCATACCCAGTGGTTCATTTTGCCGTCTGACTCCAGCACATTATCAAAAAGCCAAGCTGTTAGCCACTTTTGGGTGAAAGCCATTATTTACAGAATAAAAAGTTTTTATGCAAAACAAATGGTGTAAAACACTGTAAAACAAAATAATAAACAAACCTCCATTTGAAAATTCATAAAATATATTACAAGTTTTGTTTATTTTGATGATTTTTTATAAGAATCCATTCATCATGGCTGACATGTTTTTCTTCAGAAAGTCATCTTGAGAGGGGAGACAATTCTAATTGAGAGCTTCTGATTGGCTCTCAGAGAGTGCATGACCTCAGCCCCCAGCCATCAACCAATCAGATTAGGAATTCTCATAAAATCAATGTCTAAAAACAGCTTGCAGAGATATTAATAGAACTTAGGAAATTTTGATAGTGTTGGAGCCAGACGTCAAAATGATAAATCAGTTATCAAAAATTAATTTTGACGGTTGACTTGCCGGACTAAATTTTACTATTAAGAAAATTTGGTCGAAATGGAGGACAGCAAATGAAATTTGACACTAGCCGCACTGGCGAAAGGAAGATTTTCCGCTACGAAAGGAAGGTTCATCGCTGCCTTACGGTTTTATAAAATCAATTTAAAGTGAAGTGAACTTCATACAAAAACTATTACTTATTTCCTTTACCCGTCTAAAACTTAAAACATGCACAATTATAGTCAATGAGTTCAAAATTTTGAAATGAAATCTTCCTTTCGTGTGAAAATCTTCCTTTCGCAAAGGAACATTCCTTTCGCTATATAGCTATACCGGCCATATAGCCAAAAAAAGGTAATCATAAAATCATTTTATTGTATGCACTACAGCGTTTTTACTTAGCAGTTTAACTCCTTGTTTTCACTATTGCAACTCGCCATATATTTTCGGGACTAAGAGCAATCGAAGACTCCTAAAATCACTAAATTTCAAGGCCCGTTTTTAATGCTTTGACTCGACGGGCGCTGCCATGTTTGTTTTGGTCAATTTCGTTGTTGTCATTGGTCAATTACTATTACCGCTCAAATCGATCGACCAATCAAAAAGCGTTTAACATCAATCACGCGCCCTGTTGTTGTAAACACGCGCCATGACGTAATTCGTTGCTTCCGGCAACATTTACTACGTCATTTTATGTTTACAACAGGGAAACAACCTTCTCCCGCGTTAGGAACAAGATGGCAGCACGAAACTTGACAATTGCGCGAATGACAAAAAACCAGCAACAATTCTCAATCCAAATTTAAGGATTCTTTTCCAGGTACATTTGTGGCATTGTACTGTATGTTTTTAATGTAACGGCCAAATAATTTTGAAGGGTGACGCACAGAAGTAGTGATAATTTCAGCTGGGAAATGATGTCATGATTAGGGAAATTCTTGCGTTAGGGCTGTCTAACGACAAGGAACGTATTGGCGTTAAGACAGCTCTATGTTTTGGTCTACAGAGGAGATCAGAGAATCAGGGAGGTCATTCCAGTCCCTGAGAGCTGTCGAAAGAAACTACTTTTATACGCTTCTTTGCTAGCTGAAGGTATCTGAAAAGCCAAAGAGTAGATAAGGTCATCTGCGCGAGAAAGGGGTCCGTTTCAATCCGGAAAAATGTACCAAAGGTGTCAATCAAGAACCAATTTACGGACACATTATTTCGGATAAGGGCTTGATTGCTGATGATGGGTATTCTGGCTTTACCTTTTACAGTCTAGAATGTCCGCGAGGGCGTATGGCAGTATATAGAGATGGATCTATATAGATAGATACTGCTTTAGACCTTTGTATATAGCATTATAAGTCTACTATCCTTCCTCCTGAAGAGATTCCCATTTCAGTTGACCTAAAATGCCAGTCATGCTCCAAGTTTCAAATACATAATTTCCAGTCACAAACCTTGCAGTATGATTTTGGACCTTTTCCAGTTCTTCCTGGAGGCCATGAGTGTGAGGGTCCCAAACTGAGCTTCCATATTCCAAGACCTACTAACTTCACTTACCATGAGGCAATTTAGTGATTTAATAATTAGAATATGGGTGGTTTTCAAAAAAATGAAGTATTTTTCAATATCAAAGCTGAACTGATAAGCTTTATACATATAAGGTCTCATTTATACCTTAAATGTGTGTTATGAAGGTGTCAAACTCCATGCAAAATTTCATAAAAAAAGATGGATCTATACCAGATTTATACAACAATATATACCTAAAAATGTCACAAGTGCAACGTTTTAGCGTGACATTTTGAATATTATGTCATTTTCAAATGGTCAGAGAACAATTATCTGATTACCTAACAAAACAAAATCTCTAAAAAGTTACAAACAATTAGGTACTTGAGAGTTGCCAATGAAACATGCATGTATTTCGCCTTTGTTGCCCCTTCAGCATTTTTAAATAATGACCATACCCCTAAAAATAAACTACAGTAAAAATAGCTTAGCTTAAACTTGTGAAAGCCAGTGTTCAATCATTGTAAGCCCTACAGCTATTGTATGATCTTACTGATCAAGTCTGATGTATCTGGATTGATTATCAGAGGTTCTTCATTAAAAATCCTTTCTTATATTTTGAAAAGTAGCTGATCTAATCAGTTAACCATTTTTGTCACAAGTGCAATGTTTTGTATTTCTTGACTGACCATATAAGCATATCATGTATGACTTGTTATTTTGCTTTATATTTTAGTCTAGCAGGTCAGAAAGAAACCAACAAAAACAACTCTTTGCATACAGTTATGCATATTGGTTTCTAATATTAACAAAAGTGATGTCACAAGTGCAACGCATATTTTCTAGTCTAAAAAATTGAACGCTAATTCCTAATGATACATATTACTTATACTCTTATAAATTTATATGGCAATCACAGGAAGCATTGTACACTTGTAAGATACTGTTCATCATTAAATACATTGATCATTTGAGTGGTTATGGAAACATTTATAAGTGCAGAAAGCAATTTTAGGGTCAAATTTATCAAATAAATGTGTGAAAAAAATTTTTTTTGGAGAATTTTATCAAATTAATGGCATAGAGTCTAGTCCCAGTATAGGGTCTATCAAACTAAGAACAAATTTGAAACATAAAGTGTATGTTACAAATGTAGCACTACTTATAAGGTATATCACCAGTTTTGAAAATAAACAACAAAAAGCACAGAAACAAGAAAATCACAAAAATGGCCATAGTCAAATAGATTTGAATGTTGATTTCTCTTATTTTGATATCCATAGAAAAACCAGGAACAAAAATTAAAAAGACAAATGCACATCTCAATTTTGACCTAAAATGGGTCAATGTCACACTTTTACTTCATTTTTTTGAAAATCACCCAAATCATAATATGTCAGTGATTTCTATCAGCTCAAGAAATATCATGGCTGAAACATATGCAACCCCTTAAAAAAAAGAAAGGCAATTTGTCCCCTAACATTGTGCATATAGCAACCTGCAATTTATTCTGGGCAGTTGTATTTCTGTCAACACATGTATATGACACCTTTGTATGGTGGCATAAAAATGTCACCATAGTATTTCAAAATTAAACAAAATCACTTAATTGTGCTTAATTGGGTATCAGTCAGAAAAAAAATGAAGCAAAATAGATAAAATCAGTCTTAAAAATGATTATTATTATGCTGTTGATGTAAACTGGTTGGATGTCGTAAAAACATGGATAAATGGTCGTTTCTCCCCCAAGTTGCCTCATCTGTCTGTCGCAGGAACACAGGTGCCTGTAAGGCTAAGGTAGTGATATCATTTCGACAGCAAACCCAGCAACACCAGCCTGATTGAAGCAGCCAAATCAACATAAAACAGCCAAATCAACATGGAATCGGCCAAACACAACAAGTTTTTCCCAAAGTCACAATTCCTAATGAGAAATATTTTGGCTTTTCACAACACAGTGTATATCCGAGCGTATGCAGAACAGACGGTTACGGAACGGACAGACGTTTACAGGAGCACCCGCTTTTTCGCGCCAAAAATGTTTTTCCGTTCTTTTAAAGTGACTAATGCAAATATTGAGACCAAACTAGAGCAGACGTGTTGCATACATACCCGTCTAGTTGTCTGTGCTCAAGAGCACAATGATTTTTCAGGGGGTTCGCCATAACTGCCCAAGACGTGTGAAAAATGGCATATTTTGTATTTTTTTTTGGCTGTGTGTCGAGATTGCTTGCAAAATAAGCCATTGTCAACCTTTTGGATTTAGTCCGTATGTAGTTAAATATGTCCTGAACCACCAGACATTAAATATTTTATATGTTTTCCAGTAAAAATAGCCAAGATTTGTTTTTTTTTCTGAAGCGTATGGTAATTTCATGGTTACGGGGCGGTACAGTCGTTTGTTACGGAGCGGAACAGACGAAATGACGCATTTCCATACGAAACGGAACAGACGTAGGCGAGCTTTAGAATACGTGTCGAATTAGCAGTTTCATTGAGTGTTGTGTAAACAGAAAAGTATTTCACTTCTATCATCTAACAATAAAATAAGAAATCAAACAATTTTAACCCAGGTGCAGTGTCATGAACAACTATGCCATCTCAATCGACCAGTATACAGTGGATCGCAGCTAGCTAGTGGGTGACAGTCGGTATTGTGTCCTTGTCACAGCTAGACGACACTAGCACTTCAATGAGTAATCAGGCAGCGGAAGCCATTTCCCGACAGGTTTTTGTCATGACATCTAAAATTCTAAATCCTTGCTTTAATAAATGTTTATGGCGTACGTCATAACAACATGGATTCATTCGATGCTTCATCATGTTTATATTCCGATGCTTCATCGTGTTAATATGCACAAGCATGGCTAAATAGTAATAAACTGCGAGTAAATCAAATAAGTAAGATGCATGACAGAATCATATATGCTTACAAATCACGCCAAAGATTTTATCTCCCGCCGCAAGCTCCCTTTTGCGGCGTCTTGGCCGATTCTCACGCATCATTCATATATGGAAAGACTTTGGAACATAATGACCGATGCTTTGGAGAGTACTCCCGCCGGTGTGTACGGAGGTGGGTGTTCGCTTGATGACTTTGCTTAAGGACTGAGTATGCAAACAGGGAACCTTTTCCTTTGACCGAAATTCTAGGGTCTCTATATTACTAACGTATTCAGCACGAATGCCAGCCTTCCATATAGACCTCCGGTTAAAACAGACATGAGTCTTATTATCGGACCTTTTCAGACTTTTTTCAGTCTTTTATTTTAGAATTTATTGTTAGATATGCACTATTAGTGATACTATATTTAAAGGAGAAGAAAAGCCGTGATTGCCTCGTGATGCTGAGCACCAAGGAAGCCATTGGTACCTTTAACGCATTTGATATGGCGCAGCCTGGGCGAACCCACGACATCTCGCCCCCGAAGCGGGCGCTTTTACCACTGAGCTATCGGGACCTCTCCCCCCCTCTCTCTCTGATCTGCTGTTTGCCCCCAAACAACTTCTTGTTTTCACAACATAGTCGATGCTATTCTGATACATGTACGATGCTGATCCAGGTATTCCATCTGGTCACGTTCGAGTGCTACAATACAGAAGGTTGCCGCAAAGTGTTATATTTGACATCACAGTGTTGTTCATGTAGTATTCATGGCCGTCTGTGACCGCTCCGTATGCTGATTCATCTGTTTTTTTCGTAGGCTAAGTCTGTTCCGCCCCGTAACATAAACGAATCTGTAGACTGTTCCGCTCCGTAATGTTTTTGTTGCTAAGCAACAAAAATTCTGCTTAAACTACAAGGCTTCCATGCCGGAAATTATGGTGTTTTGGAAGATAGTAGATGGACACGCAAGGCCGATATAACAATACATTCGAAGCGTACAGTTTTGGATGAAAAACTGTACAAAACATTTTTGGCGCGAAAAAGCGCGTGCTCCTGTAAACGTCTGTCCGTTCCGTAACCGTCTGTTCTGCATACGCTTGGATATACACTGTGCACAATTATTGACAATTTGTAATGATCAGAGGTTGCACCTACCACTTCCAAGTACCGGTAATGGACTAAATGGACATGAGCGAGTGGAATTGGGACAAGTTGACCCGAATCTGTTCTGCATTACAGCCAATCAAAAATCAATGGACTGGTTTACAGTGTAATGCATTTGAATTTGGTACCAAGTTGTAACTTGTATATTAATTTATATCAAACAACCTGTGTTTTGTTTATGAATAAAAACTAAATAATACCACCGTGCGCAAATAAAATAATGATCTGAATAGCGTATCAAAGATTTCTTTTGCATTTCTGTACGCAGAGTGTAGAATCTTAATTGGGTTTTAACACCACATTTTAATTGGGTAAATACGCAGATATGCTTTGCTCATTAAATTGTGAAGGGGAACAAATTTTCATACTGTTTATTCCATAGAGCGGCGGATAACGGGACATCACTAATTATTATTATTAGCTCACCTGAGCCGAAGGCTCACAGGTGAGCTTATAGGATAGGCAGGCATCCGTCGTCCGTCGTCGTCGTCCGTCGTCGTCCGTCGTCGTCGTCCGTCCACAATTTCAAAGAAGAATATTTCTGAAGCTAGTTGGCCGATCTTGATCAAATTTAATGTGAACCGTAATTGTGTTGGGGGATTGATGGCATTAGGTTTCGGAGCAGATTGTATCAAAATTGTGGTTTCCATGGCAACAGATAGGTCCCATAGACTTACAATGGGAAAAACTAAAAAAATCTTCTTCTCTGAAACCACTAGGCCCACAGCTTTGATATTTGGTATGTAGCAATGGCTAATGGTCCTCTACATAAATTGTGCCATTCATGCCCCTGGGGTCAAATTTGGCCACGCCCCGGGGGTCGATAGTCTCCATAGACTTACTATGGGAAAAAAATTCAAAAATCTTCTTCTCTGAAACCACAGGGCCCACAGCTTTGATATTTGGTATGTGGCAATGGCTAATGGTCCTCTACATAAATTGTGCCAGCCATGCCCCAGGGGTCAAATTTGGCCACGCCCCGGGGGTCGATAGTCTCCATAGACTTACAATTGGAAAAACTAAAAAAATCTTCTTCTCTGAAACCACTAGGCCCACAGCTTTGATATTTGGTATGTAGCAATGGCTTATGGTCCTCTTCATAAATTGTGCCATTCATGCCCCTGGGGTCAAATTTGGCCAAGCCCCGGGGTTGATAGTCTCCATAGACTTACTATGGGAAAAAAATTAAAAAAATCTTCTTCTCTGAAACCACAGGGCCCACAGCTTTGATATTTTGTATGTGGCAATGGCTAATGGTCCTCTATATAAATTGTGCCAATCATGCCCATGGGGTCAAATTTGGCCACGCCCCGGGGGTCGATAGTCTCCATAGACCTACAATAGGAAAAAAACTAAAAAAATCTTCTTCTCTGAAACCACAGGGCACACAGCTTTGATATTTGGTATGTAGCAATGGCTAATGGTCCTCTACATAAATTGTGCCATTCATGCCCCTGGGGTCAAATTTGGCCACGCCCCGGGGGTTGATAGTCTCCATAGACTTACTATGGGAAAAAGAAATAAAAAACCTTCTTCTCTGAAACCACAGGGCCCACAGCTTTGATATTTTGTATGTGGCAATGGCTAATGGTCCTCTACATAAATTGCGCCAATCATGTCCCCGGGGTCAAATTTGGCCACGCCCCGGGGGTCGATAGTCTCCATAGACCTACAATAGAAAAAAAATAAAAAAAAAGCTTCTTCTCTGAAACCACTAGGCCCACAGCTTTGATATTTGGTATGTAGCAATGGCTAATGGTCCTCTACATAAATTGTGCCATTCATGCCCCTGGGGTCAAATTTGGCCAGGCCCTGGAGGTTGATAGTCTCCATAGACTTACAATTCGAAAAACTAAAAAAATCTTCTTCTCTGTAACCACTAGGTCCACAGCTTTGATATTTGGTATAAAGCAATGGCTAATGGTCCTCTACATAAATTGTGCCATTCATACCCCTGGGGTCAAATTTGGCCACGCCCCGGGGGTCGATAGTCTCCATAGACCTACTATAGAAAAAAAATATAAAAAACTTCTTCTCTGAAACCACTAGGCCCACAGCTTTGATATTTGGTATGTAGCAACGGCTAATGGTCCTCTACATAAATTGTGCCATTCATGCCCCTGGGGTCAAATTTGGCCAGGCCCCAGAGGTTGATAGTCTCAATAGACTTGCTATGGAAAAAATTCAAAAATCTTCTTCTCTGAAACCACAGGGCACACAGCTTTGATATTTTGTATGTGGCAATGGCTAATGGTCCTCTACATAAATTGTGCCAGCCATGCCCCTGGGGTCAAATTTGGCCACGCCCTGGGGGTAGATAGTCTCCATAGACTTACAATGGGAAAAACTAAAAAAATCTTCTTCTCTGAAACCAAAAGGCCCAGAGCTTCTATATTTTGTATGTAGCAATGTTTGGTAGTCCCCATTATAAATTGTGCCAGTCATGCCCCAGGGTCAAATTTGGCAATGCCCCGGGGGTCAATACTGTCCATGCATAGACTTTCATTGGTCGATTCTCAATTAATTTAAATCTCATGAGCTTACATTGTGATAATCTCTCAGGTGAGCTACAGGACCAATGGTCCTCTAGTTGTTATTGCTGTTGTTGTTGATGACAGATATATAAATAGAATCCATCATTGTTGTTCAGTGGAGAAAGGACAATTCCAACCAGTGGGCCCAACATTCCAATGGGAAACGAGGTTTGCCGAGTTTCCCACTGGAACTTGGACCCGAAGGTTGGAATTGTTAACTGGGAAAGAGATCCATCTTTTCCTTAATTAATGATATAAGCCTTACGGGGGGAAAAAGCAACAATGTGGTTTCTGAACAGGTCAGACACAAACTGGTCTGTGCAGTCACAGAACCAGGCTAGACGCTTAAAATTTTTGATTTAGAAAGAAGAGGAATCGTCCGTGTAGCGAAAACAAAGGTGCTGATCAGCTTCGCAGTAACTGCAAAGCTGATATGCGCCTTTGTTTTTGCCTATGCAAGATGTTTGTTTTCTCATGGTGCGGCTCATGTATTTTTAAAATGTGACAACAATTGTTGTCTTTTTCGCCAATATCTTGGTTGGTATTTTTAAATTTTTATCATTTCCTTAGCCTGTATCTCACTGGAATGCGACAACTGGAGACAGTTCGCGACTATTTTTCGGGTATCTCGGGGGCCGCAATAAGGTCCCATTCCCAATAAGATTTAGGTGGCATTTTCCCTGATCTGGAGAGTAAGATTCCTAATCAAAGTTGAAAATAATTTTCAACAGTTCCAAACATTTAGAAATCCAAACTTTACTGTTTGAAATGATGTTTTATAATGTTGTTTATTGACCCGGGTGGCAAGCTACTCTTTCGTGAGGAAAAATCAATATTGGTTACCGGAACTGCACCTTTCCCGCCTATTCGCTCATTCGGTTGAGGGTATAACTCGGTCAATATCGTTGTGATTTAATCATTTTTAGATGCTTATAAAATATTAATTTGCCAGAAACATAACGGGGTTTATACATTGAGTTGAAGAAATTGTGAAGATCGAAAAATACATGCAAAGCTTTTATTAATATTTTTATTTTGTTTTCATATGCAGTTAAATATGCAGTTTCATGCAGTTAAAATCAAGACTTACTATGGGAAAAAAAATAAAAAATCTTCTTCTCTGAAACCACAGGGCACACAGCTTTGATATTTTGTATGTGGCAATGGCTAATGGTCCTCTACATAAATTGTGCCAATCATGTCCCCGGGGTCAAAATTGGCCACGCCCCAGGGGTCGATAGTCTCCATAGACCTACAATAGGAAAAACTAAAAAAATCTTCTTCTCTGAAACCACTAGGCCCACAGCTTTGATATTTGGTATGTAGCAATGGCTAATGGTCCTCTACATAAATTGTGCCATTCATGTCCCTGGGGTCAAATTTGGCCACGCCCCAGGGGTTGATAGTCTCCATAGACTTACTATTGGAAAAAAAATAAAAAATCGTCTTCTCTGAAACCACAGGGCCCACAGCTTTGATATTTTGTATGTGGCAATGGCTAATGGTCCTCTACATAAATTGTGCCAATCATGCCCCTGGGGTCAAATTTGGCCACGCCCCGGAGGTTCGATAGTCTCCATAGACCTACAATAGGAAAAAACTAAAAAAATCTTCTTCTCTATAACCACTAGGCCAACAGCTTTGATATTTGGTATGTAGCAATGGCTAATGGTCCTCTACATAAATTGTGCCATTCATGCCCCTGGGGTCAAATTTGGCCACGCCCCGGGGGTTGATATTCTCCAGAGACTTACTATGGGAAAAAAATTAAAAAATCTTCTTCTCTGAAACCACAGGGCACACAGCTTTGATATTTTGTATGTGGCAATGGCTAATGGTCCTCTACATAAATTGTGCCAATCATGTCCCCGGGGTCAAAATTGGCCACGCCCCGGGGGTCGATAGTCTCCATAGACCTACAATAGGAAAAACTAAAAAAATCTTCTTCTCTGAAACCACTAGGCCCACAGCTTATTTTTGGTATGTAGCAATGGCTAATGGTCCTCTACATAAATTGTGCCATTCATGCCCCTGGGGTCAAATTTGGCCAGGCCCCGGAGGTTGATAGTCTCAATAGACTTGCTATGGGAAAAAAAATCAAAAATCTTCTTCTCTGAAACCACAGGGCACACAGCTTTGATATTTTGCATGTGGCAATGGCTAATGGTCCTCTACATAAATTGTGCCAGCCATGCCCCTGGGGTCAAATTTGGCCATGCCCCGGGGGTAGATAGTCTCCATAGACTTACAATGGGAAAAACTAAAAAAATCTTCTCTGAAACCAAAAGGCCCAGAGCTTCTATATTTTGTATGTAGCAATGTTTGGTAGTCCCCATTATAAATTGTGCCAGTCATGCCCCTGGGTCAAATTTGGCCATGCCCAGGGGGTCAGTAGTGTCCATGCATAGACTTTCATTGGTCGATTCTCAATTAATTTAAATCTCATGAGCTTACAATGTGATAATCTCTCAGGTGAGCTACAGGACCAATGGTCCTCTAGTCTGCTTTTAATTCAGTAAGGTTACAGCGATAAACACCGAGCAATTCACCTCGTACGAATGACCTATGTCACACCGACCCGATCTATAAGTTGATGTTTTCTAATTCAAATGAATAACCTAACTAACCTTTATTAATATTGTCAATCTGGAAAATATGATCAACTTTGAATGTTCTCAAAGTTTACTTCGCTAATTTTCCCAATTAGTAGGGCCCTAAAGACCCTACCCAAAAAAATCCCTGGCAAGACACTTTGTCCGTAAGTACCAAGGTTGGCAGGGCAGCAGTTGTCCATACCAACTTGACTGAAAATTGATGACTTGATTGCCTGAATGATTCATCTATGGAGATTCTTGTGGTTTTAAAAAAAATTAAAAATAAGAAAAAATAAATAAATGAGGCCATCCTTAATACATGTAAATATTTTGTTTGCTTTGACTTTTACAGAGGATTATTTTTAAATATCTGTTCAGAATCATATAGGCAGCTATTCTTCTGAAGGACTGCACGATATTGCATTTAGACAATTAATTTATTGTCTACGTGGCGCGTAGACTCTGGCGCGTAGACTACTCTAAAGTTTGAGACTGACCTACTTACATAATTAAATTACAAGACAACTCATACACCTCTCTACAACTGCAACTGCACGTTGGAGTCTAGTGGCTTGACCATCGTGTTAGTAGGATTCTGGGTCGTTTCGCCAAGGACCGTGTAAACACCCAAAAACACCCATGCAAACCTCCCTTTGGTTGGTAACATTTATCCAATGGTGCAGTAGGTACCAAAAATGGGGCAAATTATTAAATTCATGGACCTGGTGCATGATTGCATTCCATCTAAGCAACAACAGAATGAAATGAACCGACGGTATTGTGACGCTATATGGTCAAATATGAAAGCTTTGACTGCGCCCCACCTGCCGTGTATTAATTTATTGAAAAAGATAAGTAATTCAGAGACTGAAATTTAAGACATTCAAATCAAAAAAATTCTTCATTGTGAATGTCAATCAATTTTTGGGGTAGGGACAATTTTGGTGGGCCGGTCGGGTGACGGCAAACAGAGAATTTTTTAAGGTCAGCCAAAATTATTTGAAACTTAACTATGAAAAGAGTAACACACATACAGAATCAAGATTTACATTGACATGGATGTCAGATCATATTTGTAAAGGAAGCCTCATTTCTAGAAGTTATCCACCAATCATTTGTAACCATTACCCATCCCCACCTACAGGGATTTTGACTTTTCAGCTTTCATTGCCCTGCTATAAGTTGCAACCCTAAGGGACAAACTGGAGTTCAAAACTTTGCTCTTTGCACTGCCCTTAGCAAAAGAAGATCATAGAAAATCTCACAGGGTTAAGGATCCTAATGTCAAAACCCCATCATTTCCCCTGCACTGTGTGTGTGTGTGTGGGGGGGGGGAGACAATCAAAAAGTAATTGCCCCGCATTTTAGCCCTGCCATCCCCCACCCTTCCCCGTAGATGGGGGGTCAGTGGTTACAAATGACTTATGCATTATAATAATAAAAAAACAAAATGATATTGTAAATAATAATAGAAAAGCAATAACTGAAAGCCAAAATGACTGGACAGGTCAGGTGTGTTAGTGTGCTAGGGACTTGGTTTAAACGATTTTGTCCATGAGCAAGACGCATAAAGTCCCCTGGATATAAAACAAAATTGAATAAATTTTACTTGACTTGAATACCCACAAGTTGGTGGCTCTGTCCTGGCAAGATTGTACAAAAATATTGATTGGGTCATAATTCTGCAACCAAAACAGAATACAAGTTACAAGTAATAAATAATACTTTTCAAGACAGAACAACTCGACCGCAACACACTTATCTTGACATCTTCCCCTAAACCCCACTGCAGCGTTCAGCATGGCAACTCTGTAAGATCTCCATCAACACAACGAGAACTCCACGGACTCGCAGTGAGGTCGTAGTGCAAACGCTGTGTTAGCCTGTGGCATTCGCACGAGGCTTAAATTTTAAAAAAGGTTAGATAGGCCATTGATGAGGCCAGTTGAGTAGAGCTGTGCCATTGCTCAATTCAGACTATTTGAGTTACGTCCCTTTCACTTGGCTGACTCAGTCATGTTCATTTGATGGCAAGTTCACTGACCATAATTTTTTGTTTACTTTCCCATGTACTCTGGTCATTCACTCTTCATGGCTATTCATATACTAGCCGAAAGTTATACTAAAGCCTTTTTATCCATCTTTCTTGTAATGGGAGAGGCTAAAAAAGGGAGATAACTAAAAATGTGAGATAATTCCACCTCAGCTATTTTCCAAAATTCTTTCTTGATTATAAGGCAGTTGTTACAGAATTAAAACATTCATCTGAGCCTTGACACTAGAAAAACATACCTGTGCACAGCTGCATGTCAGATGGCCTTTCCCAGTCTTATTTATATGGTTAAACTGCTCGTCAATTAAATAGTAAAAGTGTATAGACACTTGTGTGTAGTTGCTGCCCCCTGTTTCATTATATTCAGCCAAAAAAGCACTAATGCTGCTTTCTCCTGAATATTATTTAATGTTGCCCAATAAAACAGTAATATACTCTAATAAGTATAGTATTGTTCACCTGTTGAATCGTTGATGATGGATTAGTTTACCTATCTATTGAGAGTGCATTTGTAGCAACGATAAGTGTCCATCAACGACTTCTGTTCACCATGAACAAAAGTCGTTGCGGCCGCAACGACTTCTGTCCACTAGACAGTAATCGTTGATTTTTCAACCGTTTCTGTCCATTGTAGACAGAAGTCGTTGCTGTGGTAGATATGATCTGCAGTGTCAACGATAAATGTCCATTTCTGAAAAATCCAGAAACTTGAGTAAGATGCAGTGATTTTGCCTTATATCTTGACACCCAATTAGTATATTTTCAAACTTCTTTCAGATTATGAGTATGTATGACCTGACCTTTGACCCCAATAAACTTATAGGTCACTGTGAACTAATTTCACGGTTCAGTGATTTTACCTTATATCTTGACACTCAATTAGTATATGTTCATACTTCTTTCCGATTATGAGTGAGTATGACCAGAGCTTTGGCCCCCAATATACTTATAGGTCACTGTGACCTAATTTCACGGTTCAGTGATTTTGCCTTATTTCTTGACACTCAATTAGTATATTTTCATACTTCTTTCAGATTATGAGTGAGTATGACCTTACCTTTGACCCCAGTAAGCTTATAGGTCACTGTGACCTAATTTCACGGTTCAGTGATTTTGCCTTATATATTGACACTCAATTAGTATATTTTCTATTTCTTTCAGATTATGAGTGAGTTTGACCTTACCTTTGACCCCAGTAAACTTATAGGTCACTGTGACCTAATTTCACGGTTCAGTGATTTTGCCTTATATCTTGACACTCATTTAGTATATTTTCATACTTCTTTCAGATTATGAGTGAGTATGACCTTACCTTTGGCCCCAAATAAACTTATAGGTCACTGTGACCTAATTTCACGGTTCAGTGATTTTGCCTTATATCTTGACACTCAATTAGTATATTTTTATACTTCTTTCAGATTATGAGTGAGTATGGCCAGAGCTTTGACCCCTAATATACTTATAGGTCACTGTGAACTAATCTCACGGTTCAGTGATTGTGGCTTATATCTTAACACTCAATTAGTATATTTTCATACTTCTTTTAGATTATGAGTATGTATGACCTGACCTTTGACCCCAATATACTTATACATGTAGGTCACTGTGACCTAATTTCACGGTTCAGTGATTTTGCCTTATATCTTGACACTCAATTAGTATATTTTCATACTTCTTTCAGATTATGAGTATGTATGACAAGACCTTTGACCCCCAATACACTTATAGGTCACTGTGACCTAATTTCACGGTTCAGTGATTTTGCCTTAAATCTTGACACTGAATTAGTATATTTTCATACTTCTTTCAGATTATGAGTGAGTATGACCTTACCTTTGACCCCAATAAACTTATAGGTCACTGTGACCTAATTTCACGGTTCAGTGATTTTGCCTTATATCTTGACACTCAATTAGTATATTTTTATACTTCTTTCAGATTATGAGTAAGTATGACCAGAGCTTTGACCCCCAATATACTTATAGGTCACTGTGACCTAATTACACGGTTCAGTGATTTTGCCTTATATCTTGACACTCAATTAGTATATTTTCATACATCTTTTAGATATGAGTATGTATGACCTGACCTTTGACCCCAATAAACTTCCAGGTCACTGTGACCTAATTTCACGGTTCAGTGATTTTGCCTTATATCTTGACACTCAATTAGTATATTTTTATACTTCTTTCAGATTATGAGTGAGTATGGCCAGAGCTTTGACCCCTAATATACTTATAGGTCACTGTGACCTAATCTCACGGTTAAGTGATTGTGCCTTATATCTTGACACTCAATTAGTATATTTTCATACTTCTTTTAGATTATGAGTATGTATGACCTGACCTTTGACCCCAATATACTTATAGGTCACTGTGACCTAATTTCACGGTTCAGTGATTTTTGCCTTATATCTTGACACTCAATTAGTATATGTTCATACTTCTTTCAGATTATGAGTATATATGACAAGACCTTTGACCCCCAATACACTTATAGGTCACTGTGACCTAATTTCACGGTTCAGTGATTTTGCCTTATATCTTGACACTGAATTAGTATATTTTCATACTTCTTTCAGATTATGAGTGAGTATGATCTTACCTTTGACCCCAATAAACTTATAGGTCACTGTGACCTAATTTCACGGTTCAGTGATTTTGCCTTATATCTTGACACTCAATCAGTATATTTTTATACTTCTTTCAAATTATGAGTAAGTATGACCAGAGCTTTGACCCCCAATATACTTATAGGTCACTGTGACCTAATTTCACGGTTCAGTGATTTTGCCTTATATCTTGACACTCAATTAGTATATTTTCATACTTTTTTTAGATTATGAGTATGTATGACCTGACCTTTGACCCCAATAAACTTCCAGGTCACTGTGACCTAATTTCACGGTTCAGTGATTTTGCCTTATATCTTGACACTGAATTAGTATATTTTCATACTTCTTTCAGATTATGAGTGAGTATGACCAGAGCTTTGACCCCCAATGTACTTATAGGTCACTGTGACCTAATTTCACGGTTCAGTGATTTTGCCTTATATCTTGACACTCAATTAGTATATTTTCATACTTCTTTCAGATTATGAGTGAGTATGACCTGACCGTTGACCCCAATAAACTTATAGGTCACTGTGACCTAATTTCACGGTTCAGTGATTTTGCCTTATATTTTGACACTCAATTAGTATATTTTCATACTTCTTTCAGATTATGAGTGAGTATAAGCAGAGCTTATAGGTCCCTGTAACGTAATGTCACGGTTCAGTAATTTTACCTTATGTCTTGAGACTCAATTAGTATATTTTCGTACTTCTTTCAGATTATGAGTTAGTATGACTAGACCTTTGACCCCATTCTACTTATAGGTCAGTGTGACCTAATTTCATGTTTCAGTGATTTTGCCTTACATCTTGACACTCAATTATGATATTTTCATGCTTCCTTCAGATTATGAGTTAGTATGAACAGACCTTTGACCACAATATACACGTACTTATAGGTCACTGTGACCTAATTTCATGGTTCAGTGATTTTGCCTTATATCTTTGCACTCAATTGGTTTATGAACATAATTCTTTCACACTATGTTTGTGTATGACAAAACTTTTGACCCTAAAGTAGTCCTACGTCATTGTGACCTGATTACATGGTTAAGTGATTTTGCATTTTATCTCGGTTTTCTTTTGGTATATGAACATATTTCTTTCACATTATGTTTGCGTATGACAAGACCTTTGACCCTAAAGTATTTCTGGGTCATTGTGACCTAATTTCATGCTTCAGTGACTTTGCCTTATATCTTGACACTCGGTATATTTTCATACGTCTTTATTATTATGAGTTAGTATGATAAGACCTTTGACCCTAAAGTACTTATAGGTCAAAGTGAGCTTATTTCACGGTTCAGTGATTTTGCCTTGTATCTCGGCACTCAGTTGGTGTATTAACATACTTGATGTACAATATGATTGAGACGTTTAAACCTTCAGTAGTTATAAGTTGAAGTTAACTGTCATGGTTGAGTGATTTTGTTCTGTATAACATTAAGGCAAAAAGATGTATGAGCATATTGCTTTGGGTTACAGGTCGAGTTTGGCCCTATGTTTGACAAAGGTCATATCAGTCGATATTCAGATTATGAGTGAGTATGACCAGACATTTGGCCCTAAATTACTTATAGGTCACTGTGACCTTTTTTCACGGTTCAGTGATTTTGCCTTGTATCTCGGCACGCAACTGGTATATGATAGAGTACAAGTAGGCAAAGATCAGGAAAAGGCGCAATCAGAAAAATATTCCCACTCCAAAAACCGAGGTGGGAAAAAACTAAATTAGTAACGATGAAAACATCGTAAGCCGAATGAGCAGCTATACTTCTTTCCTTTTACTATATGTTGGCGTATGACCTGACCTTTGACCTACACGTAATCCTACGTCACTGTGACTTAATTTCATGATTCAGTGATTTTGCCTTATATCACATCACTCAATTAGTATATGGGCATACATCTTTCACAATATGAGTAAGTAAGATCCGACATTTGACAACAAACTAGTCTTACGTCTCTGTGACTTAATTTCATGGTTAAGTGATTTTGTCTTATATCTTAACACGCTTTCAGATTATGAATGGGTGTTACAATACCTTTGAACAAAAAGTACGTAAAGGTCACTATAACCTTATTTCATGTTTCAGTAATTCTGATTTTTATTTTATACATTACAGTGAAAACCAGTGTATATCAAAACTTGATAAAATTGGTATTTTCATTGATATAAAATTTCACTGATATCAAATCTCACTGATATCAAAAGTTACTAGTGACTGGTATCAGCCTTTATCTTCACTGTAGAGTTTGGATTACTTCTGACGTTTCCATTTACTTGACGTCATTAAATGTGTTTCACTTCAGAAATTCAATCGCCTATAACTCCGTAATTTATTAACGAAAACATAAAGTGTGGGTTCTCATTTTCTTAGTTAGAAAGTAAGGAACAATGTGGTACCAAAATTTTTTGTGTTTTCAACAATTTTTGGTTTTTGCATTTTCACCGCCTGCCTTGTGATTTGGAAAATGCCCGTGTGTTGTATAAAATAAAAAGAAAATTAGCTTTGTGTATCAGGAACTTAAATTGTAAAAGTTTAACATATTTCATCTGTCACAAACTGGTATCGTTGACAATTTACGACTTCTGTCTGCTGTCAACAGATATCGTTGAAAACTCTACCGGTTCTGTCCATCATGTACAAAAAACTTTAACTTTGTCTCATATTAGTTGATAAAGAACACGATTACTTGTTTTAAGATAGATTCGTTTATCTAGAACTTTAATAATTATAAGATTGACTGATTTCTATGATTTCATCTGCCGTGAACAGAAGTCGTTTACAACATAACGACTTCTGTCTGCAATGAACAGTTGTCGTTGAAAGCTCAACCGGTTCTGTCCATCATGTGCAAAAACCTTTGAACTTGTCTCATACTAGTTCCGAAAGCCACGATTAGTTGTTTTAAGAAAGATTTTTGTATCAGGAACTTTAATTGTTATACGATTGACGGGTTTATATGATTTCATCTGTGAACAGAAGTCGTTGACAACGTAACGACTTCTGTCTGCTGTGAACAGTTGTCGTTGAAAACTCAACCGGTTCTGTCCATCATGAACACAAATCTTTGAACATGTCTCATACTATGTCAGAAAGCCACGATTTGTTGTTTTTAGATAGATTTATGTATCAGGAATTTTAATTTTTATTAGATTGACTTACTTATGTGATTTCATCTGTCGTGAACAGAAGTCGTTGACAACGTAACGACCTGTCTGCTGTGAACAGTTGTCGTTGAAAACTCAACTGGTTCTGTCCATCATGTACACAAACCTTTGAACTTGTCTCATACTATGTCAGAAAGCCACGATTTGTTGTTTTTAGATAGATTTATGTATCAGGAATTTTAATTTTTATTAGATTGACTTACTTATGTGATTTCATCTGTCGTGAACAGAAGTCGTTGACAACGTAACGACCTGTCTGCTGTGAACAGTTGTCGTTGAAAACTCAACTGGTTCTGTCCATCATGTACACAAACCTTTGAACTTGTCTCATACTAGTTCAGAAATCCACGATTAGTTGTTTTAAGATAGATTTCTTTATCAGGAACTTTAATTGTTATTAGATTGACTGACTTATATGATTTCCTCTTTCGAGAACAGAAGTCGTGGACAACGTAACTACTTCTGTCTGCTGTGAACAGTTGTCGTTGAAAACTCATCTGGTTCTGTCCATCATGTACAAAAACTTTAAAATTTTCTAATGCTTGTTCAGAAAGAACACGATTACTTGGTTTAAGATATATTCGTGTATCAAGAATTTTCATCGTTATTAGATTGACTGATTTCTATGATTTCACCTGTCGTGAACAGAAGTCGTTGACAACGTAACTACGTCTGTCTGCTGTGAACAGTTGTCGTTGAAAACTCATCTGGTTCTGTCCATCATGTACAAAAACTTTAAAATTTTCTAATGCTTGTTCAGAAAGAACACGATTACTTGGTTTAAGATATATTCGTGTATCAAGAATTTTCATCGTTATAAGAATGACTAATTTCTATGATTTCACCTGTCGTGAACAGAAGTCGTTGACAACGTAACGACTTCTGTCTGCTGTGAACAGTTGTCGTTGAAAACTCAACCGGTTCTGTCCATCATGTACAAAAAACCTTTGAACTTGTCTCATACTAGTTCAGAAAGCCACGATTTATTGTTTTAAGATAGATTTGTGTATCAGGAACTTTAGTTGTTAAAAGATTGACTGACTAATTTGATTTCATCTGTCTTGAACAGAAGTCGTTGACAACGTAACGACTTCTGTCTGCTGTGAACAGTTGTCGTTGAAAACTCAACCGGTTCTGTCCATCATGAACACAAATCGTTGAACATGTCTCATACTAGTTCAGAAAGCCACGATTTGTTTTTTTTTTTTTTTTTTTTTTTTTTTTTTTTTTTTTTTTTTTTTTTTTTTTGATAGATTTGTGTATCAGGAATTTTAATTGTTATTAGAATGACTTACTGATGTGATTTCATCTTTCGTATACAGAAGTCGTTGACAACGTAACGACTTCTGTCTGCTGTGAACAGTTGTCGTTGAACACTGAACTGATTTTGTCCATCATGTACAAAAACTTTAAATTTGTCTCATGCTTGTTCAGAAAGAACACGATTACTTGGTTTAAGATATATTCGTGTATCAAGAATTTTCATCGTTATAAGATTGACTGATTTCTATGATTTCTTCTGTCGTGAACAGAAGTCGTTGATAACGTAACGACTTCTGTCTGCTGTGAACAGTTGTCGTTGAAAACTCAACCGGTTCTGTCCATCATGTACTAAAAACCTTTGAACTTGTCTCTTACTAGTTCCGAAAGCCACGATTAGTTGTTATAAGATAGATTTATGTATCAGGAACTTAAATTGTTATACAATTTACGGATTTATATGATTTTATCTGTCGTGAACAGAACTCGTTGACAGCGAAACGATTTTTTACTGCTGTGAAAAGTTGTCGTTGAAAACTCAACCGGTTCTGTCCATCATGTACTAAAAACCTTTGAACTTGTCTCATACTAGGTTCGAAAGCCACGATTAGTTGTTTTATGATAGATTTGTGTATGAGGAACTTTAAATGATATTAGATTGACTTACTTATATGATTTCATCTTTCGTGAACAGAAGTCGTTGACAACGTAACGACTTCTGTCTGCTGTGAACAGTTGTCGTTGAAAACTCAACCGGTTCTGTCCATCATGAACACAAATCTTTGAACATGTCTCATACTAGTTCAGAAAGCCACGATTTGTTGTTTTTTAGATAGATTTGTGTATAAGGAATTTTAATTGTTATTAGAATGACTTACTGATGTGATTTCATCTGTCGTGAACAGAAGTAGTTGACAACGTAACGACTTCTGTTTGCTGTGAATAGATGTCGCTAAAAACTAAACCCGTTCTGTCCATCATGTACACAAACCTTTGAACGTGTCTCATACTAGTTCAGAAAGCCACGATTAGTTGTTTTCAGATAGATTTCTTTATCAGGAACTTTAATTGATATTAGATTGACTGACTTATATGATTTCCTCTTTCGAGAACAGAAGTCGTTGACAACGTAACTACTTCTGTCTGCTGTGAACAGTTGTCGTTGAAAACTCATCTGGTTCTGTCCATCATGTACAAAAACTTTAAAATTTTCTAATGCTTGTTCAGAAAGAACACGATTACTTGGTTTAAGATATATTCGTGTATCAAGAATTTTCATCGTTATAAGATTGACTGATTTCTATGATTTCTTTTGTCGTGAACAGAAGTCGTTGACAACGTAACGACTTCTGTCTGCTGTGAACAGTTGTCTGTTCATGATTTATAAAAACCTTTGTACTTGTCTCTTACTAGTTCTGAAAGCCACGATTAGTTGTTATAAGATAGATTTATGTATCAGGATCTTAAATTGTTATACGATTTACGGATTTATATGATTTCATCGGTCGTGAACAAAACTCGTTGACAGCGTAACGACTTTTGACTGCTGTGAACAGTTGTCGTTGAAAACTCAACCGGTTCTGTCCATCATGTACTAAAAACCTTTGAACTTGTCTCATTTTAGGTTAGGAAGCCACGATTAGTTGTTTTATGATAGATTTGTGTATCAGGAACTTTAAATGATATTAGATTGACTTACTTATATGATTTTATCTTTCGTGAACAGAAGTCGTTGACAACGTAACGACTTCTGTCTGCTGTGAACAGTTGACGTTGAAAACTCAACCGGTTCTGTCCATCATGTACAAAAACCTTTGAACTTGTCTCATACTAGTTCAGAATTCCACGATTTGTTGTTTTTAGATAGATTTGTGTATCAGGAATTTTAATTGTTATTAGATTGACTTACTTATGTGATTTCGTCTGTCGTGAACAGAAGTCGTTGACAACGTAACAACTTCTGTCTGCTGTGAACAGTTGTCGTTGAAAACTCAACCGGTTCTGTCCATCATGAACACAAATCTTTGAACATGTCTCATACTAAGAAGGTACAAGTAGGCAAAGATCAGGAAAAGGCGCAATCAGAAAAAGATTCCCACTCCAAAAACCGAGGTGGGAAAAAACCAAACTAACAATCAGGTACTTATACCATGAAACATATCGTAAGCCGAATGAGCAGCTATTTTCCCAATAGGTGGCCACTCAATTACCTTAACTTAACTAAAAATATGAAAACATACATAAGGCGCCAACAGCACAAAAAATTCTTTTAAAAAACACCAAGACATAAAACAAAAAGAACCACCACAGAAGTATCGACTTGGAACGATCAGTAACACAAAGTTACTGGCGGGCTTAAACCGGTTTTACATGGCCATAACCTCACCCTCAGCTTCTGCAGTGGTTCATAACATTTAGTTAGTTATTCGGTCCTCGTGAAAGAAAGCCACGATTGGTTGTTTTAAGATAGATTTGTGTATCAGGAATTTTAATTGTTATTAGATTGACTTACTTAATATGTGATTTCATCTGTCGTGAACAGAAGTCGTTGACAACGTAACGACTTCTGTCTGCTGTGATCAGTTGTCATTGAAAACTCAACCGATTCTGTCCATCATGTACACAAACCTTTGAACTTGTCTCATTCTAGTTTAGAAAGCCACGATTAGTTGTTTTAAGATAGATTTGTGTATCAGGAACTTTAAATGATATTAGATTGACTTACTTATATGATTTCATCTTTCGTGAACAGAAGTCGTTGACAACGTAACGACTTCTGTCTGCTGTGAACAGTTGTCGTTGAAAACTCAACCAGTTCTGTCCATCATTTACAAAAACCTTTGAACATGTCTCATACTAGTTAAGAAAACCACGATTTGTTGTTTTTAGATAGATTTGTGTATCAGGAACTTTAGTTGTTAAAAGATTGACTGACTTATGTGATTTCATCTGTCGTGAACAGAAGTCGTTGACAACCAAACGACTTCTGCCTGCTGTGAACAGTTGTCGTTGAAAACTCAACCGGTTCTGTCCATCATGTACACAAATCTTTGAACATGTCTCATACTAATTAAGAAAGCAACGATTAGTTGTTAATAGATAGGATTGTGTATCAGGAACTTTAATTGTTATTAGATTGACTTACTTGTGTGATTTCATCTGTCGTGAACAGAAGTCGTTGACAACGTAACGACTTCTGTCTGCTGTGAACAGTTGTCGTTGAAAACTCAACCGATTCTGTCCATCATTTACAAAAACCTTTAAACATGTCTCTTACTAGTTCCGAAAGCCACGATTAGTTGTTATAAGATAGATTTATGTATCAAGAGCATAAATTGTTATACGATTGACAACGAAACGATTGACAACGTAACGACTCGTTGACAACGTAACGACTTTTGTCTGCTGTGAATAGTTGTCGTTGAAAACTATAACGGTTTTGTCCATCATGTACAAAAACCTTTGAACTTGTCTCATACTAGTTCAAAAAGCCACGATTTGTTGTTTTAGATAGATTTGTGTATTAGGAACTTTAATTGTTCAAAGATTGACTGACTAATGTGATTTCATCTGACGTGAACAGAAGTCGTTGACAACGTAACGACTTTTGTCTACTGTGAACAGTTGTCGTTGAAAACTCAACCGGTTCTGTCCATCATGTATACAAACCTTTGAACTTGTCTCATACTAGTTCAGAAAGCCGCGACTAGTTGTTTTAAGATAGATTTGTGTATCAGGAACTTTAATTGAATTTAGATTGACTGACTTATATGATTTCATCTTTCGTGAACAGAAGTCGTTGACAACGTAACGACTTCTGTCTGCTGTGAACAGTTGTCGTTGAAAACTCAACCAGTTCTGTCCATCATTTACAAAAACCTTTGAACATGTCTCCTACTAGTTCCGAAAACCACGATTAGTTGTTATAAGATAGATTTATGTATCAGGAGCTTAAATTGACTTACTTATGTGATTTCATCTGTCGTGAACAGAAGTCGTTGACAACGTAACGACTTCTGTCTTCTGTGAATAGTTGTCGTTGAAAACTCAACCGGTTCTGTCCATCATGTGCACAAACCTTTGAACTTGTCTTATACTAGTCCAGAAAGCCGTGACTTGTTATTTTTTGATAGATTTGTGTATCAGGAACTTTAGTTGTTAACAGAATGACCGATTAATGTGATTTCATCTGTCTTGAACAGAAGTCGTTGACAACGTAACGACTTCTGTCTGCTGTGAACAGTTGTCGTTGAAAACTCAACCGGTTCTGTCCATCATGAACACAAATCTTTGAACATGTCTCATACTAGTTCAGAAAGCTAGGATTTGTTGCTTATAGATAGATTTGTGTATCAGGAACTTTAATTGTTATTAGTTTGACTTACTTAATATGTGATTTCATCTGTCGTGAACAGAAGTCGTTGACAACGTTACGACTTCTGTCTGCTGTGAACAGTTGTTGTTGAAAACTCAGCCGGTTCTGTCCATCATGTACACAAACCTTTGAACTTGTCTCATACTAGGTTAGAAATCCACGATTAGTTGTTTTAAGATAGATTTGTGTATCAGGAACTTTAAATGATATTAGATTGACTTACTTATATGATTTCATCTTTCGTGAACAGAAGTCGTTGACAATGTAACGACTTCTGTCTGCTGTTAACAGTTGTCGTTGAAAACTCAACTGGTTCAGTCCATCATGTACAAAAAAAGTTTAAATTTGTCTCATGCTTGTTAAGAAAAAACACGATAACTTGGTGTACAATATATTCGTGTATCAAGAATTTTCATCGTTATAAGATTGACTGATTTCTATGATTTCATCTGTCGTGAACAGAAGTCGTTGACAACGTAACGACTTCTGTCTTCTGTGAACAGTTGTCGCTGAAAACTCAACCGGTTCTGTTCATCATTTACAAAGACACTTGAACTTGTCTCTTACTAGTTCGGAAAGCCACGATTAGTTGTTATTAGATAGATTTATGTATCAGGAACTTAAATTGTTTTACGATTGACGGATTTATAAGATTTGTGTTCATGATGGACAAAAACAGTTCAGTTTTCAACGACAACTGTTCGCAGAAGACAGAAGTCGTTACGTTGTCAACGACTTCTGTTCACGACAGTCGAAATCACATTAGTCAGTCAAACTTTTAACAACTTAAGTTCCTGATACACAAATCTTTCCAAAAACAACAAATCGTGGCTTTCTGAACTAGTATGAGACATGCTCAAAGGTTTTTCTACATGATAGACAGAACCGGTTGAGTTTTAAACGACAACTATTCACAGCAGACAGAAGTCGTAACGTTGTCAACGACTTCTGTTCACGACAGATGAAATCATATAAGTCAGCCAATCTAATAACAGTTAAAGTTCGTGATACAAAAATTTATCTTAAAACAACTAATCTAAGCTTTCTTTACTGGTATTAGACAAGTTCAAAGGTTTTTAGTACATGATGGACAGAACTGGTTGAGTTTTCAACGACAACTGTTCACAGCAGACAGAGGTCGTAACGTTGTCAACGAATTCTGTTCACGACAGATGAAATCATATAAATCCATCAATAGTATGACAATTTAAGTTCCTGATACATAAATCTATCTTATAACAACTAATCGTGGCTTTCGGTACTAGTAATAGACAAGTCCAAGGGTTTTTGTAAATGATGGACAGAACCGGTTGAGTTTTCATCGACAACTGTTCACAGCAGACAGAAGTCGTTACGTTGTCAACGACTTCTGTTCACGACAGATAAAATCATAGAAATCAGTCAATCTTATAACGATGAATATTCTTGATACACGAATATATCTTAAACCAAGTAATTGTTTTCTTTCTGAACAAGCATGGGACAAATTTAAAGTTTTTTGTACATGATGGACAGAACCAGTTGAGTTTTCAACGACAACTGTTCACAGCAGACATAAGTCGTTACGTTGTCAACGACTTCTGTTCACGAAAGATGACATCATATAAGTCAGTCAATCTAATATCAATTAAAGTTCCTGATTCACAAATCTATCTTAAAACAACTAATCGTGGCTTTCTGAACGTGTATAAGACAAGCTCAAAGGTTTTTGTACATGATGGACAGAACCAGTTGAGTTTTCAACGACAACTGCTCACAGCAGACAGAAGTCGTTACGTTGTCAACGACTTCTGTTCACGACAGATGAAATCACACTAGTAATGGAATCTAATAACTACTTAATTTCCTGATACACAAATCTTTCTAAAACCAACAAATCGTGGCTTTCTGAACTAGTAAGAGACATGTTCAAAGGTTTTAGTACATGATGGACAGAACCGGTTGAGTTTTAAACGACAACTATTCACAGCAGACAGAAGTCGTAACGTTGTCAACGACTTCTGATCACGACAGATGAAATCACATAAGTAAGTCAATCTAATAACAATTAAAGATCCTGATACACAAATCTATCTAAAAACAACAAATCGTGGCTTTCTGAACTAGTATGAGACATGTTCAAAGTTTTGTGTTCATGATGGACAGAACCGGTTGAGTTTTCAACGACAAATGTTCACAGCAGACAGAAGTCGTAACGTTGTCAACGACTTCTGTTCACGACAAATGAAATGACATAAGTAAGTCAATCTAATAACAATTAAATCTATCTAAAACAACAAATCGTGGCTTTCTGAACTAGTACTAGACATGTTCAAAGTTTTGTGTTCATGATGGACAGAACCGGTTGAGTTTTCAACGACAACTGTTCACAGCAGACAGAAGTCGTTACGTTGTCAACGACTTCTGTTCACAACAGATGAAATCATAGAAATCAGTCAATCTAATAATCCTGATACACAAATCTATCTTAAAACAACTAATTGTGGCTTTCTGAACTAGTATGAGACAAGTTCAAAGGTTTGTGTACATGATGGACAGAACCGGTTGAGTTTTCAACGGCAATTATAACGATGAAAACTCTTCATACACGAATATATCTTAAACCAAGTAATCGTGATCTTTCTGAACAAGCATGAGACAAATTTAAAGTTTTTTGTACATGATGGACAGAACCAGTTGAGTTTTCAACGACAACTGCTCACAGCAGACAGAAGTCGTTACGTTGTCAACGACTTCTGTTCATGACAGATGAAATCACACTAGTAATGGAATCTAATAACTACTTAATTTCCTGATACACAAATCTTTCTAAAACCAACAAATCGTGGCTTTCTGAACTAGTAAGAGACATGTTCAAAGGTTTTAGTACATGATGGACAGAACCGGTTGAGTTTTCAACGACAACTATTCACAGCAGACAGAAGTCGTTACGTTGTCAACGACTTCTGTTCACGACAGATGAAATCATAGAAATCAGTCAATCTAATATCAATTAAAGTTCCTGATACACAAATCTATCTTAAAACAACTAATCGTGGCTTTCTGAACTAGTATGAGACAAGTTCAAAGGTTTGTGTACATGATGGACAGAACCGGTTGAGTTTTCAACGACAATTATAACGATAAAAATTCTTCATACAGATGAAAATTCTTCATACACGAATATATCTTAAACCAAGTAATTGTGTTCTTTCTGAACAAGCATGAGACAAATTCAAAGGTTTTTGTGCATGATGGACAGAACCAGTTGAGTTTTCAACGATAACTGTTCACAGCAGACAGAAGTCGTTACGTTGTCGACGACTTCTGTTCACGAAAGATGAAATCATATAAGCCAGTCAATCTAATATCAATTAAAGTTCCTGATACACAAATCTATCTTAAAACAACTAATCGTGGCTTTCTGAACTAGTATGAGACAAGGTCAAAGGTTTGTGTACATGATGGACAGAACCGGTTGAGTTTTCAACGACAACTGTTTACAGCAGACAGAAGTCGTTACGTTGTCAACGACTTCTGTTCACGACAGATGAAATCATAGAAACCAGTCAATCTTATAACGATGAAAATTCTTGATACACGAATATACCTTAAACCAAGCAATCATGTTCTTTCTGAACAAGCATGAGACAAATTTAAAGATTTTTGTACATGATGGACAGGAAAGAACCAGTTGAGTTTTCAACGACAACTGTTTATAGCAGACAGAAGTCGTTACGTTGTCAACGACTTCTGTTCACGAACGATGAAATCATATAAGTCAGTCAATCTAATATCAATTAAAGTTCCTGATACACAAATCTATCTGAAAACAACAAATCGTGGCTTTCTGAACTAGTATGAGATATGTTCAAAGATTTGTGTTCATTATGGACAGAACCGGTTGAGTTTTCACTGACAACTGTTCACAGCAGACAGAAGTCGTTACGTTGTCAACGACTTCTGTTCACGACAGATGAAATCACATTAGTCAGTCAATCTTTTAACAATTAAAGTTCCTGATACAGAAATATATCTTAAAACAATGAATCGTGGCGTTCTGAAATGGTATGAGGCAAGTTCAAAGGCTTTTGTACATGATGGACAGAACCAGTTGAGGCTTCAACGACAACTGTTCACAGTAGACAGAAGTCGTTACGTTTTCAACGAGTTCTGTTCACGACAGATAAAATCATATAAATCAGTCAATCGTAACACAATAAGAGTTCCTGTTTAAAAAATCTATCTTATAACAATTTATCTTGGAGTTCGGAACTAGTATGAGACAAGTTCAAATGTTTTTGTACATGATTGACAGAACCGGTTGAGCTTTCAACGACAACTGTTCATAGCAGTCGTTACGTTGATCACAGTGACCTATACCTGTAAGTATATGTGGGTCAAAGGTCTGGTCATTCTCACTCACAATCTGAAAGAAGTATAAAAAAACCAATTGAGTGCGGAGATATAAGGCAAAAGCACTGAATCGTGAAATAAGGTCACAGTGACCTATAAGTATAGTGGGGTCATAGGTCTGGTCATACTCACTCATCATCTGATGGAAGTATGAAAATATATCAATTGAGTGTCTAGATATAAGGAAAAATCACTGAACCGTGAAATTAGGTCACAATGATCAATAAGTATATTGGGGTCATACTCACTCATAATCTGAAGGTAATATGAAAATATATCAATTGAGTTTCAAGATATTGGGCAAAATCACTGAACCGTGAAATTTGGTCACATTGACCTATAAGTATATTTTGGGTCAAAGGTGTGGTCATTCTTACTCATAATCTGAAAGAAGTAAGAAAATATACTAATTGTGTGTCAAGATGTAAAATCACTGTACCACGGAAAGTAGGTCAACGCAATTTTACCGTCATGACACACAAGCCATTGTCACAATGTTGAAAGATGAATGACCAACCATCTTAGTAAGTTGTTTCTATTTAGATATAAATCGCCAAAAATATTGTAGCGAGTTCTAGATTTTTACCCCAGAGGTCCGATGTCATGGAACCTAAATTGTATGAAGTAAGATATCTTTCTTCGTACAAGTTACACAGCAGTACATCCATTTTTACAGTGTTCTAGTTTTTAACCTCTAGTTCCATACCCCAGGCATGGACCCAGAGATCTAATGCCATGCAATGAAACTCAACCCTACAAGGTACCTATGGTTCAAGTATGAAAGCCCACTGATAAAAGATTTTAAAGATATAGACTTCTAGAATACTATATCGCAGAAAAGCCATCAATAATGGTGTGTTAGATTTTTAAACCTCCAGCCCCGCCCCCCTCTCGAGACTGGACCTAGGGGCTCGATGCCATGGAATGAGAGCTAACCCTACAGGGTATCAATAGTCTAAGTATCAATGCTTTCTGATGAGTTGTTGTCCTTAAACGCAAGTGTAACGCGCACGCGCACGGGAACGTGGACGACCGCGGTGAATACCATAGCTCTATGCTCTATGCCCTTTGTGTAGTCGAGCTAAAAACAATATTTAGGCAGTTTTAGATTTTGACCTCTAGCCCCGCCCCTGACTCCGACCCAGTGGTCCGATGTCAGGGAACCTAATGTGTATGAACTATGAATGTTTTATGATAAGTTGTTGTCAAGATATGAACTCTTTGTAAAAAATAAGAGCTGTTGCAGGACAGCGCGCTCGACTGCTTCTGACCTTTGACAAACATAAGGCCAAACCTGACCTGTAACCCAAAGCATTATGCTCATACATCTCTTTGCCTTGATTCAACAAGGCAAAATCACTCAACCATGAAAGTTAACTATAACTACCTAAGATTTAAAGGTCACACTCATATTGTGAAAGAAGGGTGTTCATATACCAAATGCGTGCCAAGATACAAGGCAAACTCACTGAACTGTGAAATAAGATCACAATGACCTAAAAGTTCTTCAGGGTCAAGGGTCTAGTCATACTTTCTCATAATGTAAAAGAAATATGATCATATACCTATTGAGTGTTGAGATATAATGCAAAATCACTGAACCATGAAATTAGGTCATAGTGACATATAAGTATGTTTGGAATAAAGGTCTGGTCAAACTCATTCATAATCAGAAAGAAGTATGAAAAGATACCAACTGAGTGTCAAGATATAAGGCAAAGTCACTGATGAAGGAAATAAGGTCACAGTGGCCCAGGAATACTTAACGGTCAAAGGTCTTGTCATATGCAAACATATCATAAAAGAAGTATGTTCATATACCACTTGAGTGCCGAGATATAAGGGAAAATCACTGAACCCTGAAATTAGGTCATAATGACCTATGATTACTTTAGGGTCAAAGGTCTTGTCATACCCAAACAAAGTGTGAAAAAGGTGGTCATGAACCAATTGAGTGTCAGGATATAAGGCAAAATCACTGAACCGTGAAATTAGGTCACATTGACCTATAAGTATATTGGGTTCAAAGGCCTGGTCATATTTACTCATAATCTGAAAGAAGTAAGAAAATATATTAATTGAGTGTCAAGATATAAGGCAAAATCACTGAACCATGAAATTAAGTCACAGTGACCTAGGAATACTTCAGTGTCAAAGGTCTTGTCATACGCAAACATATCCTGAAAACAGTATGTTCATATACCAATTGAGTGCCGAGATACAAGGGAAAATCACTGAACCGTGAAATTAGGTCATAATGACCTAGGACTACTTAAGGGTCAAAGGTTTTGTCATACGCAAACATATCATGAAAACAGTATGTTCATAAACCACCTGAGTGCCGAGATATAAGGCAAAATCACTGAACCGTGAAATTAGGTCATAATGACCTATGACTATTTAAGGGTCAAAGGTCTTGTCATACGCAAACATAGTGTGAAAGAAGTTTGTTCATATACCAGTTGAGTGCCGAGATATAAGGCAAAATCACTGAACCGTGAAATAAGGTCACAATGACCTATAAGTATATTGGGGTCAAAGGTCTGATCATACACACTCATAATCTGAAAAAAGTATGAAGATATACTGATTGAGTGTCCAGATATAAGGCAAAATCACTGAACCGTGAAATTAGGTCACAGTGACCTATAAGTATATTGGGCTCAAAGGCCTGGTCATACGCAAACATAGTGTGAAAGAAGTTTGTTAATATACCAGTTGAGTGCCGAGATATAAGGCAAAATCACTGAACCGTGAAATAAGGTCACAGTGACCTATAAGTATATTGGGGTCAAAGGTATGGTCATACACACTCATAATCTGAAACAAGTATGAAAATATACTGATTGAGTGTCAAGATATAAGGCAAAATCACTGAACCGTGAAATCAGGTCACAGTGACCTATAAGTATATTGGGGTCAAAGATCTGGTCATACTTACTCATAATCTGAAAGAAGTAAGAAAATATATTAATTGAGTGTCAAGATATAAGACAAAATCACTGAACCATGGAAAGTAGGTCAACCGATCCTTACCGTCAAAACACACAAGTCAGTCCATCTGTGAATGTTGTTTGCTAAATGGGTGTCAAGGTATGTACTTACAGAACGGTTTTAACAGTAATCAGCATTTTTCGCAGTGCTCTATGAAAATGAACAGTAGTCGTTGAAAATATTTTTTATATCTACATGCTCAACGACTATTGTCCATTTAGCTAGAGGACAGAAGTCGTTGCGGCCGCAACGACTATTGTCCATGGTGAACAGAAGTCGTTGATGGACACTTATCGTTGCTACAGTGCATTGCCTCATAGGTATACTTGCTATCAATTAAACCTTCGGATGAACTCTTATTGTGTTATATCTCAGGAGTACAGTATCATGAGTATAGTAAAATAAGTAATGGTCAGATATGGTATTCAGTTGGAATGATCTTTGGTGCTTAGGTAGGTTCTTCAGTGTCATTAATTTTATCAAACTTTTCTTTAATTTTGTGGAAATATGCCTCAACCAACAATTTTTCTGTCATGTTGTGACAGTGCTACCGTGTACTTCTTATTCATTAACATGCAATTAAAGACATGTTCAAGGCCACAATACGATGTTAATTTGTGTTTTAGACTATTACCATCTTCGAACCTCTCACTATTTTAGGCCGATGTGTTGTTAATATCGCAAGCTAATCGTAAGCCGAATGTAACCAAGGCATTACATTTTACAATGTAGATTTCAGCAATTTAATACATGCAAATGTGATGACAATTAGAACCTTCCTAGTATGCCATCAGCTGTTTATCATGGAACATTAATTACATTTCAAATGGTAATGCTGTCATGTTAACTTCATTTTGAATTTGATAACAACTTGTAGAGCATGGCCCAATCTACAATTGGTCTGAATGTAGCACTTTGGTATGTTGAAAGATGTGTCAGCTTAGAGGAATTACGTATCAAAAATTTTTAATTACTGTCCATCTTAGTGCATGCAAAGCTGGTCAGAATGGACAAACTGGCATTTTAGATCATGGATGCATAAATTATGATATACAGCTGTTACTTAACAGCATTGAATTGATAATAACAAAAATAACTGCATTGCAAAGCAGATTGCATATCTAAATGAAATATTAATTAATGGTTAAAAAGTTATTTATAGTAGAAAAAATGTAACAGTTAACTTGAAATGATGACTATGAATATGAAAATTTCTTAGGGATCAAGGTCAATTTCTATGGTACCTTTTGCCATAGATGACACAATTCTGTGTGTAGAACTTCTCACAAAATCCTGTGGTGGTTCGTCACCAAGAACATTTCTTTAGTCTCTCCAGCTTAAGGTAGCCTAGGTTTGACACAAACTGGGTTGTGCAGCTAAACAATGATGGTTAATGACATGAAATTTCAGATTAAAAAAGTATGTGAATTGTACTAAGCAAAGACACATACCTAAGACTAAGGAGCAAGAGAAAAGGACTAAGGAGCAAGAGGTCATTGGTTTGAAGCCTACTTCCACAATCTAGTGTGCTTTAGCTTAACAGGAAGCAGTGGCTTTGTCTCAACATGACTAAACATTTTTGACATATTTATAACCAAACCCAAACCACTTAAGGTCATCTGGTCTGTAACTTTATTTTTGCAAACAAGCAGGTTTGCAAGCGCGATGACTTTGATTTTGATATAGTAAATTTTCCGTTTTTGGATGGTGACGTTCCTCGTCATGCTTCTTATGGTGTATACATTTCGCAACTTATTAGGTTTGCTGGAGTCTGCAATCATGTTACAGACTTCAACGCTCGAAATAAATCTTTAACGGCCAAACTTCTCCAACAGGGCTATCGGTATCATAAACTTCGAAAAACCTTTTCTAAATTTTATCGTAGACACTGAATTGATTTCCAAATATAATGTTGGGTTAAAGACGCTTTTAAGTGAGGGTCTTTCAGAACCAGAATTTTATGGTGACTTGGTTTACAAATTTAAGAAACTTATAGGAAGTAATGATTTGTCTTTTCAGTTCAGAAAAATCATAACACGTTACAGACGTATAGGTTATAACTTGAATGTTATGCGACAGTCTGCATGCTTAGTTTTTAACCCAATCACGGTTGATAACTATGCTGCCTTCTTTAATTGCACGCCGGTGGGTCAGGCGTCAGACTCTATGATGGCCCCGACTTAAAGCTATTCATTTTAGTTGGTTGGGGCCGGAGCTTCTTGTCTGTTGCTTGGCCCGCCGGGGTCCAACTGATGTTTTTCTTTAGCTCCGGAGTTAGTAAGTTATTTGGCGCCCAGGGATCTCCATCGTCGGGCAGCTTACTGAATCTGTGAGTCCTGGTTTTTGATTCATCAGGATGTTTATCATGATTTATTTGTTTGTTCTTGATGATTCATTTACTAGTTAGAGATTCACCACGAGGACCGAAGAACTAACTAAATGCTATGAACCACTGCAGAAGCTGAGGGTGAGGTTACGGCCGTGTAAAATCGATTTAAACCCGCCAGTAACTTTGTGTTACTGATCGTTCCAAGTCGATACTTCTGTGGTGGTTCTTTTTGTTTTATGTCTTGGTGTTTAAAATATTTTGTGCTGTTGGCGCCTTTTGTATGTTTGCATATTTTTAGTTAAGTTAAGGTAACTGAGTGGCCACCTATTGGGAAAATAGCTGCTCATTCGGCTTACGAAATGTTTTCATGGTATAAGTACCTGATTGTTAGTATGGTTTTTTTCCCACCTTGGTTTTTGGAGTGGGAGTCTTTTTCTGATTGCGCCTTTTCCTGATCTTTGCCTACTTGTACTTTTTTCTGTCACTACTTAAATGGTTCTGTTCCATAATAATATGGCTGAAAATTGTTGACTGGGGCTTCAAGCCACAATTAAAAAAATCAACTAATGGTTCTGTGTAAGCTTCTTAAGTAGTTAGTTAGCAAGGATTCATTGTATTGTTATATTCTATTTAATATACAGCAAAACCGAAGAAAAACAGATAACTCTTTCCCTCTCTTTTCAGCTTCTTCTGGAATGGGTAAAAGCCAGTACAGTATAGATTGCAATCAAATATGTTCAGTATTTTGCCTTTTCAGCTTCCTCTTGATTGGGTGGTAGATAACAGGTACTACTGGTGACAGTACTTTGATACATTAGGCAAAAACACAAGTAGACTTACCTTTTACTCTCCGGTCTCTTTTTAGCTTCCTCTGGAGTGGGTGAAAGCCAGTACCCAATTGATGTGAAACAATACTTTGAGGAGTTGTGCCCAGTGTGTGGGGATAAAGTATCAGGATACCACTATGGCCTTCTTACTTGTGAAAGTTGTAAAGGTAGGTAACTCGGACACTTACCGGTAGCCTTAAAACTAGTGTACCGGTAAAATAACTAAATGTAATAGTTTTATGCACTAGTCATTTGAAACCGTGGCCCCCAGCCACGGGGAGTAGTGGGGACTTTGACTTTTGGTCCAGCAAATCCCTGCTAAAATCCCACCTGGCGAGGACTACTCTTTGGTAAAACCACTGCTGTTTTCCCCCACAGCCTGCTATCTTTTCATTTCACTGCCCTTGTTGTCTATATAAAGCAAACCCTGGGTATTTCCCCTGTACTGCCGTGGCAAAACTTTTGTCAAAGCCCCGCTCACTTCCACGGCTATCTCCCGCCCTCCGGGGGCCACTGTTACAAATGACTAGTGCATTAATGAAGGTCAAGGAATCACTTGCATTGTTTCTTGATCAAAGTTGTCTGTGGTAAAATCGGTACAAGTAAGGGTTAAACTTTGTCTCTTAATATATAAATCTAAAATTTTCTGTTTGACCCTCTTAGGTTGTGCATGCAGCATTGCAGGAGATTGTTATAATTTCACTACTTCCTGAATCCAAAATTTTGAGCCTTGATCCATCCATTCTCTGTGATTTTTCAGCCTAGATATGTTTAGAAAGTTTACCTGGTCCCGAGGTTATATAACTTTTTTCATGCTCATGTCAGCTGAGCATAAAATTTAAACTGCTCATAAATGACAAAATAGCCCAAATATATTGAAATACATGTAGAAGGTTTAGAATGCCAAAACCTGTAATTTATTCTGCTAATACATGTTAAAATGCCTGAGCTGAGCTTGATAAAAGTTTTATAATTGGGACCTGATGATAATGGAGTCCTGTCTCAATATGGTCATAGCTGTTGGCGGGACATTTAACCCCAAATCATCCAAGCAGTCTGTGAAGACTTCTTTCATCTTTAGTTTGATTTGTCATGTTGAGCTAAGTTGTATAATTATGAGCCACGTCATATTGGTCATAAGAAAACTGGATTTTTGCCTATGCGAACACAAAGCTGCAGATCAGCTGTGCAGTAACTGCACAGTTGATCAGCGCCTTTTGTTTTCACTACACAGAAAGTACAATTTCTCCTTTACTGAAATATTTTCAAGCTTCTAGCCTGCTTCTGTGACTGTACAGGCCAGTTCGTGTCAGACCTGGTCGGAAACCCCAAAGACCAGTTTTCTCGCGTTGCGGCTCATATGTCACTGGCCTAGTGGTGATTTGTAGGAGGAAAACTGCATCTTCGTCATTCAAAACATTCAAGTGCTTTCATTTGTATTTTGTGATAAGAGAATAAATCTTAAAATCCTAATTTTTTGACACCCTTAATTCTAAAGCTTAGGCCAAAAATTGGACAGATGATTTTGATTTTTTTGGGGGGAAAATTAATCACATGATGCAGACATACTTGCAAACAGTGCTTAGCCTTTTCAGAGACCCTTTTAGACCCTGTCCATTTGAAAACTTTGAAAAAAATGTCTGTCCAATTACTTAGGTCTGTTACATTAACTTTCGATTAGCTTTAAAATAGGGATGTCAACGAATGCCGCAATTGGTATTCGAATATTCGCATAGGATATTCGAATATATTCGAATATTCGAATGATATACACATCTATACCCAATTGGCCCATTACGATGACTTACTTGGTGGTACATGTATTGAAAATATGAGGTACATGTATATGCATGGTATCGTATCTTGGCTATACCAATGTCGCCATGTAAGAAAATCAACAAATTTTGCACAGAAAACTAGACAATCTGGAGGTGTTTAATAATGACAAATCTCTGGGGTTCTGTCTGAGAAAGCAATGACACACCATTATTGTCAAGCCAAGATAAAGTTCTGCATGCATGTCGTTGATATCCGCCACCAAGAATGCTTAGGGTCTATTGTAATCATGTGGCCTACATGTACTTTGTGAAAGGTCTGTTGTGACTGTGTTATTCTTAAAGGATTGAGTTGTCAATCTATCCAGCCATCTTAAGTTTTCACATGACACAGCTCAAATTGTAGGACGTTCACACCTTAAAAACATTTATTGAAAGCGAGCAATGCTTTCTACTCAAATTGAATCAACAAAGTGTCACTTGAATCAACTAAGTGTCACTTAAATCAACAAAGTGACAAACTGTTAATTGAGCAATCCAATTTGCAAGTGTGTCAAAATGTTGACCATCTTGAATTACTCAACAGACAAGCAGGATTATTGGTCATAATATTTTTCGACCTTTGGCCTTAAATTTGAGTCCTCATTTAAACTGATATATGACAATATTGCAGGTTAGAAAATTATGCGAATATTCGAATCCAGAAATCGCATTCGAATATTCGTATGAAATGCGAATATTCGAACATTCGAATATTCGTTGACATCCCTACTTTAAAAGCTAGGTGTCATTATTCTGTGTTGTCCTTGAGATTATTTTAGCAGTCTCGCACAAAACATCATCATTCAGTCATGGCCTTGAGATTTTCATTCGTCTCCTTCAAACAAGAATATTTTCACCAGCACCAGCACAACTGGCCCCGAGGTTATAAAACTTTTTTATGCTCAGCTCAGCTGAGACTAAATTTAATCTTTGGCATTTTAACATTTATGAACAGGATAAATTACAGGATATTGTGATCTAAACCTGAAATTTCAAATTGATTTCGGCTATTTCAGTAATTATGAGCATCCGAAATTTTAAGCTCAGCTGAGTCGAACATGAAAAAAGTTTGATAACCTCGGGACCTGATCTACATTGACTCAGAAATGGGTTGATCTTAGGAGATTTTGGCATTTAAAAGATTAGAAACAAGGGCCGTAATCAGATGATGTGTAACAGTGTTACAGAGTTGTTGTTATCGGGTACATGTATGCTATAATCAGGTTCTCTTGTGACATGATGCATTTTCTCTAATTGAAATGTAAAAAGTGCACTTGACTTTGCCTTGACTCTGTACTATGTGCACTGAAGTGGTGTATTTGTAATTTAAGGAACATTGATAAAACAGCTTTAGCGGGCGGGTCACAGTGTTTACTGTTGTTGTGTTAATAATTTTATATCCAATTTATCATAATATGGCGTCACTGTTTGCCAGTGGATAACGTCATGTAATAAAAAAGTGTTATGACCATGTATGATCCTCTATCATATGAGCCTGTGCGTGAGAAAAACAACAATTTGGGTTTCCGACCAGGTCCGACACAAACTGGTCTGTATCATCACAGAAGATGGTTAGAGGCTTGAAACTCTTGTATTTAAGTAGAAGAGGGATTGTACTATCTGTAGCAAAAACAAAGGCGCTGATCAGTTTCGCTTTGTTTTTGCCTATGCAAACTGTTGGTTATCTCATGAAATGGCTCATATTTTTCTGGCCAGGCAGGCATTTACAGGAAAACTATGTAGACTGGAGTGGGGGGACAAAGCAGGGATTTGACTAAGAGTTTGCGAGTTCGATCCCTGTCTGGTTCATGCATGTCATGTTGATGTCTTATGTTCACCCTGACTTAAAAAAGTCAAACTGCCCATTTCAGTGGGAAAGTATAGAGCTCCCATATGGGAAGTCTTGTCCTTTAGCAGGACACTTTAAGCTTTCAGAAATACTGTTTAAGTACAAGGAAGCTCTGGCTCCAACCCTACATGAAAAAGTATTGACTTGGACATTAAACAGCACAAAAAAAGTGATTTTCTTAAATTTGTGTCATTTTAAATTATCTAAAAATAAACAGTAAATCCATGTTGGAAGTTATTCTCTGAATTTTATCCAATATTTCTAAAAAAAAGTAGGAAATTCTACCATATTTTGCAGGATTTTTCAAGCGTACGGTACAGAACAAGAAGGTATATTCATGTGTCGACAATCGAACCTGCCTCATAGATAAAAGCCAGAGGAAGCGATGCCCATACTGCAGATTTCAAAAATGTCTAAATGTTGGTATGAAACTGGAAGGTGAGTATTTTCATTTCAAAAACATGCATTACGAAAATTTGCCCATGCAATATACAGAGATTTTTTTAGCTTTAAAAATTGAAAACTTTCAGCTGAAAAAAAAATGATATTTTTCATATTTTTGCTCAAAACAGAGATTGTGGGTGCATGTTAGAACCGCCTCGAGGCGGTTCTTATGATTACCCACAATCTATGTTCTAGAGCAAAAATAAGAAAAATAAGTATACCCCTGCATACCCCAATTTTGCTATATAAAAGTGGGGTTCAAGGGTGTATACATCACACGGACATGCTTTTGTGATGCCTATGTAATCAACAGTGAATTTTGTTCTGCTGGAATTTAAAAGACGAAAACTAGTATCAGAAAAAAATTGATATTTTCTTATTTTAGCTCAAAACATTGATTGTGGGTACACGTTAGAACCGCCTCACCACGATCTATGTTTTTAGCGGAAATAAGAAAAATTGTATACCCATGCATAACCCAGTTTTACTATATATAATTGGGGTTCAAGCACAGAGATGTTATTCTGATGGGAAAAAGATACTGAGGTAACAAGCCTTTGAGTGTGCAACTAGTAAGTAGCAAAAATTGCAGCTGTAAAAAGTGGCAATTTTATTACATATTGTGCTGTTTCTCTTCAAATTGCTCAAAATGTAATGGCAGTTTCAATAAGCTAATACATCATTACGAAAACTTGCCCATGCAATATACAGAGATTTTGTCAGTCGTAAAAATTGAAAATTTCACCAGAAAAAAATCTTTGATATTTTTGCCATGTTTGCTCAAAACATAGATCCTGGGTACACGTTAGAACGGTGCTAACGAGTACCCACAATCTATGTTTTGGACCAAAAATAAGAAAAATAGGTTTACCAGTTTCACTACATAAAAGTGGGTTTTAAGGGGGTATTCATTGTGTGGACATGTTTTACTGATGTACCGTAACTTAGAGCATAAATAGAAGTGACAATGTGCATGTATGGGCTTGTATCATAGATCCCAGAGTGGATGCCATAGTCTGTTTGCTTCATTATTTGAGCAGAATCCTGTAGGTGTATTACAAATTACAATGCATGACTAAGAAGTTGATTCAATAGTTACAAATAGAAAGACAACAAAGCCCAGCTAGTCAGATCTTGCTAGCTAATTCCCAAAATGGTGTTAAGGTCGACAAGTTTAATTATTTCAAGACTAAATGTACAAAACAAAAAGATTGGGGTATTTCTGTCTGAAGTTCTTTTGGTTATTTAGTCAGCACCATACTACACTTGGTGCATTTATACATAATAAATAACCATTTTCTATGTAAGTATTAATGAAGCTAAAAGCAAAAGGTCTCTGTAACATGTAAACTCGTTCAAGGCAAGATTGAAAATTAGTAAACTATTCTGATTTTGTCACACATATGTGGCATGCAGCTTGCAATTAATTGCCAATTAGCTAGCCAATTTTGCACAGTGTGTGCATGCAGAGAGATGTATGGCTAATTTATAGTTTTTGTCACTCAATTAGGCAACATATGTGGCCTTGCATTTTGTAAGATTTAAAAAAAAATATCAAGACGTGTAACTATGCCAACTTTGAGCTGTTTCAGATGAGTTATTCAACAAGAGAAAATTTTGAATGATAGAATATAAAGAAAATTTTGAATGATAGAATGTAAGGAGATTGTCTTCCATTAGACTATAGACAGCATCAAATAGGGGAACATGTACATTTAGTTTACAAGTTAACTGGGAAATTCAGTGTTGGATTCCAAAGCTAAAGGTTGCATGGTCCAAAGTCTGTCGTCATGGTGTCCTTGTCAAAGTTGATTAAGACAATTTACTCCCAGGTACCAAGGAAACAGTGGCTTTGTCTCAAAATTCCTTTAAAATGTATTGACTCATATGTACTCGTTTTTACCCTCAAAACAAAAATTAAGATGGTTTTCTGTCTTGAAACATGTCTTATGAGCATCTTAACTTAACATAGGTGTGTCTAGCTAATGTCATTTGATCATTTCAGCTGTGAGAACAGACAGAATGCGAGGGGGACGAAACAAATTTGGACCTATGTACAAACGAGATCGCGCCCTGAAGCAGCAAGCCTTACGACAGAAACAACAGATCCTGGCAACCTGTGGGATGCGGCTGCCCGAGGGCATGCTGCCACTCCCAGAGTCCACGGAACCCCAGGATATCAAGCCAGACCCCGCGTTGCTCATGTCCATGGCCACCAACTACAGTTACTCAGTGAATGGAATGTCGGCAAATTCGGTGAACGGAATATCAGGAAATTCTGTGAGTGGGATGTCGAGTTCCCCGCACGACTCGACGGTTCCCTCGCCTGTTATGTCAGATACCTCTGCTGCCGATCTTAGACTATCACAAACTGTTTCCACGGCACCGGTAAACTCCGCCCCCATCACTCAAGCGGGGATGCACTCTGTTAGTCATACGTATCCGGCCGTGCACAACAACAACAACAATAGTTACAATTTTCACCAGGCGTATAACTTCCCGCCCGTGCCTCAACAAACCAATATACCTTTGATACCACAGTTGTTAGTGGACTTGAAAGCTAGTATGGCAGACGAGAACGAAATCAAACATAAATTGTTGACATTTATTCACACAGAATTCAATCACGAGGACTTGAATGTGACCAATTACCCCTCGAGATTGTTACGTTTAATGTGTAGGCTATCAGATCAACTTCTGTTTTTGATGGTGGAGTGGGCAAGAACTTCTATGTTCTTTACACAGTTAAAGGTTGGTACATTTTCTGGGTTTTTTCTTGACAATACCCTTAAAACTAAAAGTAGGCAATGATCAGGAAATGGCACAATCAGAAAGAAATTCCCACTATAAAATCTGAGGTGGGAAAAAACTAAATTAACAATCAGGCACCTACACTAAGAAAAAGCCGAAAGGGGCATTTTGCAATTGCAGATTAGCAAGCATCTATCGGAGACCCAAACCTAGATGTGTTTGCTACTACATGAACTGTGCTTTAATTTCGACCTAGATCAGGCAGTTGGAACTGAAACAGTTACTGTTTATTACCAGAAGGCAATAATGGGCCTAGCCTATGCCTGATCACATGCATGATTCTACTTTTTCTATGTATTTGTGTATACAAGTTTATGATGGCACAACAAAATGGAAAACATTGATGATAATAGTAACTCTGCAAGATTTAAAAAAGATAATTTACGGACATTTTGGGTACATGACAAAAAGCATACATGTATTTACCCAGCAAGGAAACTCAAGGATACGTCACAGCTGATAACAATACATGTACATAACTACATATGACAGGAAGACTAGATAATGAAGAGGGTTTGAAGATTTAAGAAGAAGAGGGGTGGTATTATCCGTGAAGCGAAAACAAAGACGCTGATCAGCTGTGCAGTTACTGCACAGCTGATCTTTGTCTTTGTTTTCGCATAGGCAAAAATCCGGTTTTCTAATCATGCGGCTCGTATGATTGTGTCCTTGTTGCAGGTTGAGGATCAGATGAAGTTACTACAGAATTGCTGGAGCGAGATACTGATTCTGGACCTAGCTCACAGGCTTGTCAGGCAGATATGGTCGGGGGAACTCGTTCTGGTCAGTATACTTAGGTGATCAAGAAAAATGAATATGTTTTATCTTTTTGACAAGATATCATGTGATGATGTTTCTGTCCTTTGGACAGGCCTTGCGTTATGAAAACACGCCCATGCAATATATTGAGATTTTTAAAAGCTGTTCACCAGACAAATTTTGATATCTTCAATATTTTTACACAAAACATAGATCGTGGGTACACGTTTGAACTGCCTCAGCGAAGCGGTTCTAATAAGTACCCACAATCTATGTTTTGGAACAGAAATAAGAAAAAATAGGTATACCTCTGCATACCCTTGGTTTGCTATATAAAAGTGGGGTTTGAGGGGGTACTCATGACACGGACATGTTTTCCTGATGGGAATATTGTTACACTCATTTGTAGAAAGTGACATTCTGAAACAACTAATTTGCACCTTCTAAAAAAACTTGTTCTGTATATCTTGTTCTGTATATACTGCCATACACCCTCACAGACATTCTAGGCAGGGTTCTTTTAGGAATAAGTTGTGGAAAATACTTGGGGATTTTTTGTCCAAAATATGTTAAAACCATCTATTAACAGTATTAGCATTTATTGCAGTATCTTGACAAATTACGGGCTGAATTATTTGTTGTATGCTTACACATCATTCTCGGACAATTTTTTTGAGAATTTGTGGGGGACCGAATACATCTACGAGGGGTGATCGGAAAGTACGTATAAAAATGCTGTAAAATAAGTTTGCGTCAACCGATTGATATGAAATTTAGTACGAATAAACATTGATCCTTTTGTAATTGAATGCCGCTGTCATTTTTAAACAATTACGTCAGACGTTCATGCACGAGACAGCGTAATGACGTCACTTCACGTGACCCGGCGCACCTGTACCCCTAGGTTGACTTTCTTAGTGTATTTTGGGGTTTTGTAAAGTTGGTCGACATCTTTTTCATGAAAAATAATTTTCTAACATTGGTTGACCATTTTTCGAAAACATACGTCATTCTGATGCTTTATCTACTAATAAGGTGAAATTGAATTAAACAGGTAAGCCTTAAATATGCTAGAATTTCCGTTTCATTTTGCAAAGTTAAATTCAACACCTTGTTTTCTGGCCGAAGTTCAACAAAAAGATAAAAATACTGACATAAACCATAACTAGTAGAGACAATGTCAAGAAAAAAAACGTTTCGACATTGCAGTAAATCCATATATACTTTTAAAAAATGACTTCGCGAAAATGCAACATTGTGGAAAATCTTAACAGTTTAATTTGTCTATTTGACAGAGTCGGTATTTGCGAAACTCTAGAGACAAATCCATTCGATAAAAACCCTCGTAACTTTACAAACATAAGCCGTGTACGTTGTAGTTAATACGTATTAAACAAAATGTTCGCATACGCAATCAAAAATGGTGTTACAATACTTTGAATTATGAAGTATTTTGAAAGAATAAAGCTTTGACGTTACGTTGCGCCGCATAACGTTAGGCGGTGTTTCCATAACGACAGCTGCAACGCACGTGAGCATATAATGCATGCGTTGTTGCAATGGTATAACTGTATATACATTGCTGCATACTGTGATGAAATTTTATCTCGAAATAACAAAAGCTAAAGAAATGAGAACACTTTTATACGTACTTTCCGATCACCCCTCGTATAGCACATTAAAGTTGGTGAACATTTTTCCTTTTCAGATGAATGGTCACAGCCTCAATCTGGACTGTCTTGATGAGCTCGGGTTGTCAGATATGAAGGATAAAATCATAGACCTCGTTCGCAAGATGAAGGAACTCAAGATAGACATAAATGAATATATCTGCCTTAAATTTCTTATTCTACTCAACCCAGGTATAGAAAATTGTGTATATAGCTTCCTTAAATATTTTGTCAAAATCTAGGAGGGTTGTAGAGTAAACATGGTAAAGAAGACTTACTGTATATAGTGCAAGGAGTTTGACATGTTCTCGCTTACTTATAGGTAGCACATGTTACTGGCTATTTATGAATTTGGCAAGATGGTTATGACTTTCCTTGCTTGGCAAATCCTGGTAGTCAATTTTGAAATATGCAGTATATAGCAAATGTTACACAATTTGAAGTCTAAAAGTATGAAATTGACACTTTCATGTCTAAAAAGATTTATAGCCCATAATCTTGTTAACACAGTGTTCCATCTTTTTCCCGTCTACAGATGTACCAGACCTAGAAAACCAGGAATTTGTGGAAGGCTGTCAAGAGAAAGTTAACGCCGCTCTCATGGAATACTGTGTAAATATTTACCCTAATAATAAAGACAAGTTCAGTCAGGTCCTCTTACGACTCCCCGAGGTTCGCCTAGCCAGCATCTGTGGGGAAGAATTCTTGTATTATAAACACATGATAGGAGAAATGCCAGAACAGACTCTTCTCATGGAGATGCTACATTCTAAGAAGAAGTGATGAGCGCTTTCACTTATAAAACCATTTGAGTCATTTTTTGTGAGAAAACCTTTCTTTTAGTTTCACAATAACTGTCATGTGAACAACAGAGTTTTAGACCAGTTTCGCATGTGCACATACTGATCAGCACTATTGGTTTTGCTTCAAAAACTGTATTATCTCCCAAAATTACAATAGAATTTTTGTTTCACATGTCTTGACATCACAATGTTGGGTAGGTCCCATAAAATGAAGGCAACATCCCAACATGGCCAGTGCTGTTGACTGGAATGTAAAGTGTAGATTATCTTTATGGATCTTAAGATTATTTATTTGGTCGGTTTTGTCTTGTACATCCAACTCGACATCTAAGGTCATAAAGAGACAACTTCACAACCATCTAAAAATGGTCATGGGGATAAGTGAATGTCAGACTCTGGCGGTTAACATAAGACAGGTTTTCTCACCCTTAAATGGCTCTTTGTTTAAACAATACACCAGGGCCCAGTTGCTCAAAACTAACGACGTCGTTAGTTAACGTTTTGTTAAAATTTCAAACATTGATATTACAAATACACTGTTATTTTTTGTTGAAAAAATGTGAGAATCCTTTGCACTGCAAAGGATTCTCACATTTTTTCAACAAAAAATAACAGTGTATTTGTTAATTTAGCTGATATTTGCTTAACAAATTTATGTATTAACGATATCGTTAAGCTAACGATGCTTTGAACAACTGGTCCCAGGTGGGAAATTTGTTCATTAGTTCTAAGGATTGGTTGATTTTATTTTGATTGTTACAGATTCGTCTTTTCATTGAACGGCAGCTAATATTTGAGCAGCATCACAAGAAAACCGCTTTTTGCATACAAGAAAACAAAGACGCAGATCAGCTGTGCAGTAACTGTGCAGCGCTTTTGTTTTTGCTTAACAGATAGTAAAAACACTCTTCTTGTTAAATCCTGAATTTCAAGCTTCTAGCATTTTTCTGTGACATTACAGGCCAATTTGTGTCAGACCGGGTTGGGAACCCGGAAGGCCAATTTTCTCGCGTCACAGCTCAAATTTTAAATGTGGTTTTAAGGAACATTGTTCAAAGAGACTTTAATAGAGGAAAATGAGCCGCCTCGTGGGAAAACCAACAATGTGGTTTCCGAACAGGTCCGACAAAAACCGTCCTGTACAAGCATTGAAAAGAGCTAGAAGCTTGAAATATCGGATTTAAGTAGGAGAGGAATTGTACTATCCGAGTAGCGAAAACAAAGGCGCTGATCAGCTTCGCGGCTACCGCGAAGCTGATCTGCGTCTTTGTTTTCGCCTCTGCAAATTGTTGGTTTTCCCAAGAGGCGGCTCAAATGTTTATCATGTGCCATAATATTTATTAGGCATTGTTTAATTAAAAATAAGCCACTTGAGTTTATCATTAGATGTTTGTTGGATGAAAATGTCCTTTCCTGGTACTTAGAAAGCCTTGATGCATTGTGTATTTTTCAATGCAAGAACAATAATTATAAGTGGGGGGGTGGGGGTTGGGGGGCAAGTTACTGGGTCACTAGTGTGTGTAATTAGTATGCAAGAAGTAATTTCCTCTTCCATTTGGCAGAAGTATGTATACTTAGTAAGTTAATATATCTTCTTTTCTCACTCGAAATGAACTTAAAAATAAAGCACAACAAATGCATCTCAATGGTAAGAATCATGTTTTATAAATACTGTTACCTCAAATATCATGGTATGTTTCCGAGTGTGTGGTGAACTTTGATAATTGCTCAATACTGGTATATATATGGCATCTTAATTTTATAACAAAATTTTCCAAGGGATGTTTTCCACTAAACCATTTGCCATTTTCTTAATCCCTTAAAACATTTTGTTTTCACTAAAATTCAAAAGTATTATACAGACTTTAAAAGCAACTACAGTCTTGAATATCCACTACGAAAACTTCCCCATGCAATAAATAGAGATTTTTTAGCTTAAAAATTTAAAAAATTTCAGGTGAAAAATTTTGATATTTTGGCTCAAAACATAGATTGTGGGTACACGTTAGAACCGCCTTGCGGAGGCGGTTCTATTGAGTACCCACAATCTATATTTTGGAGCAAAAATAAGAAAAGTAGGTTTACTCCTGCATACCCCAGTTTTGCTATATGAAAGTGGGCTTCAAGCGGTATACATGACACAGATATGTTAAGTCTACGTAATACTTAATTGGGAGTGCAAATAATTGTTTCTATGACAACAAAAACAAAGTAGGATTTTGTGTTTTAGTATGGGTAGGAAACGTAGAATGTTTTGCATACTTATTGAATGTGTTAAAGTGCTTGTTTTTTCTGAAGTTTAAGTCTATGTACACATTAATTTTTAGAAGCTTTTTAAAGCGCTTGTCAATGAGCAGTGTTTATGAAATGAAACCAACGATCTGCATGTGAGAAAACAAAAGACGCAGATCAGCACCTTTGTTTTCGCTTCACGGATAGTACAATTCCTATTCTTTCAAAATCCAAGATTTCCAGCCTCTAACCATCTTTAGCTCGCCTGCACGAAGTGCATAGAGCTATTGTAGTCACCTCGGTCGTCCGCGTTTACGTTTACGTTTACGTCCGCGTCACACTTTCGGTTAAAGTTTTTTAGAAGTCTATATCTCTTGCCCATGTTGATGGATGAAGTTGATACTTTGCATGTTGATAGATATTGGTCTGAAGTTTTACGCAGTACCATCATGACCCACCCTGGGTGACCTTGAGGTCAAGGTCACGGACTTAGAAATTTTGTGTTTAAGTTTTTGTTTTGGTTAAAGTTTTTGTAAGTCAATATCTCTTGACCATATTGATGGATTGTTTTGATACTTTGCATATTGCTAGATATTGGTCTGAAGTTTTACACAGTACCATCATGACCCACCCTGGGTGACCTTGTGGTCAAGGTCACGGACATAGAAATTTTGTGTTTAAGTTTTTGGTTAAAGTTTTTGTAAGTCAATATCTCTTGACCATATTGATGGATTGTTTTGATACTTTGCATGTTGCTAGATATTGGTCTGAAGTTTTACGCAGTACCATCATGACCCACCCTGGGTGACCTTGAGGTCACGGACTTAGAAATTTTGTGTTTAAGTTTTTGGTTAAAGTTTTTGTAAGTCTAGTATATCTCTTGACCATATCGATGGATTGAGTTGATACTTTGTATGTTGCTAGATATTGGTCTGAAGTTTTATGCAGTACCATCATGACCCACTCTCGATGACCTTGAGGTCAAGGTCACAGACTTAGAGAAATTTTGTGTTTAAGTTTTTGATTTAAGTTTTTGTAAGTCTATATCTCTTGACCATGTTGATTGATCGAGTTGATACTTTGCATGTTGGAAGATATTTGTCTGAAGTTTTATGCAGTACCATCATGACCTACCCTGGGACCTTGAGGTCAAGGTCACAGACTTAGAAATTTTCTGTTAAATTTTTTGGTTAAAGTCTAAATTTCTTAAACATGTTGATGGATAAAGTTGATACTTGCAGGTTGATAGATATTGGTCTAAGGTTTTATGCTGTACATCACAACTCACCTGGATGACCTTGAGGTCAGGGTCACGGACTTGGAAGTTTTGTGTTTAAGTTTTGGTTAATGTTTTTATAAGTCTATATCTCTTGAACATGTAAATTGATCAAGTTGATACTTTGCATTGGTCTGAAGTTTTATGCTGTACCATCATGACCCACCTGAGTGACCTTGAGGTCAAGGTCATGGGTCATAGATTTTAACAGATGTAGTGGCATAGCACAAGTCAGGCGAGCTACGCTGTCCTGCGACAGCTCTTATTTGTGACTGTACATGACGGACCTGGTCGGAACCTCAAATTGTTGGTTTTCTCATGCACAGACTCAAATGTCATTTAGGATACAGTGCAGACCTATCTGACTGTACTAGGCACAAGTGCAGGCAGTTCTTGGTCTTTACTTAAAGTGAAGCCAAAATAGTTGTTCTTTTAAGCCAATAAAATGTTGTGTTTTTGCTTGTTTCTTTGTATTTATAATTCTTTTCAGCATCATAGTGCTATAATTGACATAACCAGAAATTAACCTGCAGCGTTCAAAACCAGTATATTGATCAGTGTGACTACAAATGCCTTGCAGTAGCATGGGTATTCATTAGTTTTTAATGGCAATCTGTATTTAGTCCTCCCTGGCTATTTCTTTCATAAGTGCTCAAACATCTTGTTTTATCATAGAATTTTTCTTTAAAGACTTGTTCTAATACATCACATGTGACATGTAGTAAATAAATATAGAAATAAGAAAAATAATTGTTATTTATAAATCTTTAAGACACCTTTGACTACATTTTTAAACCCATACGTTCTATTCTAAAATACAAATTTGCTATTGTTTTATGTGTCAGAGTCACATCATGAAAACAACTTGTATAGCGAAAAATATTTCGCAGATCAGCTGTTCAGTAATAATGGCCGAGCTGATCAGCGCTTGATTTTGCTGTACAAGATCACTTTTTAAATCAGATTTTTGAGAAACTGGGAAGTGTTTTTTCTCATGATATTGCTCATTCTTGACAGGATCTGTCTTGCACATTCTAACTATCCCTGCATATTGGCTGCATGGTGAGTAGTCAGGACTCGAAGTTATAAACATTTTTCATGCTCAGTTCAGCTGCTACTGAAATTCATCCTGCTCATAAATGTTAAAGTGCCAACACTTGAATGTAGACCCCAGCCCATTGGGGCCTAGGAGAAATAGATGGGCTGCTTATGCCTCCAGGCAAAGCTTCTAATCTACTGACAGACCAGCTTAATACTGGTTAACCGCTCATGTCTGAGCCTGCCCAGGAAAAGTGGTTTACCCAAACCATCCATACATAAAAGCCTTATCGGCTTAGTTGGGTGGTTATATTTATGAAGTGCATTGTGAGTGGCATGACATCCTAATGTTGGGTAAAAGTCACATAAAATGGATGCAACGTCCCGACATGACCATTGCTGTTGACTGGGACGTAAAGCATCAATTCAAACAAAAGCCAACAGTTGTTGGCATTTTAACATTTATGAGCAGGATAAATTTTTGTCTTTGATGGTCTAAACCAAACGTTTCAGTTAATTTTGGCTATGTCAGTATTTACAAGGAATTGAAATTTCAAGCTCAGCTGAGTTGAGCATGAAAACAAGTTTTATAACCTCGAGACCTGGTCTTCAGATTAACTTCCTAAAGGCTAAAGCCAATAGAAACCAGGCTGTACACTCAAGAAATTCAGTTAAAATTAATATTTGAGAAGGATTTGGATTCAAATGAAAAAAAAAAATCAAGCTTTTCTCTAGCTTTCCAGCCGAACCTGGTTGAAAATCTCCCCAAAATACATTACTTTTTTGGTGTCAATGAAAATGCAAATTCATTATGCTTGCAGTATCATCCTTTCCATTAATGATTTGAGCCATGTCATGAGAAAACCAACAGTGTGGGATTCCGACCAGGTCTGACCCAAACTGGCCTGTATAGTCACAGAAGCAGGCTAGAAGCTTGAGATTTTGGATTTAAGAAGGGATTCTACTACCTGTGTAGCGAAAACAAAGACGCTGATCAGCTGTGCAGTTACTGCACAGTTGATCAGCGTCTTAGTTTTCGCACATGCAGATCGTTGGTTTTCTGATGCAGCGGCTCAATTGTTTTCTCATTATAAGATAGGGCATCAAATCAGGACTGAATTTCATGTTTATGATATGAATTCATGAGCATTATGTAAATTTTGCATTAAATCAGTTGCATTATGTAAATTTCATTTCAATTCTGTTGCATTTTGTAAATTTCAATTTCGTTGCATTATGTAAATTTCATTTGAATTCCGTTACATTTTGTAAATTTCAGTTTCGTTGCATTATGTAAATTTCACAAAACTTGTAGATAAAATGAGCTTTATGTTATAAAATTATCATTCATATGCCAGGAAGACTCATTATATATATATCAAAACAGAACAATATTTTTTAGGCATCAGTACTAAGAATTTCTACACCACTTATATTTTTTTCTCTATTAATATCTCGCTATAACACTATTGTTGGGGTCAAACTTTTAATGAGGGTACCAGTTGCATGTTGGCATGATAACCCTTCATACTGTGGATACCAGGGGTCAGTTGTTCAAAATTAATGATGTCGTTAGTTAACGATTTGTCAAAATTTCAAACATGAATAGTGCAAATACACTGTTATTTTTTGTTGATAAAATGTGAGAATCCTTTGCCATGCAAAGGATTCTCACATTTCATCAACAAAAAAATATAACTGTATTTGCTTACGTAGGTGGCATTTACTTAACGTAATGACGATAAGCTAACAAAATTTTGAACAACTGGCCCATGTAGTGATTTTTTTTTTCTTCGATGTCATTACTATACTTAATTTATAGATATAATAATAAAAATCCTACATGATCATTATAAAATTTTATTTATCAACATATTTTTAGCTCACCTGAGCCGAAGGCTCACAAGGTGAGCTTATAGGATGGCCATGATCCGGCGTCCGTCCGTCCGTCCGTCCGTCGTCTGTCGTCCGTCGTCCGTCCGTCATCCGTCGTCCACAATTTCAAAGATCTTCTTCTCTGAAACCGCCTGGCCGATCTAGTTGAAATTTTATGTGGAGCCTCCTTGGGTAGTGGCATTTCAAGTTTGATCGCGAAATCCAGGTCACATGACCAAGATGGCCGCCACGCCCATATATGGTAAAAACCCTTCAAAAATCTTCTTCTCCAGAACCGGTGGGCCGATTTCCACGAAACTTGGCATGTAGCATCGGGGACTTCAGCCCATCATAGTTTGATAAAATGATGACCCTTGGATGACCTTGACCTATTTTACGGCAAGGTCAAATTTGGAAACATAGGCTTTTACATAGGAAAAAGTGAAAACTATGGATTTTTTGAAAACTATTGCAGCCTGAGGCCTGAAAAGTGGTAGATGCAAACAACTAATTGAGTAGATGAAGGTATGTGACTAATATAGGTCAAGGTCATCTCTTGACCTTGGCCAGTCTGTTGTCCATACACACTTTTCAAAGATCTTCTTCTCTGAAACTGCTTGGCCAATCAAAGTGAAATTTTATTTGGAGCATCCATGGGTAGGGGAGACAAAAGTTTGATCGCGAAATCCAGGTCACATGACCAAGATGGCCGCCACGCCCATATATGGTAAAAACCACTCAAAAATCTTCTTCTCCAGAACCGGTGGGCCGATTTCCACGAAACTTGGTATGTAGCATTGGAGACCTCAGCCCATCATAGTTTGATAAAATGATGACCCTTGGATGACCTTGACATATTTTACGGCAAGGTCAAATTGGAAACATAGGCTTTTACATAGGAAGAAGTGAAAACTATGGATTTTTTGAAAACTATTGCAGCCCGAGGCCTGAAAAGTGGTAGATGCAAACAACTAATGGAGTAGATGAAGGTATGTGATTAATATAGGTTGATTAATATAGGTCAAGGTCATCTCTTGACCTTGGCCAGTCTGTTGTCCATACACACTTTTCAAAGATCTTCTTCTCTGAAACTGCTTGGCCAATCAAAATGAAATTTTATTTGGAGCATCCATGGGTAGGGGAGACGAAAGTTTGATCGCGAAATCCAGGTCACATGACCAAGATGACTGCCACACCCATATATGGTAAAAACCACTCAAAAATCTTCTTCTCCAGAACCGGTGGGTCGATTTCCACGAAACTTGGTATGTAACATTGAGGACCTCAGCCCATCATAATTTGATAAAATGATGACCCTTGGATGACCTTGACCTATTTTACGGCAAGGTCAAATTGGAAACATAGGCTTTTACATAGGAAGAAGTGAAAACTATGGATTTTTTTAAAACTATTGCAGCCCGAGGCCTGAAAAGTGGTAGATGCAAACAACTAATGGAGTGGATGAAGGTATGTGATTAATATAGGTCAAGGTCATCTCTTGACCTTGGCCAGTCTGTTGTCCATACACACTTTTCAAAGATCTTCTTCTCTGAAACTGCTTGGCCAATCAAAGCGAAATTTTATGTGGAGCATCCATGGGTAGGGGATATGAAAGTTTGATCGCAAAATCCAGGTCACATGACCAAGATGGCCGCCACGCCCATATATGGTTAAAACACTCAAAAATCTTCTTCTCCAGAACCGACAGGCCAATTTTCATGAAACTTGGTATGTAGCATTTGGGACTCCAGCCCATCATAGTTTGTTGAAATGAAGACCCTATGATGACCTTGACATATTTTACGGCAAGGTCAATTTTGGAAACATAGGCTTTTAAATGGGAAAAGGCAAAAACAAACTGTTGCAGCCTGAGACCTGAAAGTTGCTAGATGCAGACAACTAATGGAGTCAATGAAGGTAAGTAATTACTGAAGGCCAAGGTCATGTCTTGACCTTGGCCCAAGGTCATTTAAATATCAAAATTAAAATTATGGTTTTCTCAGAAATCACTGGGTTTGGAAACTATTGCAGCCTGAGACCTGAAACTTTGCAGATGCAGACAACTTATGAAGTCAATAAAGGTGTGTGAGTATTCTAGGTCAAGGTCATTTCATTATGACTTAATACTCCAAGATCAGGCTTCAGGTGAGCGTTCTCAGGACCAATGGTCCTCTGGTTGCAAAATAACATTAAAACTGTTAAAAGATTACACCAGGCAAAATAAACTGTTTCCTTTGAAGAACTTATACATGCTCATTGTTTAATATATTCAGATCTATGTGCTATTTTTTTTCTGTAGATTTTAACCATCAGTTTTATTGATTTTATTTTCAAAATCAACCACCACTGTAAATATATTTACTTTTTGGACACTTTAAGTTTGTGTCGGAATATTTAAGACTTTTTACAATTAATTAAAATGGTAATGTATGTTGGTTGCCTCTGCACAATTGTTTCACCTATTTCTCAATTTAATAAGCAGGATACTTATAAAAATATTTGCTGTTTTACAAAAACAAAAAGACCACAAGCTCTCTTCAGCATTACGAAAACATGCCCATGCAATATAAGTTGTAAAAATTGAAAAATTTCAGTAGAAAATCTTTGATATTTTTCTTATTTTTGCTCAAAACATAGATTGTGGGTACACATTAGAACCGCCTTGCCGAGGCGGTTCTAGTGAGTACCCACAATCTATGTTTTGGAGCAAAAATAAAAAAAAATAGGTATACCCCTACAAGCCCCAGTTTTGCTATATAAAAGTGGGGTTCAAGGGGGTATACATTGCACGGACATGTTTTCCCGATGAGTAGGTCTAATTAGAGCAGTTCATTGTTTGAATAACTGCAGTATTATAAGTTAATTTATTCTGATACACAAGGAATTTATTGTTTGAAAATACTATGTAGAGGTTACTCATTACATTTTCTTGAAGCTCTAGGGTTAGTGTTTTAAAACAATGTTGGCTTTACATCAGCTTTCTATGATATGCTGATAACTGCATTCAAAATCCTATTATTTTTGTTGAAAAGGAAGCAAGATACTTTTGCATTGAAAAAATCCTCACAAGTTTTCAGCGTCTATAACAGAGCATTTGTTTGTCATATTTATGTTAATACTTTTCATGAATCATTAAGACTGGCATTGTTTTAAATTACTGGTCCCTGGTATTTTTACACAGATCAAGTTAGATATATAACATAGTTATTGAGATCCTTTTTTGTTATGTTTATCCCTAATGCATTGACAGTGCTGTTGAATAATGTAAACATTTTACATTATGTAAGGCATAAATAAAGAAAGAACTACTCTATGAATGTGTTTGTCCTCTCTTCAGTCCTACCACACCTCATCAACAAAACAACTCATAATTTAATTTCAGGGCCACTTATCTCCTGCAGCAGAACAAAAAATTATAAAAGGGTACGTTTGTTTAGATGAAAATTCCATGGTGTATATTCAAAGGATTGCATTAATGCTTGTCATTGCAATAAGAGTTGGCAATATTTACAGCCCCTTTCACTCAAGTTTGCCGTTTGAGCATTTGCATTACACAAGAAGATTGTGTTCCTGAATATGAATTTCTTTTCATGTCATGTCGTCCCCAAAGACATCTGGATTGATTGGTCTGCTGATTTGAGTGACAGGTTCAAACTAAATGACCTTTAAAACAGCAAACTCAAGCAAAATTTTTATCTTACTATGTGGAATTTTGGTCATGTAGATACCGATAGGTAACTGCTAAAATTGCTAATATTCTGTTTTTGTCCCTATCCTATTTCAAATTAATCTAAATGCTCAAATGGCAAACTCGAGTGAATGGGACTACGTCCCCTCAATCAAAGGGAGGGACATATTGTTTTTGGTGCGGATTCCGTCGCGTCCCGTGTAGCTTCTTTCTGCTGCGATATCTTTTTGAACCAGTGGGTGGATTTTGTCCAAACTTTCACAGATACATGGCTGGGTAGGTGGAAGTGGTGACGTTGAAATTAGTGTTTCTGATGCAATATCTTCTGAATAAATGGATGGATTCTGGCCAAACTTACATAGAAACCTTGTTGAGAGGAGACGTACAGTTGATTAGATTTTTGTGACCTTGACTTATTTTCAAGGTCACCAGCCCATGAAAAATGTTTTAATTAGCTTTTCTGGAGTGATATCTTCTGAACAAATCCATGAATTCAAACCAAACTTACACAGAAACATTGTTGGGAGGAGATCTTGAGTTGAGAAGATTTTGGTGACCTTGACCTTATTTTCAATGTCACCAGCCTATTAAAAATGTTAAAATTAGCTTTTCTGGTGTGATATCTTCAGAAAAACTAGATTGATTCTGACCAAACTTACAGAAAACATTTTTGTGAGTAGACCAACAGTTGATTAGATTTGGGTGACCTTGACCCAATGTCAACGTTCACCAGCACATGAAAAATATTCTGAATGAATATCTTCTGAACCAATTGATGGATTCTGTCCAAACTTACGCAAGTGGTTAGATTTGGGTGACCTTGACCTAATTTTCAAGGTCACCAGCCCATAAAAAATGATGAAGTAAGCTTTTCTGACACCATATCTTCTGAACAAATTGATGGCTTCTGACCAAACCAACAGAGAAACATTGCTGCAAGGAGACCTACAGTAGAATATATTTGGGTGACCTTGACCTAATATACAAGGTAACCAGTCCATGAAAAATGTTGAAATTTATATTCCCAATGCTATATCTTCAGGTCAAGACGTCTGGAGTTGGGCCAGTTTGGATGCAGTGGATGATTGTAACATCTTTAGTGCCTTGTCACGCTATGCATGTTCCACATGTTGCTGTATTGCTTTCCGAACCGTTGAATCAGATGATTTGCATATCTGGACTAGGCATATCCAGACACACAGGTTTTATTTTGGAATAACCTTTTCCCAGGTGAATTGCTGGCCACAGCTGAAGAGCTCCATCTACCCTTTCTTAGGTTCTGTTTAGAGACCTGTAAACACCTAGGAGGACTGTCGACCAAAACTAATGAGTTCCCCCTGCCCAGCTAGGTTTTTGTGTAGAGAACTAGCAACTCCTAGATGGGTTGCCGTCCAAGGCTAACGAGCCCCATCCGCGCCGGATGACAACAGGTGGTACAGTAGCAGTTAATCTCACCTGACCATAGTCACTAAAAGAAACTGGCAGGATGATGAAACGTGTCAGTCCTTGGTCAGTACGGCGGTAGAGACTCATTGACACGACTGCTTCCGGTAAGGTCAGCTGCGTTCTGATTCATGGCCTGGCACGGTAACGTTTTGTCTAGTCTGCTGCGGACGAAACTTAGACACCGTGCAATATAAGAGCATTTTGTGTTAGTGAAGCGTTGTCCCTATGTCCCCTTAATTCCCTGCGCCATGTGACAACAGTGACACGCCGAGGTGAGTAAAACGGGCTCCGCTCAACACCGTCATACACCGGAATGCGCGATATTTCAATGCAACAAACGTAAATGAGGATTCTTTATATGAGGACTGTCAAAAATTTGACCCGGCGTGTACGGCAACCACGTCCTAGCCAAGAGACCCAGTTGATGGTTTTCTTTTACTCCAGATTTTAGATTTTGCTTGGCTTCCTAAGGCTCTCTACTTACCAGGCTGCATACTAACAGGCCAGCCGCCTATCTGTGCCAGAGTTCTTGGTTTTGATTCATCATGGCGTTCAGCATCATGATTTATTTGTTTGACCATGATGCTTCATAGAATGGTTAGAAATTCACCACGAGAAACGAACAACCAACTTCATGTTGTAAACGACTGCAGAATATAACTGACCGTTCCAAGGCGGTACTTATATTTTGGTTCTATTTGTTTCATGTTTTTGGTGTCGATTTTTTGTGCAGTTTGCACCTTGAATGGTTGTTCATATGTATATAAAGTTAAGTTCAGGTACATGTATCTTAGTGGCCACCTTTATAGCAATAGCAATAACATTTAGGGTGCTGATGTCTGAACTGATATCTCTCCACACAGATGTGGAGCGGGTCCACGAAGCTGAACGGAATGCGGGCTATCCAGCTGGTCACTCGGCCTTAACTGTATCAGTTCCTAATTGTCATTTTTCGTTCCTGATCATAATTGCTTATACTTTTAATTTTAATCTTCAATTCAGTGCCTTTTATTCCAGAGCATTTTCTGTTTTCATTCGACAGAATAAGTATGCATGAACATAGTGCATTTACTCGGAATTGGACGAAGACAATAGGGTGAGGTGTCCTAACTAGACTAAAAATTTATGCGGCCGAAAGAGGGTCTGTCTTATTAAACCACGGGTTAAACCAACCGGAGGACACACCAGGACACCCCAGGACAGTTCCTTTTTATGTAATTTAACATTTTATGACTGTTTATAACATTCGTTTAGTGCTTTAATAGAACATGCATTTGGTCCATTTCTCAAATTTCACTATTTTCACTCGACTTTTTCTCAGTAAGGTTTTATGTCAGTATGAATGTCATAGTATAGCTAAGGTTTTGTTTCAGTATGAATATACTACACTATTGCAGTAAAAGTGTATCGGTCCTGTCACGTTAGCCTGAGAATAAAATTTTATCCTTAGTTTCCAGCTGGTACCGCACAGCTTTTATAGAACTCTTTTCAAAAATGTATACATGTATATCTCAATTTTCGCCAAAAGTGTCAGTTACAACACTATACAGCACCGAAGCGACGCATTGTGCTGTAGCTTAACGTCTCCTCGCACAATAATTTTCTTAAGACTGCCGGGACATGGTCACCGCTTATTATACCCCCCCCCCCCCTCCCCGCAAAAACGAAGTTTTAAGGGGGGTATACTGTTTTCACGTTGTCCGTCCGTCCCGTCTGTAACACTTTGTTTCCTTAATATCTTGAAGCCCCTTGGCCGGAATTTCATGAAACCTTGCACACACATACATATTGATGGGGCAAATATTATGATAAAACATAAGGGGCAAGGGGCCATTTCTGTGAGAGTTATTTCCCTTTGTAATTCTTAATGGCTGTGTTTATATGCATATGTATAGTGCCTTCATGGGCCGATCAACTCCTACCACAGTTTTCCATGAATAACTCTGAAACATTACAGATACAATGGAGACATGTTTGACATTTGCATGAAATAGTTTGATAGTGAAAAAATAATTTTTGACAAAATTACAACTCAGAGAACATAGACAAATTTTCATGAGCATTTTCTATTACAGGGGATGTGCATGTTCTATGGTAGTGGCTATACGGGCCGATCAACTCCTACCACAGTTTTTGCTGAAGCCATTTGATACTTTGCTATCACAATACAGACACATTGGACATGTGCATGAAAAAATTTTATTTTGGAAAAAATAATTTTTAACAAATTTGCAGCTTTGTGAACTTAGACAATTTTTGTGCATTGTTTTCAACATGGGTTCCATGGTAGTGCTTAAATACGGGCCCATCAACTGCTACCACAGTTTTTGCTGGAGCCATTTGATACTTTGCCATCACAATACAGACACATTGGAGATGTGCGTGAAGAAATATTATTTTGGAAAAATAATTTTAACAAATTTGCAAATTTGAACTTAGACAAGTTTTGTGCATTGTTTTTAAAATGGGTTCCATGGTAGTGCTTATACGGGCCGATCAACTCTTACCACAGTAAAATCATGGATTCTGGATATTCGTTAGAAACCAGGATGAGTTACTGTTTTCACTGCAATAGACCCTCTTCGTTTTGTCCACTTTTCAACTCATGAGAGAGAAAAAGGTTAATAATTTTTTATATGAAGGAGCTGGCAATGTGTATGGAATCCAAATACAATAATATTTAAAAAAAATCCACATTTGGATTTTTTAAATTCTTGAGTTGATGAAAATGTTCATTAATTTTTAAATCAACTTGATTATTTAAAGTTTGTCGGTCAATTGAATCACGGCATTTTAACATGTTATACGATATTTTGCCTACTAAATGGATGCAAATATTGGGTCAAACCCGTAACGCAAGCAATTTTATGGACCTAGGACTACGATAATTTGATGGAATGAGCGCTAAATGGTTTGAAAAAGAACATTTTGGCCACAAGACGTGTAACGAGGTTTTGGCACCCGACCGACGAATTTGTATGCTGGTCGCAGAAAGCATCTGGTACAAAAGAAGCACCGGTTAGGCATCTGTGTACGCCATTTTGTTGTCAAAAACACAGCCAATGCCTTACCGGCGTCACTTGTCGACATCTGTTTGAACTTTTACTATGTTCCTTTTTACATGAAGATTTTGATACCGGTTTTTCACAGAGCTTCATCATAGCCTATGCTCATATAAAGACATATATCCTAAAAAAATGTGTGCATGATTTTTGCAATAATGATTTCAGTCCCTCGGACTATCGGGCCCTCGGGCTATTGGGCCTTTGGACTATTGTACCCTCGGAGTATCGGGCATCAACTGTACCGAATCACTCCCACATGAAATGGTCAAAAGATTAGCCCTGTGGCACAGAACTGGATAATTAAAACAACTTTGCAGTTCAGTTTGCGAAAACTTGCCCATGCAATAAACAGAGATAGTTTGATATATTTCATTTTTTATGATTTGTAAAGCATTTTTCATGTGTATTATTACATAAAAAAAAGATTACCGGGTGTCCTGGTGTGTTTTGGGGTGTCCTCCGGTGGTTTGGGGCGTCTTGGAATCGGTACCATTCCGACGATTCGGGCTTTTCTGGAAGGTTTCGGATTGTTGTGCATTTTTAAGGGGAGGTAATAAAATTTTGTTTCTCATGCGTGAAAAGTCAAAGAAGCCACAAGTGTGAAGTGATTATTGATGCTATGGTCCATTAATCAATTGTTTGGCAGGATTTCTTGATCGACCAGAAGTAGCTGATAGGTAATTGTATGCTTTTGACTCCTTGTCAAGGATGCTTGCCTTCCAGATGCTGAATTCTTCGACACTGTTTAAAACTTTGTCTTTGATTCAGATTCTGATTCTGAGTACCTATGTCTAACATGTTGGGAAAGAGATTGGTAGATGTCATTTTATCATAAAAGTGCACTGTGATCAGGATGCATTCCTCAAAGTAAATGTTATCATCTAAACTTACGTTTTCACGCACATACAATTTCACATGCAGTACACACAGGGGCCTGTATCGTTGATTTTTTTTTTAAGTTTTAGGGGCATTTAAGTACTACATAATAGCCTCTATACCTTGATCCTAATTTAGTAACCTAAAACCTAAAAAATCAATGATACAGGCCCCTGTGCCGTGGTGCAGTTCATTACAGCCGGATATTAGAACATGCCACTGTATTAATACCAGATTACGTCATCGCTTTCTGTTGGGTTTCACGATTTACCGGAACGGGCCGGAACGGACCAAAACGGACCGGAACGGACCGAAACGGACTCAGAAAATCGCAAAACAGACTGTTTCAAGTCCAGTTTTATCTATTTAATAAGCCATAACGATCGAAGCGGGTCGAAACGGACCGGAATAGACTCAAAAATTGCCAAACTTGTCGTTTCAAGGCCAGTTTTTATCATTTACATATTCTTGAAGACCGAAACGGACCGGATCGGACTCAAAAATTGCAAAACATGCCGTTTCAAGGCCAGTTTTTATCATCAACATAACCATAACGACTGGAACATACAGAAAATAGCAAAACAACAGACCGTTTCAAGTCCAGTTTTATCTTTTAAATTAACCATATCGATCGGAACGGGTCGAAACGGACCGGAACGAACTCAAAAATTGCAAAATTTGCCGTTTCAAGGCCAGTTTTTATCATTGACATATTCTTGAAGATCTGAAAAACCGCTTGACCAATCAAAGCCAAATTTAATATGATGTAGTATCCTTAAGAAAGGGGAACACAAATTTTTAATAATGGTCACGTTCACATAACCAAGATGGCCGCCATGCCCATATAATTATCACCCCCATATATTGTAACATCTTGAAAAATCTTTTTCTATGAAACGATTCAATTGATTTCAATGAAACTTGGCATGTAGTAGCCTAACAATTTTTTACAGAAAGTATGATCTTGGATTGACCTTGACCTATTTAAGAGCAAAGTCAAATACTGTTACATAGGCTCTTCAGTGAGAAAAAGTGGAAACATTCGATTTTCCGGGAAGTTTTGTAGCCAGTGACCTGAACTTACTTACAGAAAGTTAAAATGTTAATTCTTATGTATTAGAGGCAAGTTTACTTTATACCTTGATCAACATGACCTTAGACAAAAGGATATTCATCAAAGACAAAATTTCAGGTGAGCAAAATCTAGACCATTGGTCCTCTGGTATACAGACATACATTTAACATCTGCTTGGATACCAACGTAAATAAACCCCAAAAAAAGGCTTATATGTACGAAGGGCGTTCAAAAAGTTCGCGGAAAAGTGCCATCATATTCTTATTTTGTAAATCAGCTGAATTAAACTATTACAAATGTACAGACACACATGATTTGTACTTATACAGCAAATTTTGCCACTCCGGCATAAATACAATGTTAACAGTGGTTGCTATGGAAACCGTACATCACGATTACCGGCCCAATTTTGTTCATTTTTTTTGCAAAAAGTCGATATTTAATGATGACGTTGCATTTGCAGGCTTTCTAGTGCCTTTATGCAAAAAAAGTAGGGAAAAAGTAGGGGTACTTTTTGTAAAATAGTAGTGAAAAAGTGGGGCAAACAGAGAAGAAAAAGTAGGGATAGTAGGGCAAAATTTTAGAAAACTTAGCACGAATTTACACGCTTTTGTAATGCATCAGGTACCTCATTTTTTCAGGTAGAATGCAGGGTATAACAATAAGAACAACCTTAGACTTGAAAGTATATATAGCTCCATTCCCATCCACCCCCAGGGGCGTCACTAGCCTTTTGAAATGATTTTACAGCCATGGAATGTCTCAGGTGCTTCCAAGAAGGCATGAGTGGGAGAGGGGGGGCATGAGAATTCATATGCATCCTCTTGTAAGGGGGTTCGGGGGAGCTCCCCGAGAAAATTTTGTTATTATGGAGACCTGTGGTAGCAATTTTAATGCACCTTTGAGCTCATTTATGCTCAGGAAACTCTATTTTACAGGCAGTATTTTTATTTCAAATGCTAAAAAACACTTGTAGGTTGAATGGAGAACTGCTGTCACATAGGTTAATTGGGAATGAGTCAAATATATCCATGACAGAAGAATAACATGCACCTTTTCTAAAATAAGCTTTGAAATGTTTCGAAAACTTTATATGTGATAATGTGAATCCATGCGCAGATTCAGAATTCTGGAGTACTAAGGGGGCCATTATATTTAACTTAACCTACTTTTTCTCAAATGGCTACATGAAAATAAATTTTTGCTTCAAATGGGCTTTGGGCGAAACCCTAAGCTTCTGCCATATCTGCCACTGGAACAATTTGTCAGCATATTGTATAATTCCATGTTATGATGTAGGTTTTTGAGCATGTTCAACATCAGGAAAACATGTCCTTGAAATGTATACTCCCTTTAACACCACTTTTATATAGAACTAGAAAATGTGTTTATGAAACACTATGCCCCCAACTGGTAAGCCACTTTCAAGATGTAAAAATGTCCAAAAAATGACTAAGTTCAAATTGTAAAAAAGTGACAAAAATTAATCTAAGGAGTATATCCCAACCACATGCATATCTTGATCGTAACATTCTTTCAAGTTTTGTTTCAAATGGTTTATTTCAAGACACATGTTTCCCATCTTCTCTTTTATAAAAGAGAGAACACTTCTCGGGGAACTCGACCGATGTCTGTGCGTAGCAGCCAAGCTCGCTATGGATACAACTAGGCTTAGAGCTAGCTGAACTTTCATTTTTTCCGCCTGGAATTACAAAAAAAAAAAAGAAGAAAAAAAGTCTTTCATTTCGATATTTCAATTACATGTACTTTGGGCCCAGGTCAAGAAAAGACCTTGACCTTAATTAATCGCATTTTGACCTTCATTAGTTGTCTGCTTCTGTTTTGTTTTGGTTTGGTGCATTTTAGATAAAAAATAATCATTTTAGATTTTTTCCGGGAAAATAGTTACTTCCCTTGCTGGCGTTTTTACAATGGAAACGCCCGATTCAAAAATATTTTGTTGCATAAAATTTTATTTGTCTACTGATTTCAAATTTTTTTGTGACAGTTTTAAAGACTTTTAGAATTCGAAATGGTGACATGCTCATATTTTTCTTGAGGTCTTTGAGAAAAGTTTGATTTGGAAAAATGCAGTTTCTGGAAGATGGTGTTCAGACAGTAATTATATCTATTAGCCAAGAGGATATATTTACATGTACATTAGAATGTGGGTGTGTCTGTGTGTGTGTCGCCAAACTTATATATTGTTTGTAAGATTGCATTTTCTATGTTTTACATGTTAGATGCACGTCCCGATGGTATGTGACGGGAAACGGCATTAATGAAGATATATTGATATATGACGCTTTTAATATACATGTAGTAAATTATAAAATGCTATATAATGCTACGAAGCCTCCTCTGCAGTGGTTAAGTAAAGCGCCTTGTAAATCTGGATCCCGGGCTTCTCTAGTCTGTTATCTGAGATTTTAAACTCGCGTCCCCATACGACCATAGCTGTTGATGGGACGCTAAACCATATACTAAACCACAACAATAGATATTGTCTGATATACATGCTAACAAAAACGACTAACTTGGACCATAAACGATGTATAAGAAAGAAAGAAAGAAAGAAAGAAAGAAAAAGAAAGAAAGAAAGAAAGAAAGAAAGAAATTAAGAAAGAAAGAGAAAGAAAAAAAGAAAGAATCAGCGGCTGGCTAATTACCTGTAAGTGTAGTTTTATATATCCAAATTCTAAATACTAATTGTATAAAAGCGAATTTTCACATTTTAAAAGAATTTAATCCTTTCACAAACTTTCCATTTTAATCGCAAAATACATGCAACCACGTGGCTTTTAACTCGCATGGATTTTTCGCATTAAAATCACGTGCATGTAACTGAGTTGTTTATTGATACGTCACTCAAATTTGATCCCCGGAAATTAATAGTATCTATTTGTTATCGCACATTTTTGACCTATTGAGAGAGAGAGAGAGAGAGAGCGGATCAAAAGAAATTCCGACGAATTTTCTTTTTTCGAAGTAACAAAATGATATTTTTTAGGCGAAAAAATGACGTTTTGACCTTTTTGTAACAGAAATTGCAGTGCATGAAATTTTACTAGCAGCTGAGACACGTTGTGAGGGTGGCCGAAGCTAAATTTTAACGGCCACGAAAGGACGCTAAACCATATACTAAACCACAACAATAGATATTGTCTGATATACATGCTAACAAAAACGACTAACTTGGACCATAAACGATGTATAAGAAAGAAAGAAAGAAAGAAAGAAAGAAAGAAAGAAAGAAAGAAAGAAAGAAAGAAAAAGAAAGAAAGAAAGAAAGAAAGAAAGAAATTAAGAAAGAAAGAGAAAGAAAAAAAGAAAGAATCAACGGCTGGCTAATTACCTGTAAGTGTAGTTTTATATATCCAAATTCTAAATACTAATTGTATAAAAGCGAATTTTCACATTTTAAAAGAATTTAATCCTTTCACAAACTTTCCATTTTAATCGCAAAATACATGCAACCACGTGGCTTTTAACTCGCATGGACTTTTCGCATTAAAATCACGTGCATGTAACTGAGTTGTTTATTGATACGTCACTCAAATTTGATCCCCGGAAATTAATAGTATCTATTTGTTATCGCACATTTTTGACCTATTGAGAGAGAGAGAGAGAGAGAGAGAGAGAGAGAGAGAGAGAGAGAGAGAGAGCGGATCAAAAGAAATTCCGACAAATTTTCTTTTTTCGAAGTAACAAAATGATATTTTTTAGGCGAAAAAATGACGTTTTGACCTTTTTGTAACAGAAATTGCAGTGCATGAAATTTTACTAGCAGCTGAGACACGTTGTGAGGGTGGCCGAAGCTAAATTTTAACGACCACGAAAGGGCGAATCAAACTGGGTGCAGGACATTTCGTCTAAAACCATTTCGTCTAAATGCCATTTCGTCTAAAGGACATTTCGTCTAAATGCCATTTCGTCTAAAGGACATTTCGTCTAATGGACAATTCGTCTAAATGACATTTCGTCTAAAGGACATTTCGTCTAATGGACAATACGTCTAAAAAATCAAGCAGGTGCGACATTTGGTCTAAAAAAAAGTTGAGAAAAATTAAGATTTTTTAGACCAAATGTCGCACCCCACTTTAAATCAATATTAAACAATGTGGTAGGTCTATATTTGTTTAAATCATTTCTTTTTACACAGATATTAGTGCAAATCATATTTTTCCTTCGGTCCTGTTAGGTCATTCCAAATATTTAAAACATATTCTAAACAATGTTTTTTTATTATTTGACCTTGCACAGTATGCATGGAATTGTACAATATGGCCCATACTATCTGCCTTTGACTGTTAAATTTTATTATACCATTTTAAATATTTAAGTATGAAATACATGGATTGTCTATGGGATTGGCTACATCTTGAGCTATTAAATGTCAAGAAATCGATATCCAATAAAATGTTGTTCAAAAATATTTTCCTTATCATTTATGTTTTAGACTAGTTTTAGACGAATTTTAGACGATTTTAGACATTTTTAGACGAATTTTAGACGTAATGTTGTATTAGACGAAATGTCCATTAGACGAAATTTCCATTAGACGAAATGTCATTTAGACGAAATGTCCTTTAGACGAAATGTCTTTTAGACGAAATGTCCTTTAGACGAAATGTCCTTTAGACGAAATGGCTTTTAGACGAAATGGCTTTTAGACGAAATGTCATGGTTTCAATCAAACTATCTAACGGCTACCCTCGCGGCGCGACTCTGTTGTTTGAAATTGTATTTTGTATTTTGTATACTCATCGAATTTGATGACTAGTTATATTCATTAGCAAAGTGAATATATTTAGGTTGCCCTCATTAGTACATTGAGCAACTTTATTTAAAATATAAAAAAATACCAACGAAATTTTCAATTATTACAACTGAAAAGAATCTCTGTATTTTGCATGGACAGTTTTCGCAATGATGAAGATTTTGTCCCTGGTACGTCATTTGTGTTATTTTGTCATGAATAATGACAATAAACAATATGTACGGAGGTGTCATCTTGGTGTTAAAAAAGAATTAACGATAATATACAGAGGTGTCATCTTACTAGTTTCTTTTGCTGTTTAATCAGTACGGAGGTGCCATTTTACTAGTTTCATTTGGTGTTAAATCAGAAATTTACGATACTATACGGAGGTGTCATATTGATTGTATCATTTGGTGTTTATTATGTCAAGATATACAGAGGTGTCACCTGACTAGTGTCATTTGGTGTTAAACCAGAATCTACGATAATATATGGTGGTGTCATCTTACTAGTGTCATAAACTGAAATCATCATGAAAACAATGTTGTGTTTGTGTCTGTTTGTATTTCTGTGATTTCTTCATTCATTTCGTTTCAAAATGTTCATTCTAATTCTCTCTCAGTTTAACAATTATGTAAACAACATGAGAACACGTAATGAATTCAAATACCTTAAGGCTAGTCTCTGTCCATCCCTCCGTCATAGTGTTCCATCGGGCTATGGTCAACTCGTACTTTTTCCAACTCGTCCCTAGTTAAGTCGTACTTTTCAATTGGTCAACTCGTACTGACGTAAACTCGTACCTTTAGTCAACTCGTACTTTTTTTGGTCAACTCGTACTTTTAAAATAATCTTATATATTTTATGAATATTTATTTGACAAATATGATGTTTTGCATTTTATTGTGCCTTTTCTTGAAAAAAGATGTAATCACAAGCACTACATGCATGACGTATTTATGCTTTAGTTGATTAAATCATTGACCAATTTATCGTTGTGGAGTGAGATTTGTCATCCTTGTGTTAAAATACATTCGGGTCGAATTCGTTTCCATAGGCAACTGTCACTGTGTTACTCAATCATGTGCTTTATCATTTTTAAATGCTTAACATAAGCTTGCATGAACTATATTTCATTTTATTTAGAGATAAATCAATATTATTATACCTTAGAAACTAACTTTTAATGTTTTAGCTATAAATTAACTCATTTTAAGGTTGTGTCATCGAATTATTTTAGCAAATTTATCACTCAGCTGTGTGCTTTTATCATTTTAACGGTTGTAAACTTGCTTGTGCTGGCATTAAAACTTTTTATTTAGAATTAAACATATTTTTATATCTTAGAACACACACTTTTAATTTTTGCAAAATCATTTTAGCTAGAAACAAATTAATTTTAAAATTGTGCCCTCAAAATTGTTTTATAAAAATAAGATTATTTGTATGATTACTTGCATTACACATTTATTTGTTTGACATTTTATTATTATTTGTTTAAACTTCAGTAGAAAATAATGCTAATAAAGCTATTGTCTTACATTTTATGAAGTTGCTTTGATCTTTGTAACCAGTTTTGCAAGAATTAAATATATGAATAAATTTTTACTTGCTTTGATGTCTGAAAAACAAAGTCTAACCCCCAACAAAGACTCACTGATTGCTCCATAATTGGATACAATTATCTACTCTAATTAACCTCAAGATAACAAAAGGGGTGCGATTTGGCAAAAGTACGACTTGACCAATCATAAAGTACAGTTGACCAAAGTAAGAAGTACGAGTTGACTAAGGTAAAATGCGGTACGAGTTTTTTTAGTACGAGTCGACCACAGTACGAGAAAAAAAAAGTACGAGTTGACCAGCACCCTGTTCCATCCATATAATAAAAGAAAAACTGTAAACACTGATTAACGTGATAATGGGGCTATCAGAATATGAAAGACCAATGTATTCTTTGATCATACAAATTTCATAAACAAATATATTTAAGATTAAGGTAGCATAATAACATTGTATAATTAGGTATAATTGAATCGTAGTTCCAGTACAGTTGAGTAAAGGAGCATCATAATCAATTATGACGATACAACTTTTATACTTGATCGCTGAAACGTTTTAATCACTGCTTTGACGATATTGCTTTTCGCACATTGCATCAGAAAAACATGTTCGTGAAATGTACACCCCCTTAATCCCCACTTTTATATAGAAAAACTGTGGTATGCAGGGTATACCTATTTTTCTTATTTGTGCTCCAAAACATATTTCGCCGAGGCGGTTCGAACGTGTACCCACAATCTATGTTTTGAGCAAAAATATCAAACATTTTTCATTGAAAATTTTCATCATCTTACTACCAAAATATTTTCTGTATATTGCACGGACGTGTTTTCGAAATGGTCCTTTGAACAATTTATTTAACGCAATTGGAGTTTCTAGTTCGATCCGGAACCATCAGTAAATAAATAAATAATAATAATAAAAAAAAAAAAAAAAAAAAAAGAGTAAAAATAAAAAATATAGATTTTTCCATTCCTGGATTTCCCAAAATGTCTTCGCTATTTCAAAATTCAATGTCTAATTATGAAATCAATTGAGACTACAAGACATTTTGCAAATATTTTCCAGTTTCATTCACATTATATTTTATACATTTATAATGTGCATGAATCAACATCATAAGCTTTATCCACTTCACATGTCTCGTAACGTGAAGTAGGATATAATTTTCATATTTAAAGTAAGAAATGGTGAGGAACTGTCATAATTAAAACTCAATTCTTTCTCTAGAATTAAAAATATATGAAACAAATAAAAGACGGGAACCACCCATGTATATGGGGCACGATGGTGCGATGGTAGACCATGGAACCAGAGGAAAGGGGGATGGAAACCTATGCTGAAATATATATATCGATACATGTTCTACCAAGCTCACTTGGGTACTTTTGACATTTTTCCTGTGATTTATTTCCTACATTCGTGGAATGCACAATCTTATCAAGTTGATGTAGATGATTCTTTATTTGTATAGCTAGCGAATTTAAACAGGGCTACAGCTGATGAGGGTTCATACCCGAAATTGCGCAATATGGTCCATTCTATCTCACTTTGCTGGCGTTGTGCCGTGTTGCGACCCTAAAAAGTCTCCCCGTACATCATCCATAATGCAGATTATATTTTTTTCGGTCCTTTGGGATCAGTAAAGGTATTCAGAGTGTTCAAAACACTTAAGTTGAGAAACATACATGTACTTCCAAGCAATGTTTTAGTTATTCATTTGACCACGTTTAGGAATGTGTCTTGGATATAGACTTCGAAATTGCAGCATGATAGACTGGCTTGCGTTGCCGGTGTAAACAGGGCTACTGATGAGAGTTCATTACCCGAAAATGCGCAATATAGTCCATTTTATTTCCCTTGAATGGTTTACTGCTTCCAAAGAATCAAACTTTTATATTTTATTTACATTGTATAAACATATTTGGTTTTCAGTAATAGTTTCTGTGGAGTACAAAGCTGCAAACATATGAGCCACCACATGGAAACCAACAATTTTCATAACCGAAAACAAAGGCGCAGATCAATTTCGCAGTAACTGCCAAGCTGATCAGCGCCTTTGTTTTCGCTACTCGGATAGTAAAAGTTCCTCTTCTACTTAAATCCGTAATTTCAAACTTCTAGCTCCTTTCTGTGCTTGTACAACGCGGTGTTCGGAAACCACATTGTTGGTTTTCCCACGAGGCGGCTCATATATGTCATTAAGCCCCTATCTCACTGGAATGCGACAACTGGAGACTAGTTCGCGAATAGTTCGCGACAACGATATATACACAACTTTCACGTTGCAGTCTCATTGCATGGATATTTATGCGACAAATTCGTAAATTTTGGTCTAATTTTGAATATATAACTCGCGACTGTCGCACGACAGTCGCGCGAAATTCGTGAGAGTGTCTCACGACCTTCCCACTAATGTAGCCGTTTGCATGTATCATTTTCATTCGTATGACAGTCACGCGACATTTGTGAGAGTGTCGCACGACCGTTCGTACGAATATTGCTTAGTTCTGTTTTCTCGCCAGAAAACAAGCTAATTCATTGTTACTGACACAGTAGAGACACAGAAGAGAGAACATAAACTGGCGGCATGCATAAATATCATTGTTTTGGTCTCAGTCATGTCCAGTGGCTCATGATATGAGCCACCTCATGGGAAAACTTACAATCTGCATATGCGAATACAAAGGCGCAGATCAGCTACGCGGTAACCGCGAAGCTGATCAGCGCCTTTGTTTTCGCTACATGGATAGTACACTTCTTCTTCTTCTTCTTAAATCCGAAATTTCAAGCTTCTAGCCTGCTTCTGTGACTGTACAGCCTGATTTGTGTCGGACTTGTTCAGAAACCACAGTGTTGGTTCTCCCACGAGACGGCTCATATATAACGAATAATTTGCATTTGACGCACCGGTTTGGCATTCTGTGACTGGAACATATTGCGCTTGCATGGACAGTTTTTTTTTTTGTTTTGTTTTGTTGTTGTTGTTGTTGTTGTTGTTGTTTTTTGTCTGCTCCTGTCTTCCCCGGCTGTCTTCTCTGTTTGTAATTTTGCACTTGCATAGACAGTTAAGTCATTTTCTTGGCGCATTTTGGAAGGTTCCGATTTTCTCTGGTTGTAACTTTGCACTAGCGTGGGCAATTATGTTATTTCTTATGACCGTATCGGTCAGTTCTGGTCGTTCTTGTCATGTAAATTGAGCAAGTAGATGCAAACTTGGCCTTGAAACGATCTGTTGTTCTATTTCCTAAGCCCGTTCCGACCCAATAGATAAAAACTGACCCATTGTACTATTATCTAAGCCCGTCCCGGCAGTTTTGGTCGTTTTAGTCATGTTATTTTAGCAAGTACATAAAAAACGGGCCTTGAAACGGTCTGTTTTGCTATTTTCAGAGTCCATTCCGGTCAGTTCCGGTCATATAAATTAAGCAAGTAGATAGAAACAGGCCCATTTTCCTATTTTCTAAGCCCGTTCCGGTCGTTCTTGCCATGATATTTTAGCAAGTAGACAAAAACTGGCCTCGAAACGGTCTGCTGTGCTATTTTCGGAGTCCGTTCCGGTCCGTTTCGGTCCGTTCCGGCCCGTTCCGGTCTGTTCCGGTCCATTCCGGTAAATCGTGATACCGCTTTCTGTTTATTTACACTGATGACAACTCTACGCAACTGCGAGTGTGATAAAATATTTGAAAAATTTGGCCTGGAATGGTAAATTTCATGGCTTAGGCTATCCGCATGAGGGACCTGAGGTGATGATCAGAAAGACTCAGTATTGAAAGAAAGAAAGAAAGGGGCTTAGGCTATCTGCATGACAGTCGTGCCAGTAACGCCGCTTGTCCGCACAACGGTCGTGCCCATAAGCAGCATTATCAGCAAGGACTTCTGTCATCTTAAAAACCATTTTTTTTGCGCTATGTTATGGATGTTTTTACTTTTATCAAATGTTGTGTGACTTTATGCTTATATAATATATTGCATAGTCCACACAGTGGTATATATGTTGAACTACATTGAATTTCAAGAACTTTAGTCATACCTTCTTTTCATTGAAGTGATATCATATAAAGATGTTAAAGTCATCAATGTTGAAACGTCATCAACAATTTTCTGTATCTGTCTGTATCTGTATAGAATTACGTCGTAGATACCACTGCTGGCTTTTACATGACAGGAGTTTTCATGGCGTAATGTTTAGATTGCATCAACTACATAACTTTGACACTCATATCTTTGCTATTTGTGAAGGCATCCTCTTCAAATTTTTGGGTGGTCTTTCACATGTTATTAATATCTTAATTTTGGACTTTAGGCCATAAGGCCCCTTCTGTAAGATATTGGCCCATTTGTGCTTACAAATTTTGTTTTTGCTTTTTCACCGCCTGCCTCTTTAATGGGAAAATGTCTATGTATTGTATCAAAAAAAAACAAACAAACTTTTATTTCGGTAAATACCAAATATATTTCATCTTATGTGTTGAAAACATTGAAATTCTGATGTTTTCAACACACTTGATGAAATATGTATTTGGTATTGACCTCAGAAAAGTAAATATCCTCTATATATATTCGCATTCCATGTGTAATGGTTAACTGTATAACTTTATGATATGAGCCACCTCATGAGAAAACCAACAATCTGAATATGCGAAAACAAAGGCGCAGATCAGCTTCGCAGTAACTGCGAAGCTGATCAGCACCTTTGTTTTCGCTACACCGATAGTATAAATCCTCTACTTTCTAAATCCAAAATTTCCAGTCTCTAGCCATCTTCTGTGCTTGTACAGCCCTGTTTGTGTCGGACCTGTAGGGAAACCACGTTGGTTTTCCCACGAGACGGCTCATATATTTATTTTTGTACATTTTCAGAGTGAGACTGCCTAGCCATCATGGCTATGGTATCATTGTTGTTTGAGGCTCGGTTCAGCGTGAGGGTCACCACCCAGCCGGGAGAGACCGTGTGTATCACTGGCAATGTCCCGGCCCTGGGATGTTGGGACCCACATAAGGCAGTGAAGCTGAAGAGAGAGAATGGTAGACACACGTCCACCTCAACATCGCCCACTAGCCTTGAGAAACAGGAAACATTGCTGGCCGGGTAAGCAGTGATAAAGACTAATGTACCATCATTTGCAACCACTCCCCCCCCCCCACTTACACACACCTATGGGGAAGGGTGGGATATAGCCAGGCTAAAGTGTGAGGCAATTACTTTTTTATTGTCCCGGCAGTGCAGGGGAAATGACAGGGTTTTGACATTAGGATGATAGGATCCTTACCCAAGGGAGATTTTCTATTGCGAAGGGCAGGGCAAAGAGCAAAGTTTTGACCGCCCACCCTTCCCTGTACAAAGTTCTCACTAGGGTTTTGTCTTTTGTAAATTGGAGTAAAAATGAGCGTTTTCCTAAAATGTTGGATTCTTCCCATACTTTACTATTGGGGCTTTCCAAAAAAGTTGGATTCAGAATCAAAAAGTTGGGAGTTTAAAACTCCAATATTGGAGACTTGGAGTTAAGGACCATTTGTACAAGAATAATACCTTATTCTTGGCCTGTAATATATGATTTTTGCTGACATGTTTGGTCAAACATAATGAAGTTTGATACTTTTGAGGGCATAAAAAAGCTACCATTTTGCCTAAAAGACTTCTCATTTGTACTACAATGAAAACCAGATATGTTGGTCTGTCATGATGCTTTGATGATTTTTCCTTCTATTTCATAGTCATGTTTGGTCAAAGACAATAAAGTTTGACACATTTGAGGACATACAGTATCGCTACTTCGTCTGCCGAACTTTTCACTCCGACAACGAAGACGAAGAGGAGAGCATTGTCATTAAACAATGGGAGACAATTATCAAACCTAGAGTTTTCTCCCTTCAAGGTCAGTACTAAATTTTCAATATTTTTCTTGTCGCTTAACACATGGATGGTGGTTACAAGATAGCAGATAGCGTTTGCAGGGCCTTCTGATAAATATCCAAAATCTATGCGAGTTTTTAACATTTTATTCTCAAGACTTATTAAAGGTGCATAACATGTAGTTGTGTGATTGTCACAAATTGGTCACATTGAAGATTGATCAAGATTTCACAACTGGGGCCAGTTGTTCAAAATTAACAACATCGTTAGTTAACAATTTGTTAAAATTTCAAACATGAATGTTACAAAAACACTGTTATTTTTTGTTGATAAAGTGTGAGAATCCTTTGCAATGCAAAGGATTCTCACATTTTATCAACCGAAAATAACAGTGTATTTGCTTATGTAGTCCGCATTTACTTAACAAGATGAGGTCTTAACGATGACTTTAAGCTAACAATGTTTTGAATGACTGCCCCTGATTTACAAAGGATTTTTCTTGTCAGACACATGCAATGACTTTGCAACAGGTCCATTAAAAATTTTGTTGAAATAAAATTTGAATGTTCAAAACTTATAATTATTTCTGTGAACCATTGACAACTTGTTCGCGACACATACTTCAATCACAAAACAGTCGCAAGGTCATATGCCAGTGAGATAAAGACCTAATTGAGAATATATTTCACAATAAGTTGTACGTAAAGTGAAAGCATATTCATCTATGTTTGTCCTTGAGTAAAATTGGAGGTGCAGTGATGACTGGTAACACTTAAGGCAGATTTATAAATTCTATTATTTTTTACATATGTTTACAATGCATTTGTGTTACAGATGTTTGTGTTCGTGAACAGGACATTGTCTTGTATTGTAAGTCGGCACAACAGTAAACAGTCAACTACATATAAACTTGCTTCAGCTTATTGGCATTATTTGGGGTCTTTTTTTTTCAGATTAAGAGTTAACGTTTCCGAAATTTTCATTTGGGACGTTTTTCTAAAATGTTCATTTGGGAAGGTAAATTGTTCTCTTTTTTCAATGTGAAAATTTGTTTTACAAGGAAAAGTCTGTAAAACATTGACTTTATACCTCCCCAGATGAAAATTCTGGGCAAGGTTGTCTCAACCATAATGTACTGTTTTATATTATTTATTTACACAAAGAAACTACAATAGTGTACACTTAATGGTAGAATCTGGCACAAAGCTTTTTCTATCACAAGTGATGCTGTTTTTCACATTTTCTTGGTATAATCACATAGATATTGTACATGTAATTTGTTCATACTGTAAGTGTTGTATTAAATACTCGACATTTCTTGCAAAATACAAGAAATATCTGATATAGCTCTTTCACCATTTTTGAGTAGTTTTAGAATATTGGCAGTCATTCACATAATATGAGCCTTCACATCAATGATTTTGGTTTCCGACCAGGTCCGAGACAAAACAAGACTGTACTGTCACAGACGCCAGCTAGAAGGTTGAAATTTCAGATTCAAGAAGAAGAGGAATTGTACTATCCATGAAGCGAAAACAAAGGCGCAGATCAGCTGTGCAGCGGCTCATATAATATTAGATATTCATGTACTTTAAAAAAAGTATTAAGTAATGTACATGTATGCGCACAATGAGTTGGTCATCGTACCATATCTATACTGTTGACTAATATACCTGCTTTTGACCAATAGGAGTTTGTAGGATGCATATACCTGTATAAGAACAACCTTTACACAGATCATCTGATCATCAGACAGTTGTTCCCAGACAGTTATTTTACTGTCACTTGATGATTTCATCTGGTTGTGGTAGTTGTCTCTGAATAAATGAGCCGCCCCATGGGAAAACCAACAATCTGCATATGCGAAAACAAAGACGCAGATCAGCTTCGCGGTAACCGCGAAGCTGATCAGCACCTTTGTTTTCGCTACACAGATAGTACAATCCCTCTACTTTCTTAATACGAAATTTCATGCTTCTAGCTGTTTTCTGTGCTTGTACAGCCCGGTTTGTGTCGGACCTGTTCGGAAACCACATTGTTGGTTTTCCCACGAGGCGGCTCAAATTGTGAATAAGATAGCTGCATAAGCTGACGCATAACCTTGCTTTTCTGCTTCATTTGGACACATGATTTGATGGGTTTATGGGAAATATGTAAACTTCCAGTATCCATTAAATCAGTGTCTAGGGTGAGCTGTGGCTGAATGACAAGTGTTTCAGACTCCATCCAGGTCCCGAGATTATAACATTTTTCATGCTCAATTCAACTGAGCATGAAATTAAAACTGCCTATAAATACCAAAATAGCCCAAATGTATTTTAATTGAAGGTTTAGAACCCCCAAAGCCTGTAATTTATTCCGCTAATAAATGTTAAAATGCCAACAGTTATTGGCATTTTAACATTTATGAGCAGGATAAATTTTAGTCTCAGCTGAGCTGAGCATGAGAAAAGTTTTATGACCTCGGGTCCAGAGTGAGAGGTCACCATTTCACGTCCTTAAGTCCTTGAACAAGACACAAGACACATTATCTCCCCAAAGTACTTGTTAAAACTCAGGAAGCAGTGGCTCCATTGCAACATCGCTGAAAAAATGTTGACTCGGACCTTAGTCCACAAAACAAACAAACAAATCATTTGCATGCTGAGGACCTTATAAACGTGTACTCCAGAAAAAAAAAAAGTTATAAAAAGAAAAATGAAACCAGCTTTAAGCTGCAGAAAACTGGAATTTTCAAAAAATGTTTGTCGCACCATGTTTTAAACATGTTTAAAAAAGCATGTTTCATCATGTTGGTGCTGAAATTGTAATGGTGCTCATTACGAAAATTTTTTCAGCCAGTAAAAATTAAAAATTCCATTAGAAAGGGTTTCATATTTTTCTTATTTTTGCTCAAAACATAGATTGTGGGTACACATACTCTAACGAGTACCCGCATTCTATGTTTTGGAGCAAAAATAAGAAAAAATAGGTATAGTATGATGACCGTATACCCTCGCAAAGCCCAACTTAACTTCATTTAAGTGGGGTTTAAGGCTTGATTCAATATGTAATGATCTTTTTAGCTCACCTGAGCCGTTAGGCTCACCAGGTGAGCTTATAGGATGGCCATGATCCGGCGTCCGTCCGTCGTCCGTCCACAATTTCAAAGATCTTCTCCTCTGAAACCGCTTGGCCAATCAAAGCCAAATTTTATATGAAGCATCTATAGGGGGAACCAATGTATACATAAATAATCCAGGTCACATGACAAAGATGGCCGCCATGCCCATATATGGTAAAAACCCTTCAAAAATCTTCTTCTCCAGAACCAGTGAACAGATTTCAACGAAACTTGGCATGAAGCATCGATGCCTCAAGCACTACAATGTGTACATAAATCATGACCCTGTGATGACCTTGACCTATTTTACGGTAAGGTCAACATAGGCTGCCAATGCATTTGAATGGGGAAAACTTTTAAAATGTCATTTAAAGTGAAAGTCTTGCAGGAAATGGGCAGTAGGACTGAATATTAATGATTCTGAAAAAAATTGGACCCCAGGCGCTCATATGCCCCCACCCCGGGGCAGTATACATGTACATTACCATAATATTCAAACATCATCTCCTCTGAAACCGCTTGGCCAATCAAAGTCAAATTTTATGTGAAGCATCTATAGAATGGGGGAATCAATGTGTCTATAAATAATCTAGGTCACATGACCAAGATGGCCGCCATGCCCATATACGGTAAAAACCCTTCAAAAATCTACTACTCTGGAAATGGTGGACGAATTTCAAAGAAACTTGGCATGAAGCATTGATGGCTAAAGTACTACAATGTATATATAAATCATGAACCTGTGGTGACCTTGACCTATTTTATGACAAGGTCAACATAGGTCGCCTATGCATTTGAATGGGGAAAACTTTTAAAAACTCATTTGAGGTGAAAATCTTGCAGGAAATGGGTAGTAGGACTGAATATTAATGATTCTAAAAAGTTGGACCCAAGGGCTTATATGGCCGCACTCCGGGGCAATATACATGTATATTACCATAATATTCAAACATCTTCTTCTCTGAAACCGCTAGGCCAATTAAAGCCAAATTTTATGTGAAGCATCCATAGGATGGGGGAACCAATGTGTATATTAATAATTTAGGTCACATGACCAAGATGGCCGCCATGCCCATATATGGTAAAAACCCATCAAAAATCTTCTTCTCTGAAGGAAACTTGGTGTGAAGCATCAATGGTTAAGTACTCCAATGTATATATAAATCATGACCCTGTGATGACCTTGACCAAGTTTATGGCAAGGTCAACATGGGTTGCCTTTGCATTTGAATTGGGAAAACTGTTAAAATGTCATTTGAAGGGAAAAGCCAGCAGGAAAAGTGGCAAATGGACGGAATATTGAAGATTCTAAAAAAACAAAACAGCCCAAGGGCTTCATCTGCCCCTGCACTGGAACTAAATACCATAATATTCAAACATGTTTTTTGGTATAAGCAGCAGATCTGAGGTGAGCGGTTACAGGACCATTGGTCCTCTGGTTTTGTCATTACAGGTAAAAACATCAACAGGGAACCAAAAATAGACACATTTGGAAAATATGGTGAGTATTTAGTAATACGTGAGCCATGACTTTTGTAAACTGCTATTGAGGGTTTCTGACCAGATCTGAGTCAAAGCAGCCTCACAGTACAGTCCGACACCAAAGAGTGCTTAAAGCTTGAAGAATAAGAAGGGTTTGCTATCCATAAAGCGAAAACAAAGGGGCAGCACAACTGTTTTGCATCTTTGTGGAAAAATATGGTTTTCAGATGATGTGGCTCATCTTCTTCTTCCATCTTCTTCTTCTACCATCTTCTTCTACCATCTTTGTCTCCTACCAATAAGAGCAAGACATAGTAATACTAACATCCAGGCCCCCCTTGTTCAAAATTAAAGACATTGTTAGTTAACGATTCGTTAAAATTTCAAACGTGAATATTACAAATGCACTGTTATTTTTTGTTGGTAAAATGTGAGAATTTATTTTTTTTTGATAAAATGTGAGAATCCTTTGCAATGCAATTCTCACATTTTATCAACAAAAATAAAAATTAACAGTATATTTGTTTGCTTATGTAGACGGCATTTACTTAATGAGTTGAGGTCTCAACAATGACGTTAATCTAACAAAGTTTTGAACAACTGGCCCCAGGAAGTGGTGGCCTCATCCTCACATGACTGAAAGGTTGTTGACAGCTATCACAAACCAATAACAAAAATTTAAATTTTCAGATGATCAGTCGAGTGTTACCTGCGGCTGGTTAACTGACCAATCACAAGTGAATATAGATATCCATGGCAACGCTATGAAGATGTGGCAGCCCCGATATAAGTCGAGGGTATACAGCATAAGGTGCTCTGCTATAGACCATCATAAAGACGTAAGTCTAAGGCTGGCCCCTAAAGAATATGTGTTTGGTGTACCTCTGTAGCCATCTATTTCAGACATGATATGTACATGTATACTGTAAATGAGTTGTTTTTAGAAATGGGTTATTATTTATGATGCTTAAATGTAAGGGTAGCGCAGTGGCATAGTGGTAGAGCATCAGACTTGGAATTAAGAGATTGTGGATTTGATCCCCACTGGCGGCACTGTGTTGTGTCCTTAAGCAAGGCCTATTAACTCCCAAGGGTACTGGTTAATACCCAGGAAGTATTGGCTCCATCCGGACATGACTGAAAAATTGTTGACTGGGACATGGGACATCAAAACAATCAAAAACAAACAACCGTAACTGTAAATTTCATGGCCTCCAGTCTCAACTCAAGCTTGCCATAGTCACCAGTATATCAAAGAAAATTGTCATAGGACTCAACTCATTTGAAAGGTAGCAGAAGCTGATGATGTGATACGTTGTGGGTTATGAACATTTTTACCCAAAACCCAATTGTGCAACTAGAGAAGATAGCTTTAGATTTCAGATTCAGAAAGACTGGGGTTTGTACTGTCTTCATAGCAAAAACATATGTACTGAGTAGCTGCTGGGTTGCCATTAAGCTGATTTGCTTCTTTTGTTTTCACATACTATGAGCCTTCGCATGAGAAAACATACAATTTTGGTTTCTGACCAGGTCTGATATAAACCAGCCCGTACATTCACAGGAGCAGGCTAGAAGATTGAAATTTTGGTTATAACTAGAAGAACAATGCACATTATCCATGTAGGGAAAACAAAGAAGCTGATCAGCTTTGCAGTTACTGCGAAACTGATATGCGTCTTTGTTTTCGCATATGCGGGTTGTTGGTTTTCCCATGCGGCAGCTCATATGTAAAGTAAAGATTTTCTCCACATACAACTAGAGCCTGATGTTATAAAACCTTCATGCTCAACTCAGCTGAGACTGAGATTAATTTCTTTATAGATCTTGAACAAGAAAAATCCATAGAAAATAGAGGTCTAGATCACTCAAGTCACTCCCTCAGTCATTTTGTCAACAATATTTGGCATTTTAACAATTATGAGCGAGGTAATGTTCAGTCTCGGCTGAGTTGATCATGAAAAAAGGGAGCGCAATGGTGTAGTGGTAGAGCATCAGACTCTGAATCGAGAAGTCCAGGGTTTGATCCCCACTGGCGGCACCATGTTGTGCCCTTGAGCAAGGCACATTAACTCCCTTGAGTACTGGTTAAAACCCAAGAAGTGCTGCCACCGTCCTGACATGAATGAAAAATTATTGATTGGGATGTTAAACCTCAATACAAATAATGATCATGAAAAAATTTATTACGTGGGTGCATTGTCATTTATTCAGGATGAGGTGGAAGAAGAGGTTGAGTATCTCGCCCAGAATCAAGCTCCGTCGGACAAAAACAGCATCACGGTGTCGGTAAGTAGCCTAAAACTTATTCTGCTTGCTTTATTTAATGTAAATACAAGTTTTGTGTTCTTTATGCTAATGAATTATACTGTATAGTTTGTTATTAATGAACCTTTAATTGAATGCAATATATGATACAAATATATTGACAATTTTTAAAAGGACCTCTGACGGTGGTAATGGGAGTTATAATGTATAGCTGCCTCAAATTTGGAGAAAAATAAATTTTGGTCAAACGCTTTTGTTCTTGTATACATGTTTGCTAGTAGTCCAAAATTCATGATATTGGATTTAGGTTTTTGTTTCAAAAGATGTACTGCTTTATTTTTGGGTTAAAATGGCCATATTTTGTATTAATTGTATAGAAAAATAAAAAAAAATATTTATTTAACATTGTTCCCCCCCGAGTCCCAAGAAATCCTTTTGCATGTGAATGTATTGCTATATTTTACATAATATATGTATATATGTGAATGGCATCCTGGGACTCGGGGGGGGGGGGGGGGGAACACTACCCTACAGCCCAAAATGTTATCTTAGTACTAGAGCCCGAGTATATGAAATTATTTTAAACTTAAAATTAAAAAGAAAACAAAACAGCAGTTAAATTGTTAGCCATATATAAAGTACAAAAAATGGATATATACATTTGTTTCCAAAATTAACCCAAATCCGCATGATTTATAACCATCTTTTATGTTCCATTCCCCAGAAAATGAGGGTACTGTACATTCTGTGGAACAAACTTTTGAAACCATTCTATAATAATATTGTCCACTTGTTTACACTGCCAGTAACCTCTTGCACCACAAACAAGTACATTGGTGGACTGTTTTCCTTTTTTAGAAAATGTATTAACTTCCAAATCAACAACTTTTCAGTTACGTCGGTACGATGCCACCGCTGTCTGGGTATTGGCATGGCCAGTACTATGGGAACTTACAATGTCTTTGTCATTGGTACAGTACAGCGACATGACGTTTCAAATCACCAACTTTTGGGATGTTTACACAGTTTGACATTCTTTTTCATAAAACTGTTTCCTCATTCAATATATCATGTTAGGCATCAAAATATGAATCTTTCCATTCTTTAATGCAACCGACTCTAAATAGAGGCCTTGTGTTTGATCCAATCGTGGGGAGCCATACTGTGCCTGAGACACATTAATCCCCCGGAGTACTGGGTACAAGAGGTAATACATGGCTCAATCCCAAAATGACTGAAAATTGTTACTATTAAAGGATGTCGGCCATAATAAAGTTTATGATTAGAATCACTAAGACACAACCATTACACTGAAACGAGACAAAGGTTAGACAAGCCAAGTTCTGTTTGCGGGTGTGCCAGATGTTTTTTTTCTGGGTTCTCATGTTTTCGCCAAACTATTGATTGGTCCATCTCACACGAGCTGAAATAATCTTGAAAGTGACATTAAACTGAATCAGAAAAATAGATACAACTGAAGGCCGTGTTGTAACAGGTTTATACAGGTAAATAAATATTCATGCAAGGTTGCTCAGTGTGACCAAGTTTTGTCTGGAGAAAATGTTTTTGGTTGAGATCAAACTTTAATCAAGCTGTGCAACACATAGAAGATGGATTGAAGTTTTGTTAATTAATGACACGATTCTGAGTAGCTGGCTGGTCATCGCTGATCTGGGTAGATGGTTTTGCATATAACAGATAGCCGGTTTTCTCATGAGGTAACAGTGTCCTGTATAATATTTGGTAGTACTGAGACAATAATATTATACAGGTAACTGCTAAAGGTTTATACCCAAAATGTTGATGTTGTGATATTTCAATTTTATTTCCATGACCTTATGCATGTTTATCGCACTTAACACAGTGTTGCATGCTCAAAATATGATACACTTGTGGAATCAAATGACTACAAGCAAGGAAAAGCGAAAATTTTAATTTTTCTCACACATGAAGTTTTGACCCCCACCCCCGCTAAAATCGCCATTTCGACACTATATGGAGGGAAAAGTCAAACCTTTTAACAGTTATAGGTTCAGAATACATTGGGCTATTGCCCTAATCATGAAATACCAACACCAGAACCTTTGAGACAGTGTTATGGTCTTTTGAAAACGAGGCATCAGACCCCCAAGAATGTCACAGATTCTTAATGTGAGAAATACAGGTCCACCTCTTTATGACACTATCTTTCAGGTTCATGGAAAGAGACTATGTAATACATGAAACAGTGTTATAATGAGGTTATTTTCAGTAGACATATAACAATAATCATGTTAGGAGTTATGACATGGCTGTTTTTATATTGTTTTTATATTGCACTATAGTGAGGCTTGTTATAATGATGTAGAACTGTAATTGCATTGCATATTAAGGTTTTCAGTGTTTAACACTGAAAACCTTAATATGCATGCAATTACAGACTGTTTCCCATACATTTTCAGGTGTTGGAGAATGGTTATGCTAAGCCTGTAGAGCAAGATAGATATGGTGTTATCTTTAAACCTGACAGTTACATAACCTTTATGGTGCAAACACTGGAACCAGAAACCACAGTAGGTATCTCAGCACACCAGTCATACAGAGAAAATTGATGCACACTACAACCATACATTGATTTCATCTCTGTTGATTGTTTTATTATATGGCAAGTGATGAAATATAGAGAAATATGTTTTAAATATAACCAATATTTGAAAAAGTTATATTTTCACATGTGAAAATATAAAAAAGTTATATTTTCACATGTGAAAATATAAGATTTGGGAATACGCTAATTACGATTCCACCGTTTTATTTCTAATTTATACATAACTAAATTTTATAATCTATGCTATTGTTGACGCAATGAACGTTCACACACAATAGCGACGTAATGACGTGACGTAATGACGTCATTTAAGATTTTGACGTCATATGCTTTAGCGCGCAACGTTACAATGACTACATGCAATATAATAAAAAGAAAATTCAAGTTTTTGTCGTGAATACGAGTTTTATTTCATCTCGTGAAGTGAAAAATTATATATTTCATTCGTGCCTTCGGCACTCATGAAATATAATTTTTTTCACTTCACTCAATGAAATAAAACTCATATTCACTCCAAAAACTTGAATATCCTCTATCTATTAAGTCACATTTTCCACAGCTCAATATGTGAATATATATTATATGTTCTTACATGTAGTTAGTCGCAATAAAAAGCTCTACAGAGCTTAGGTTGATTGTTGAAACATGAAAATGACTTTAAATAAAGATCATTTTTATTGTTTAATAGCCAACAATATGTTTTCTCACCTTTTAGCTCATCTTGTTATTTCAGGGTTTTCATTTAGATTTCTACCTGCACGAAGATACCGACAATGACAATATGAAAGATACAACACCCAAACATATTGGTCAGAGCCAGATATTGCCAGTGAACATCAGGAAAAGCAAGGATACCAGGGTTGTGCCTATCACTAGTCTCAAACACAAGCCACTAGGACAAATACAGTGTAAGCTCATTAAGTTTATTTAAAGTTGCCGTTTTACGTAGTTTTAGCATAAAATAACTATAGAATATATTCAAATAAAGTATCTAAAACATAAAAACAACGTGTTTGACCAAACTGGCCCGAAAAATCATTATTTTTGTTGATCCAATAATTCACGTTCACTTCGGTATTTTCCGGTCTTTTCCGGTAGTTACCTGAGGGCGAGGCTTATGACGTCATACTATTCATCTGGCACTCATGTATATTAAATCAGTGATATATAATAATATGTAAATCTACTGTCCCCGATTAAATAGAAAGTGGAGCATAGTACCTTTTATGGATTAACTAGTGATTATTCTGTGTGATTTCAACCTTTACTGTGTAAAACATCGAATTTTCTGCAAAAGTTTATACACGAAGTAGAGAAAAAAAAGTATGTATATGAAATAGTAAGGTTGAAATAAACATAATTGTCCGAACGTGTACTGAGCTTCCATTATGCATGTCTCTGGTTTAGTGACATGAGTAAAAAAAGAATAAAAGAGAAAGAGAAGAACAATGTTTTCAATTACTATATCGCACTTATAAAATAGCATGCATTTTCTCTCTATCTTTTGTATATAATAGGTTTTTGCAGTAAAACGATTTAATTTAGCGTGCATTACCGTTTTCCAAGTCGAAACGGAACATGCGTAATATAAAAGTTTATAGTGCCGCATGGTACAATGTGCGGTATCGGGGTGTAAAAAGTTACAACAGAAAAAAAAGATAGAAAAAAGAAACAAAAAACGGATTAGTTTCCACACCTTTCCTAATAAAAATAAAGTTGATGTCACAACTAAAAGTTTGGTAGAAAAGTGCAGGAGAAAAAACGTTGAGTCCGGATTCGAAAAGAAAAATTGGGAATCGGCGAAAGGCGCTCTGATAAGCGGACTTCATCTTGAATTTGGTGCTTTTGAAAAGCATCCAATTGTTGCATTTTGCGTAGTGCATTGTGAAAAGAGCGAGGCGTGCTGGTCACCATCGAAGCTGTTTAATTGAAAAGACATCGCTGCTCTGAGAGGCAAGTATACATATAAATTGGCGTATCATTATTTTCAAAAACCTTTTTGATTATTTTATATAATGATGAGAGAGAGAGAGAGAGAGAGAGAGAGAGAGAGAGAGAGAGAGAGAGAGAGAGAGAGCGATTGCATGTTGGCTTACGAGTTAATGATTATTATTTATTTATTTATTTATTTATTTATTTATTTTTTTTTTCATTTTGTAATTTATAATATTTCGAATACAATTTTCAATACTGTTAGATTATTTAAACAATTAAACTGTTATTTGAATAATTGCGTGAGGTATTCAGCACGTGCCTGCCACGTGACATAAGTGCGACAGATCTTTACCGGCTCGAAGATCAAATAACTCACCGAATCAACAGGTATTGCACAGTGCAATATAGGTAGCTGGTAATAAAAGAGTCATTTTTCTTTTGAAGTCCGGCGGCGACTTCATAGAATATACATGAAAAGAAAGTATTTGGAAATTCGAGTTCATGACTTATTCCATAAATTTCACATAATACATTCTAATTGTTAAGAAAAGTGTAAAATACGTAATACCAAATAAATAAATAATTAAATAAATAAATAATTCTTTTACTGATTCGTCATGTAATATGCTTCTAAAACATATATCATTTTTGTTAAATTTCAACAAATCGTAGATGAGCTATGAAAAAAACGCTATTCTGGGAGTCCCAACGTAATACCAAAAAAAAAAAATATAATAATAATAAGGTAAATAAATAAATAAATAAATAAATAAATAAATAAATAGTGCGAAAATGGTTGTTAATTGTAACAAACGAGTGCCTCTCCATAATCAGTAAAACAAGAAGTAGACTCAAGTACGCAGTGGAATTATATTCGGATATCGGCGGTCTTCTTCATTAAACGTGATAGAGTGACATGAGGCGTCTGTATCAATTTTGAAAGAAATGCCGGCTGTGGCTCAAACGGACCTGGGGCAATCTCCTGACGCTTATTCACGATGGGAACAACATCAAAATCGGTGTTGTCATTCATAATTCTGACAGATACTGACGCTTAAAAAGGCGTGTACAATGTAGTAATGGCGGATCGAACGTAAACGGATATCTATGTATAGTAAAACGTCACTTCCGGTTTTGAAGACAAGATTTACTCCCCTTGCTTTTTTCAAGCGATTTCCGTGACGGTCCGACCCATCGAGATTGTTTGTCAAATAAATTAATATAACGGCACAAAAGTGTGTAGTTTTCTTATTGCATCACCTCAGTATATACTATTGATTAAATATATGTCAAAAACAAGCGGAAATAAGACTACGAGATAGTTCAGGTTTAAGTGGGAAAACAAAACACAAATAAAATAGGCTTCACATTGTTTGCTTCGTCAGTACCAGATAATATAACCAGGGCTTTTTCTGACCTTTTTGGGAAATTTTTGGTACCAATGAAATTGGGAAAAAATTGTGATTTGGGGAAAAAATATGACAATTTTGGGAAAAAATAGTGCAATTTTTAGCATAATTGGGAAAGTTTACCTTTTAAATTGGGATTTTTCTGCTAAGGGCTATTCCAGTTGAACATAGGTACCCCGGGAAGACGGCACTTTAATAAACTTCTATCGTAGGGTCCTTCATTGGTTAAAATACTTCTGTACGTGGTGGGAGTTGGAGAAAAATTGCTTCTATAGGAGGTGGGGTATTTTTTCGTGTTGAAAATCGGTTCTAAGGTGTAAAATTCAATGCAATGCATAGAAGCAAATTAAACAGACTAAAAACCTTTCGTTCGCCCGATCCGACTTGAGAGTGCTCTCTTTCACGTTCGCGCTATACTTAAGGTGACGTGTGCATAAAAAATTGGTCCATAGAAAAACCGGAACGCACCAAAACACCGGAATGCACATGTAATTACCAGAAGTTGAGAACGCACTGTAAATATTGTTTTTTCTTATGCTATGTTTGTTGTGGGCCTATATATCGGCTAGTTTTTATTGTATAGACTTTGATAAGCTGGGACTATGTGTTTGTTTAGGGAACGGGGTAAGGGAATAAGGACATATCAGTGGACATTCTTAAGGTGTTTTCTTCTGACAAAATTGATGGCCCTGAAAAGGACCGTTTGTAAAATAATTTCTGTTCAAGGACAAGCACTGCAGAACACCAGCCCGATCCGGGAACAGTATTTCCGAATGCCACAATTTTGGTTGGACAAGAGCACCAGGTCATCGTCGTAATCTCTAGGACAAGGGATATCATGGAACTTGATGACCCCTGTGCAAGAACAGCTGACGTGGTCATTATATGCATCACATCACATATTTTAAGAAAAGAAAATCAACATCGGACCATATTTAATATTAGCTTCAATCTTGGATAAAAATGGTTAGCCACAAGTTTATTTTCTTTGTCTGCAGAAAACAAAATTAAAGAAGATCAATAAAGAAGTTCATTAACGACACGCGCCAGTTTTCGCAGTTTTCACTTTCATCAGAGGTGTTGATTGGATGTTTGCTACCTGTATCGCTACTGCTACCGTTAATTGGATTAGGCGTGAATTATCACAGGTGTCTTTTCTTGAAAGCAAGACTCCCCCCCACCCCCCCAAGGTGCATAGCTTTATATTTTTATTTATGTTCATAGCTTTATATTTATATACATGTGCGTATTTACATGTTTGTTCGTCAGATTATAATATCATGCTCTGTGAAGAAAATATCAGCCTTTTAGTTGATATACATGCAGCAACCGCTTGAAATTTCTGATTTAGGATGAAGAGGGAATATACTAATTATTTGATTAAGTTTGAGATGACTCACTTCAAATTAACCAATAATTCTATTACACCTATTTGTTTGGCCAATCAACAAGACATCAAAGAAGAAAATGAAATTTGATAGGATGAAATAATATTTAATGCAGAAAACTGGAATTCAAGTATTATCTCGGCTCCCAAAATAAAGTCCATTATTGTTTACTTCCCCAGTAGACATGCACGCGTCTAGCTTATATCTACTGTTAAACTAGTGTTTAATGATTATTTCCTCTCAATAGACAGACACACGACTTGCTTATTATCATCCTTTTTCTTTATTAATATGAAATAAAAGCCAGATACCTTTGAATATCCTCTATTTATATAATAACTATTTACTAGACAATAAGTCTCAGTGATGCAGATTTTATCACTTGTTTTTAAAAATGAAATTCCGCCCTTTAAATTCAAAGCGCTACACTAACACCCTTTATTTCTTTGATTTAGTTGAATGACTACTTTGAATTTAGGTACGTTCGAATTATGTATGTTTAAAATACATGCTGAAAATCTTCGTGAACAGTTAAAATAGTATAACAGATGTATCGCCTGCTTCTCAATGCGTATACATTTTTAATGATTAAATTTTAGCGGCCAAGACAACTGAGATGAAAGGACACCAATCAGGCTTCGGTTTCTTCAATTCATTTTTTATAATCGTTTGAAGAATAAACATAGATTGTACCCACAATCTACGTCATCTATGTTTTGAGCAAAAATGTTATAAATATCAAAACTTTTCGATGAAATTTTCAATTTTAAACATGAACTATTAGACAGGTCTTCTATTTCAAACTGTAAAGACAACATGAAAAAGACAATAAAGTAACGTGATTATTGATAATATTATGGATGATTGATTTAACATGTTAAAATAACACCTTAGCACCTTTAGATGATCACCCATTCGGAATGCAATCGCACTTGCAATTCACAGGAACGCACAATAAATAGTGAATTTTTATTTTTAAATATCCATAAATATCTTGGATTACCAAATTATTACACTTAAACTCAATAAAAGCACACCATACATACTTTTGTGCCTCATACCCCAATATTTACAGTGCGTTCCAGTAATTACATGTGCATTCCGGTGTTTCGGTGCGTTTTGGTATTTCTACGGACCCCAAAAAAAACTGAATGCGATCGAGGTTGTTTTTTGGCATTTTAAGCCTAGAAAAGGCATTTGAACCGGGATTTTGGTCAGAAATCACAATTACAGACCTGTTGAAAGCTAAAATGGTGGCTCATTGATGAATTTCATGATGTTTAGACACAAAACGTAGCGATATACGGATTTGTATCGCTCTCCCAAAGCAAGTATTAGCTTTTTGGAAAATGCAACATAGTGTTTTTTGAAGCCTGAAAAGTGGCGAAAAAGCAATTTTTTTTGCAAAAAAAAAAAAAAAAAAAAAAAAAAAAAAAAAACTCAGTGGCACACGTTATTGGAAAAAAATAAATCTCAGCATGATAACGGTTAAGAGTGACGTTACACATATTAATTGAATATAGCCCATTGTTGAAAATAGGCACAATAATCATGAAAGCTGATGAGATTCAAACAAGCTTCCTTGTCCACATGGCTTGCTGATCAGGATGATAAAATGAAGATATATTTTCAAAAAATAGGTATTCAATCTTTATTATTATAGTGAGAACATTATTTTAATGACTTTTGACAAAAATCACACAATACAGTTCCGTAAAACAGCAATACAAAAATTCACTTCTGTTCCTAAAAAATTCCCTCTTAATTTACATGTACTTCTATCCATATCAAATTTTGCTTCTGTAGGAGGGTGTTTTAATGAAATGAACGGTTCTGTAGGTGGCTCAGTCGAGATGAAATGCACTTCTATAGGTGGAGGGTCAAAATTCAAAGTGCCTTCTTCCCCCCGTACTTATGTTTTACTGGAATAGCCCTAATTGGGAACGTTCCAGGTCAATTGGGAATTTTTTCAGCCATTTGGGAAAAAATTTGGTACCGGAAACCGGACCTAGTTTTGTATAGAGAAAAAGCCCTGATAACCCCTTTTAATTACACTTTTTTGTCTGCGGGGACATTTTAGTGGTTTCTTATTTTGGCAGATTTAAAATCCGTAAAAATTCTCACAATGTTGTGTGGTACATAAAATTGTTTCTTATTTAAGGGTGAATTGTCTTAATTTTATATTTCTTAATATTCCATTAGCTCTTGAATGCTTATTTGGTACATCATGTACATGTCTTTATAAAATTTCGCTAAAAGGTGTGAATGACTTTATTTTTCAGTGACTTAACTGATTTTATGTGCATTTTAAAACAGGACAGTGCTTTTACATATTACTAGTTAACACAGGATGCTCATCCCCTTGTCAGAACATCCCCTCTATTAAGCAAGCACCTGTCTTAAGCTAGGGATTTTAGTGTTTTCCTTGGTTGTTTGCTTCCGACAGGTTGGACAGTATGTTTATTTTCAGTGGACTACCTATTGATCAAGCCTCTGATAGGGCACAGATTCAGCATGGACGTCTCATACCAGATGCACTGGAAAAGATCACGGAAAGCCCTAGATATAGGTCACAGGGGGATGGGAACCTCGTACAGCGTGAAAAAGTAAGTCATTGCATTAAATTAATACATGATATTGAAAATATGTTTGTTATGCCCCCAACTTCGAAGAAGTTGAGGGGGCATATTGGTTTGGGTTTGTCCGTCCAGTCCAGTCCAGTCCTGTCCAATCCAGTCCAGTCCAGTCTGTCTGTGATGCGTGAGTAACACTTAGCACTCGGTCAGGAACCGCTAGAGCTAGGATCTTGAAATTTGGTATGTAGTTTGTATATGAAAATTAAGAGGACCCATATTTTTTCTTTCAGGTAAATTCAAGGGGCTAGGGGCCCAATCTGTGAGAGTTATTTCCCTTTTTAATTCTTGATAAAGTGAATAGATAGTGGGTACCTTGTGTGCGCAACTCCTCCTACAGTTTTATTCCGATTCTCTTGAAACTTTACAGATGTTGTGACCATGCTTTGAAGATATGCATGTGGTTTGGATATAATCCTCAGATTAATTTTTGTCACTTTTTTCGCAATTTGAACTTAGCCATTTTTCGGGCATTTTCACAATGAAAATGAATGGGCAGTGGTTACGGTACCTTGTGTGCGCAACTCCTCCTACAGTTTCATGCCAATTCATTTAAAACTTTACATGTGTTATGGGCATGGTCTGAAGATATGCATGTGGTTTGGATGTAATCCTTGGATTATTTTTTGTCATTTTTTTCACAATTTGAACTTAGTCATTTTTTGGGGCATTTTAGTGAATGGATAGAGGGTACCTTGTGTGCGCAACTCCTACAATTTAATACCGATACTTTTGAAACTTTGCAGACATTGTGACCATGCTTTGAAGATATGCATGTGGTTGGGATATACTCCTCAGATTAATTTTGTCACTTTTTTTACAATTTGAACTTAGTCATTTTTTGGACATTTTTACATCTTGAAAGTGACTTACCAGTTGGGGGCATAGTGTTTCATAAACACATTTTCTAGTTTGTCTTGTATTGAGTTTCAATTTTTGTGCTCTGCATCTGTACTATTTAAGCTATAAGCTCAAAAAAGACAAACAAAAATACTAGGCAATAAAGTTAAAAATGGTTTGTCAATGTGTAAACAACCATCAAATAGCATTTTTATGAGGATAGCAATGATGCTTTCCTGATCCGAAATTTCAAGCAGGGTCTATATTGTTTGCTTAGATCAGTCATGTTTGAAATTAGCAGTGTAATGAGAAAACTGGATTTTTGCCTATGTGAAAACAAAGGCACAGATCAGCTGTGCAGTAACTGCAAAGCTGATAGTACAGTTCCTCTTCTTTTTAAATGCAAAATTTCAAGCTATTATCCATCGTCTTTAGCTGCACAGGCCAGTTTGTGTCGGACCTGGTGGGAAACCCCAAAGACCAGTTCTCTAGCATCATGGCTCAAATCTTATGGCCCAGTTTGTAATTGTTTTCTTTATCAGGCTGGCCTCTGTGCGAGAAAATACAGTAGAATCTCTGAAATCAGCTGCAAGTCATGTAAGTAGTGAAATACACCACAACTTCTTTTTAATGATAATGCAACCTCTTTGTCTAGATGATAAATTGATAATAGTCATACAAAGTCTGACATGTGTAAAAATATTATTGCACACCTAGCTAATAAGAAAATATCAGTAAATCCATAGTTTGTGTTAGGGTTAAAATAGGATCCTGGCCTCAAGGTTATAAAACTTATTTCATGCTCAGCTCAGCTGAGACTAAAATTTATCCTGCTTATAATTATATTAAAATATTTATATGCAGGATAAAATACATGCTTGAGAAATGTTTGCGAGTTTGTTGCCTCATGAATTCAAGATTCTCGCTAATAAAGTATCTCTATAAGCCACTAAGACTAGAGGAACTTTTGATCGGAACCGAGAATTTCAATTTAGTTTGGCAATTTTGTAATTTATGAGCAGTTAGGTTTTATGCTCAGCTGAGTTGAGCATGAAAAAAGTTTTATAGCCTTGGTTGTCTGACCTAAATTGTGGTCTCATACTTCTGTTTACCATTGGTTGTATTGGACATCTTATAAGACATTCAATTCCAAATGGCAGACACAATTGCAGTGTCGTCCAAGATAAAATGAAGCTTCACGAGCCACATTTCAAGTTTACAAAAAAAGAAATATACCAGGTGTGTCAAGTACTGTATGTTGGGAAATGTTTGCGAAAACTTAATTTTCGCGATTATTTGCTAATTCGTTGCCTCCCGAATTCAAGATTCTCGCTAATAAAGTATCTCTACAAGCCACTAAGACGAGAGGAACTTTTGTTCGCAAATTTAAGATCTCGCGAATAATTGAGAATGAGAAAATTGGTGAAATAAAATTCATGCGAAAATTTTCGAATTTACAGAATGTATAAACCTGCTCGTAGGATAGCAGCTTTGCATCACTCAGCAGAGGGTCATTATGCAAATGTGACCCTTGGGACAAATTTGTCTATCCATACCTGTCGCACACGCAAGATTTTTATATTGTTTTATAGGATAATCTGTATATGAGTCATGTCACGAGAAAACCAGCAATGTGTTCCGAACACGTCCAACACAAACTGAGTTGCACAAGCAGAGGATGGCTAGAGGCTGGAAATGTTAGATTTAGGAAGAAGAGGCATTGTACTATCTGTGCAGCGAAAATGAAGACGCTGATCAGCTGTGCAGTTACTGCCCCCTTGTTTTCGCATATGTAAAAGGATGGTTTTCGTAACACGGCTCATATGCATCTGGCATGTCGTAGGGTGCCGACTATGTGGAGTTAGATGTACACCTCAGCAAGGACCATGTGCCTGTGATATATCATGACTTCAAGATACATGTTGCCTACAGAAAGGTAAGTCTCCTACCTATATGATGCTTACAGAAAAGTTTGAAGTGTAAACACTGTAATTTAACTGTTAGGAAATCTTGTGCAACTTTAATTTTGTGAATTTCCTATTTGCAAATTTATTTTGTCTCAGGATTTAAGAGAGGGTCATGACTGTCCCCATTTGTTTCAAATGACCAGTCCATTAAGTCAAAATGAACAAATGATTTTAACTCTGCTATTTGAAAATACCTTTTCAGAAACGTCAGGGTGAACTGGAACTATTTGAAGTGTCCGTAAAAGATTTGAAACTCGCTGAACTACAAGAAATGAAGGTAATAATGGTTTGTTCGAGAAGATTTGTTGTGAGAAAACCTGTTGTTGTATGTATCCAACTAGGCTAGCACAAATTAGCAAGCACAAGTGCAGGATTTACCTTGAAGATTTCGAAGCACTTGTAGAAGGATACGAGCCGCCGCCACGCGAGAAACCGGTCTTCGGAGTCTCCGACGTCCGACACAAACTGATCTGGACAGTCACAGAAGCAGGCTAAAAGCTTAAAATTTTAGAAATAAGTAGAGGAGGAATTGTACTATCTATGTAGTGAAAACAAAGGCGCTGATCAGCTGTGCTTTTACTGCACAGCTGATCTGCATCTTTGTTTTCACAGATGCAAAAATCTGCTCACACTGTCTAGTCTGTAAAAAAGGTGTTGATCAGCCTATGCATTAGTGCCGTCGACCTGCTCTTAATTTTGATCTTAGCTTTTACGACAACAGATTTTCTCATGGCAGAAATCATCAGAATATTAAATGAAAGCAGTTTTTAGCTCGCCTGCACGAAGTGCACAGAGCTATTGTTTTCACCTCGGTCGTCCCCGTTTATGTTTACGTGAACGTTTACTTGTACGTCCGCGTCACAGTTTCGGTTAAAGTTTTTAGAAGTCTATATCTCTTGAACATGTAGATGTATCAAGTTGATACTTTGCATATTGGTAGATATTGGTCTGAAGTTTTATGCAGTACTATCATGACCTATCCTGGATGACCTTGAGGTCAAGGTCACAGACTTAGAAATTTTATGTTAGAAGTCTATATCTCTTGAACTAGGGATGTCAGCGAATATTCGAATGTTCGAATATTCGCATTTCATACGAATATTCGAATGCGATTTCTGGATTCGAATATTTGCATAATTTTCTAACCTGCAATATTGTCATGTATCAGTTTAAAGGAGGACCCAAATATAAGGCCAAAGGTCGAAAAATAATATGACCAGTAATCCTGCTTGTGTGTTGAGTAATCCAAGATGGTCAACATTTTGACACATTTGCAAATTGAGATTGCTCAATAAACCGTTTGACACTTTGTTGATTCAAGTGACACTTTGTTGATTCAAGTGACACTTTGTTGATTCAAGTTGAGAAGAAAGCATCGCTTGCTTTCAATAAATGTTTTTAAGGTGTGAAAGTCCTACAATTTGAACTATGTCATGTGAAAACTTAAGATGGCTGGATAGATTGACAACTCAATCCTTTAGGAACAACACAATCACAACAGACTTTTCACAAAGTACATGTGGGCCACACGATTACAATAGACCACCCTAAGCATTCTTGGTGGCGGATATCAATGACATGCAGGCAGAACTTAATGTTGGCTTGACAATAATGGTGTGTCGTTGCTTTCTCAGACAGAACCCCAGAGATTTGTCATAATTAAACACCTCCAGATTGTCTAGTTTTCTGTGCAAAATTTGTTGATTTTCTTACATGGCGCAATTGGTAGGTATACGGACAAAACACCCCACGGACATAACCCCCCACGTCCATTTTGTTATAGGTGGACGAAAACCACCACATGTTTTTTTGAAGGCTGACAAAACACCCCACGCCCAATAGTATAACGTGGACAAAACACCCCATGCAGATTTCAAAACTAGGACAAAACCCCCCTCATGTTTTTCTTAGTTCCCCATATGACATGACTGAAAATTGATGGCTGTAAAATTTAGGCGTAACCAAATCTTATGTTTTCTTTATCCAAGATAATATGAATCATATACATGTAACATGACTAAAAATTGATGACTTGGACAAGAAACCATTTGATTTCAATAAGAATATTTCAATAAGAATGTCTTATGTTTTAGCTCCCCATATAACATAACAAAATTGATGACTTGGACAAGAAACCATTTGATTTCAATAAGAATATTTCAATAAAAATGTCTTATGTTTTAGCTCCCCATATAACATAACAAAATTGATGACTTGGACATGAAACTATGGCCATATTTCAAATCATTTTAATCAGACAAACAAGCAATTAACAATTTGACTTCAATTGAAAAACAACCATTTTAGCGCAGACAGATTATAAAGGTGTTTGAGTTAATTGTGAAAATTAATTAAATGATTAAAAAATTCAATTACCTTAATAGCACTCAATTAGCACATTATGAGTTTAAAAAATGTACAAACACAATCAGTATACATGCGTTTGCTTTAATAAGTGATAATTGGAATGGCATCAAAGAAAATATCCATTCATCTACATAGAATTGAAAGAAGGAAAAAGAAGTGATATTAATACCAGAAAATGCATGTTGTTTACATTAGGATGCTTCTGTCTGCTTCCATCTGCTTATCTACACTGCAAAAACATGAGGGGGTTTTGTCCTAATTTTGAAATTTGCATGGGGTGTTTTGTCCACGTTATACTTTTGGGCGTGGGGTGTTTTGTCAGCCTTCAAAAAAACATGTGGTGGTTTTCGTCCACCTATAACAAAATGGACGTGGGGTGTTTTGTCCGTGGGGTGTTTTGTCCTACACTCCAATTGGTAAAGCCCAGATACGATACCATGCATATACATGTACCTCATATTGTCAATACTTGTACCACCAAGTTAGTCATCGTAATGGGTCTATTGGGCATAGATGTGTATATCATTCGAATATTCGAATATATTCGAATATCCTATGCGAATATTCGAATACCAATTTCGGCATTTTGTTGACATCCCTATCTTGAACATGTTGATGGATCAAGTTGATACTTTGCATGTTGGTAGATATTGGTCTGAAGTTTTATGCAGTACCATCGTGGTCTACCCTGGGTGACCTTGAGGACAAGGTCACGGACTTAGAAATTTTATGTTAAAGTTTTTCATTAAAGATTTAAGAAGTCTATATCTCTTGAACATATTGATGGATCAAGTTGATACTTTGCGTGTTTGAAGATATTGGTCTGAAGTTTTATGGAGTACCATCATGACCCACCCTGGGTGACCGTGATGTCAAGGTCACAGATTTAGAAATTTTTTGTTGAAGTTTTTTGTTAAAGTTGTTAGAAGTCTATATCTCTTGAACATGTTGATAGATCAAGTTGATACTTTGCATGTTTGTAGATATTGGTCTGAAATTTTTGCTTTTACGACCCACCTGAGCGACCTTGAGGTCAAGGTCATGGGTCATAGATTTTGATAAATTTAGTGGCAAAGCACAAGTCAGGTGAGCTACGCTGTCCTGCGACAGCTCTTATTAGGGTGTTGTTTTTTTTATAGCCCCGCTTTGAAAAAGTGGGGCTATACTGGATTCACCCTGTCCTTACGTCGTTCTGTCCTTCTGTTATTCCGTCCATAATTCTGTTACCACTGATAACTTGGGAACCAGTTGTTAGACTTTAACCAAATTTGGCATATGCATCAATATTGACAATATCTACTCATGTATCAATGCATGTCAGTTTCCCCAAATTTGCACAAGAGTTATTGCCCTTAGATGGCTCTATATTGATGTCAAAATTTCGTTTCCACTCAATATCTTGAGAACGAATGGACAGAATCTGACTAAATTTTGTGTGCACATCAACATTGACAAGATCTAGCTTGGGAGTGTTGCCCGTCATTTTTTGCAAAATGTTGACAGAGTTACGGCCCTTGATTGAATTCAGGATTTTGTTTCCGCTCATTATCTCGAGAACGAATGGACAGAATCTGACCAAATTTTGTATGCACATGAACATTGACATGATGTAGCTTGGGATTGTCGCCCATCATTTTTACGCAAAATTTTGACGGAGTTACGGCCCTTGATTGACGTCAGAATTTTATTTCCGCTCAATATCTTGAGAACCAATTGACAGAATCTGACCAAATTTTGTATGCACATCAACATTGACATGATCTAGCTTGGCGTTGTTGCCTGTCATTTTTAACATAATTTGGACGGAGTTACGGCCCTTGATTGATGTCAGAATTTTGTTTCCGCTCAATATCTTGAGAACAAATTGACAGAATCTGACCAAAATTTATATGCACATCAACATTGACAAGATCTAGCTTGGGTTTGTTGCCCTTTGTTTTTTGCAAAATTTTGACAGAGTTATGGCCCTTTGATTGACGTCAGAAGTTCGTTTCCACTCAATATCTCGAGAACAAATTGATAGAATCTGACCAAATTTTGTATGCACATCAACATTGATAAGATGTAGCTTGGGATTGTTGCCCGTCATTTTTCGCAAACTTTTGACAAAGTAACGGCCCTTGATTGACGTCAGAATATAGTTTCCACTCAAAATCTTGAGAATGAATTGACATAATCTGACCAAATTTTGTATGCACATAAACATTGACAAGATCTAGCTTGGGATTGTTGCCTGTCATTTTTTGCAAACTTTTGACAGAGTTTTGGCCCTTGATTGATGTCAGAATTTTGTTTCTGCTCAATACCTTGGGGACAAATTGTGAGAATCTAACCAATCTTTTTATGTGCATTAACATTAACAAGATCTAACATGGGATTGTTGCCCGTCATTGTTTGTCTCACCCTGGCAAAAAGCTCAGAAGCGGGGCTATAGTCAGATCCTCTGACAGGGGTGGGGTAGATATGACACACTATCCAGTTATATGGGGTTATATGGGGCATGTAAAAACAAGAATTACTCAGTGTAGGGAATATATTCTGTAAACACATTAATCGCAAATATTTATTTGCGTTCCATTTATTTGCAGTCTTCTCTGGTCTTTCCGATGAAACTTTAAGCTGAGATCCTGTGGTCAACCGGCTATCCTCTAGAGTTTAAAATCTGGAACACTGTCAAAAATATGGTGTAGTGTATTTTGACAACCACTCATCAGAAAGCATCCATACTTGGACCATAGATACCCTGTAGGGTTGGCTTTTATTCTATGTCATTGGACACCTGGGTTGATGACAGGGGGTGGGGTAAATTTTAGGATGGCATCGAATGCCAAAACTAGGATTCAAATATTCGTATAGGATATTCTAATATATTCAAATATCCAGGTATCATACCCTATTTAATTCATGCATGGTATGTTTTTCACATGCCATTGCATTTGGACACATGATGTCAGGTATGAAAGTGTGTTTTTGCACCCAGTTAGCAAGACATACATCCAACCTTGGATGAATCCCTGACGTAAACTGTCAGAAAATTGCAGTGACTTTCGTGCATATAGCAACGATTCTGATCTGTCTCAGTGGGTCACTGTTATCTGCCAGTAAGAATCATTATGCTTTTATTTCGTATGACTGCACAATGATAGGTCTCTGTTGATCGTACACAAAGCCTAGTTTTCTCAAGGCAGATCTCACACGAAAGGCTATCACACCTACCATACCACCTACCAAAACAAAACAAGCTATGATATCTTCTCAACTTGAAACAACAAGGTTTCAAACTATTAATTGAGTAAACCCAGTTTCCAAACATGTTAAAACATTGACGAACATTACATTATTCGATCGACGAGAAGGATAAGTGTAAACTACTTTTTCAACACTGTTCTTTTAGACTTCCCTCAAACAGATTCGATTCAAATTATTAGAAAATGTTTCGAATAATTGAATCCAGAAAACGCATTCAAATATTCAAATGAATTGCAAATATTCGAATATTTGTTGACGCCCCTAGTAAATTTTTTCTCTTTGACCATAATTATTGTAGCCTGGCCTTAAAGAGCAATAGGTGATTGTGCTAATACTGTACTCTAAGATGAGATGACTCATTATGGGCCATCTCCTCTGGATCTACAGTTTTTGCCTTATAGTCTTTGAATTTTCAATAAAATAAAACAAAAAACAAGCAGTACTGACCAAAAGGTATTGTGACATTTCCTCTATTTTTGCTAATGGTTTGATTTTCAGCAGACCACCAGTAAGGCAACCGCAGAAATCAGGGTGTATATTCATATTTTAAAAGTAGATGCGTGTATTGTATATCACAAAATCATTCTTGGCTTTCCAGGAAGAATTTGGTACATCTGGTCTTGTATGCAGATCTGTCAACCTCCTGAAAATTCTAAGAGGGAAATTGCGCGAAACAGTGATTTTTTTTACCAAATTAACATGCAACTTCTGTGCGTGCTTTAAGACCTATAAAATTTCAAGGAGGGAGATTTTTTCTTCAGGAGGGAGATTTTTTTTTCTAGCTTTTCAAAAAGACAATACTTGTTATTGGCAAAAAGTAGTAAAGTGTATACCGCTAGTATTCACTGATGCAAAACCCTTAAAACAAGGAATGAAGGAGACGGTGTCATACCTCCGGTATTGAAAATTCGCTTGTGCAAATTTCTATAAAGACTCTGATGCAAAAACGGCGAAGAAAAGATGAAATTCTAATAGTTTCTACATATTTCTACCAAGGGTGCGGCCATATTTGGAGTTTTTCCACCGATCATTTGTTACAAGCAATCCGATTGGTTCTGAAATCAACCTAAAAAGTTATTGGCCAACCACAAAGCTTGTCTTATCTTTCACCAGAATTTCCCAATATCATGATCGGAGAACCTGAGAATCTGGAATACGAACCAAGATTTGCTGAATAGTGCAAAAAATAGAAATCGGAGATTGAAAATTCCTGAAACTCAACCATAAATTTGCAATGATCTTGACTTTGTTTATGTAAACACGGAAAAACTGGGATATGTTTTCTTTTTTGTTTCGGATTTTAAAATTAACCGGTAGACAGCCCGAAATCCGTTAGTTTGGCGTTTTTAATAGAAATCGGAAGGGAGGTCATTAGTTCATTGCAAAATCGTTAGAATAACGGGGTATCCGGGAGAGTTGACAGGTCTGCTTGTATGTATCTCTACCGTGATGATTGGTATGATGTTTAATGTGATCCATGGATTAAACACACACAAACACTGAAGAATGGTAGTATGGCTACAAGCTGTTTTGAGAACTACCACCATGCAGCATCAAAATGATGCTGTGCAGGGATGTTTAGAAATTATTATTGATCTTGTTTTTCAAGAGCCGACTTTCTTCTTGACTTGGGGGACTAGTTACTATTGTAATACCCTAATTTTGTTTTCAGGAAAATTGCTTCTTCGGGCTGTTACTGTAGAATAGGACTTGAATTTTGGCACTTCCACTCATCCATTTTGCTCTTGGCCTAAACAGGGGTAGAGCTCCTTTGTGTACCATCAAAGCCTGTTGTCATTAGACTGGAGATTTCACAGAAAGTTTTGCTTTTTACTAACTGTTTGACTTTGCTTGCAGGAGATATTTTTACAATGATACAAAGTTTGTAGAAGTTTTGCTTTTTACTAACTGTTTGGCTTTGCTTGCAGGAGATATTTTTACAATGATACAAATTTTGTAGATGGATAGGATGGACCAAAATTAAAAAATATTTCTTTGGTTTCAGGGGTGTACAGTATCCAGTGACTGGAAGCTTCTAGTCATTGTTGAGTGGTTCAAATGTGTATCTGACGATAAAATTGGACCATTTTTCTGCTTCTCAAAAAGCGTAACCACATCATCTGAAAACCTGCCAATTACATATGCATGAATCAAAGGCACAGATCAGTATTGCTGATACTGCACTGCTGATTTGTGCCTTGGCTTTCACTACATAGACTAACTGTATTCATTTCATTACAAAAACATGCCCATGCAATAAACTGAGATTATTTTAGCTTTAAAAATTGAAAATTTTCAGCTGAAAAAGTTTGATATTTTTATTATTTTTGCTCAAAACATAGATGTGAGTACCCACAATCTATGTTTTAGAGCAAAAATAAGAAAAATAGGTATACCCCTGCATACCCCAGTTTTGCTATATAAATGTGGGGTTCAAGGGGGTATACATTACACGGACATGTTTTGGTGATGACATAGATTCCTCTTAGTGGTGGTGTACTGAGCAAGAATCTATCTATAGTGGTAGTCAATACCCAGGAAACGGTGGCTCCATCCCGACATGACTGAAAAATTGTTGACAAAATTTTATGTTCCATGGTACATGATCTGGTTCAGGTTAGACCTGACCCTGATGTTATAAAACTTTTTTCATGCTAAACTCAGCTGAGCTTGAAATTTATCCTGCTCATAAATGTTGAAATGCCAACAATTGTAACATTATAACATTTATTAGCAGGATAAATTACAGGCTTTGGCAATCTGAATCTGAAATTTCAACCAGTTTTGACTATTTCAGTACTTACGAGCAGTTGAAATTTCATGCTCAGCTAAGTTGAGCATGAAAAAAGATCTATAACCTCGGGGCCAGAATTCAAGTTTCCATGGCTTATGATCTGGTTCAGGTTAGACCTAGAAACTCTGAATGCAGGTTTTCAAATCTTGTGGCACATGACTGCGTAACTTCTTTTGCTTAATCGTAACATGTTGCTATGCAGATTTTCTTTTTTCTAGTTGTTCCACTCGGCATCTCCAGAAAGTAAGGGTGAGTGGGGTAAAAAAACAAACAAGCACAAAATTCACAAATATCCCCTTATTTGTAAGGCATAAGGCAGTTTTGAATTTGATTAAACATACACCATGTACATGTATAAGTAGAATCATTTGATGAGAAAACCAGTTTGTATGATGCAAGAAAAACACACAATGCCGGTTATTGTCAATTCAGAAATATTCACGAGAACTTCATTTTTTGATCAAGGCAATGTTTTAAAGCAGAATTGGCAAGTTTTGATCAAACCAGACTGAAACCCATACATATAGGTTTTCTCATGGCTAGTCAGTATTTGTGTAAGGGGCGTATTGCATTTGCACACTTTTTGACAGTTTCTCTCACATCTGTTGCACACTTTTTGTTTGTTTGTTTGTTTTGAGGTTTAACGTCCCAGTCAACTAATTTTCGTGTCAGGATGGAGCCAGTACTTAGTTGATGTTCCTTGCTGAACGACACTAAAAGAATCTATGATTGGGTTGAGGCCAAGACAAGGAAATCTCAGGCAAGTTTTCAGATTATTCAAGTCTCCGAGGCTCTGCCGAGGACAAGACTCGATCTGAAAATGAGCCTTAGATTTCCGTGTTGAGGCCTCAACACCAAAAAAGTAACACCATCATTGACTATTTTTCTCACCCATTATTTAAAGCATTTTGACTCTGTATAGGTTTCAAGTGCTGTTCAGGCAGCCATTTTGTTTTTAAATAGAACAATATGCAAATTAACTTTTAATGAAAAAAAAAATTTTTTTTATATATATGCACTAACCTTACAAAACTATTCAATCAGCATTTTGTTTTGTGCATAAAATTCTCAGAAAAGTTTGAGATTTTTATCAAAGCAGCAGACTACAATTACTCCTGTATAAAACTTCCTGAAATTAACATCTACAAGTTTATTTTTGTCACTGTCTGTTGACACCCAGCTTATCATATCCTTATATGGATGTAAACATAAAGATGTACATTTCTATTGGCTAAATACAGAAATGATTGGCATTTTGAGACAGCTGAAATCTACTAGTACTGAGACAGAAATATCTCAGACGGGCACACAAAGGGATATGCTTGTGTGATGGGTGAGAAAACATGGTGCTGCCAGTGGGATGGAACCCAGGACCTCTCGATCCGGAGTCAATGCTGTACCACTGCCTTGACCCCTATTACGCACTTTTTAATTACCATACTTTGAAACCTATGTTGTCTGACCCGTACATGTAACCATATAGGCTACAGTATTGAATTATGCAGTTCATGTAGATTGTACAAATGCAACATAAAGATGATTGTTGAAGATACATACCGTAAAATAATCATTGAAACCTATGGTGCAGCGATTGTAAGGTTAAAACCATTTATGACAACCTTTAGCATCATATTCAATGGTTGTGCAATAGATATACAATAGATATACTGAAATACTGAGCAATTGAAAAAAACAATGTTACTGAAAAAATATGTCAAACTGTGCAAATGCAAACCACCACATGTTAGAATCCTCCCTGGCCAGGAATGTAACAAAATCAAGCCCTTGACTATGTCCATTAATTTGTGAATGCTATATACACCTAGCGTAAGGCGACCAGTGATCGATCAGGGACCAGTGATCCATAAACTAGTAGTTATCGGCTATTAATTCTCAAAGGATACCTGAAGTAAATCATATGCTAGTCTCAACTTAAATTGCATTATATTACCTTACAAACACTAATTTAAATTCATTTGGAAAGCTTTTCTATCTTGCATTTTCTGGCACTTTACAAAGAGGGGGTCTTAGTTGTACTGCTTAAAAGCGGTGATTGTTCAATAAATTCTTTAGATGAAACCTGCATTCGTCCTGACTGGCTAATTGTTTTAATTTTACTGCAAACTAAACAAATCTGATCCACATTCCTAATTGTATAGGATAATGCTGCGATTAATGGACGATTTCTGTGATTTTCGAACTATTTTTTCAACAGTTTTCCATTGTTTCTATGAGCGTCTATGCTTTTCGACCACCTCATTTCGCTGCTTTATTTCTTTTAACTCACTGATATTTTCCAAACTGTGTTTCGTGGCTAGAGGTAAACAATAATTATTCTTTCTAAAAATGTAAATACCTTCCAAGTTAGCCGCGGTTTTGGAGAGAAAAAGATGTTGATCGATCACTGGTCCACCTGACCCTGATTCACGCTGTATGATGGTAGATGTGTTAAAATGATGTCACTGAGAATGTGACATGATGACGTCATAAATTAACATATTGAAAAACATGGCGAAGGTTCAAGCTTGGATATGGTATGTACACATGCATTCTCCAATGCATGTCTGATTCGCAAATTTATCAAACATGGCTATTTTTGATTGATCACTGGTCCCTTTATGCTAGTATTGAAACTTGACCTATGTGACATTACCGGACATGTCTTAGGGTGTTGCCCATTTTCGATTTTGAGTCAGCAGGCTTGTGCATTCTATCATAGTGTCATAGTTCTGAAAACAAGAATGACTGAGAGTTCCAGCCAAATAGAGAAATACAAAATATACACATATTATATCTGATCAGCCAATAAGCCATAATGGCGGACACAGTGACTTGTTCAGTGATGCATCAAAGGTCCTGTTTCACCACCATGTAAGAAGTAATTCCACAATTATTATAGTGTAATATTTCCTATAGACTATTACATTTTAAGTTGATGGATTCTTTTTGTGCTGTTATGATTAAAATCAGTTTGAATTCTGTTGAAGATGAATGATACAAATAAAGTAGGTTCTTTGCAATAACACCCAACAATTTTAAGATGGTGCAATTGCGACATTGTGGAATTACTTTCGGTTCCTTGCCTGAAAAAAGACTACGGTCCATTTGGCCACTAGCTATGATAAGGGTATTATGAGCCGCCTCATGAGAAAACCAATAATCTACATACGCGAAAACAAAGGCACTGATCAGCTTCGCAACTGATCAGCTTCGCAGTAACTGCAAAGCTGATCTTTGCCTTTGTTTTTGCTACACAGATATGGTAATACAATTTCTCTACTTTCAAAATCCCAAATTTCCAGTCTCTAGCCATCTTCTGTGCTTGTACAGCCTGGTTTGAGTTGGACCTGTTCGGAAACCACATTGTTGGTTTTCCCACGAGGCGGCTCATATGACTATAAAGTTACTGCATTGCTAACAATGGATATCAAAGGACACAGCAATTGCTGGTTACTTGATATCCAATGGCAAGGACACTGTTTGCCAATGGCCCAATTTCACCGATAACCCATATAGCATGTTCCTATATTTTGTGCAATGTTCAGTCATTCATTAACAGAAAAAGGTTTCTCGAAAACATTTCAAGAATAAGAAGAAAACATGCAGCAATACTTTGCTAGGTCCATGGATATGGGACATTATATATATAAAAAAATGAAAAATCACAAAAATGAGCATGCTGAAATCAATTGCTGGCTTTTTTCTCATATTGGCACATTTTAACTTTGGTCACATCATCAGGAAAACATGCCCGTTAACTCCACTTTTATATAGAAAAACTGGGGTTTGCAGGGGTATACCTAATTGTCTTCTTTTTGATAAAAAAAAACATACATTATGGGTACTTGTTAGAACAGCATCGCTGAGGCAATTCTCGTCGAGGCAGTTCTAACATGTACCCACAATGTATTTTTTGAGCAAATATATTAAAAATATCAAAATTTTACTAACAGAAATTTCAATTTTTACTGACAAAAAATTCTATGTATATTGCATCGGCATGTTTTCATGTTTTGAGGAACCATAATAAAAGGTTTAAACACACTACATTGTGCAGGTATTTTCGCATCATATTCATGGAATGTCTGTACAATACTGTGGGAGGTGGTAGGGCTTTGGCATAATATTCATGAAACTTGTATGCTATTCAAATGGGGGCTTGGGGATAATATTCAGGAAAGCTGTGTGACATGTTGTTATAATCATTATGTAATTTTTATACATGAAACTCCTTTAATTTGTGTGAGTGTGCCCTTAATTCATATGTTTTTGTATATTTTGACAAGTGGTAATCTGTTTTCAACTTTTTTGAAGAAGAAAAAAAAAAAAAATGAAAACCACAGGTTTTTGCAGGAAAATGACCACTTCTCATCTGGAAAATTTTTATTGAAAAAATTTTGAGACTAACTTTGGCATGATTTCTATTGTGTTTGCAAAATAGTGCACCTTAACAAGTAAAAAATTGAATGTCACTGAAAATTGGTTATCACTTGTCAAAATATACAAAGTCCCATATAACTTAGAAAGGTTTCCAGGGCCCATTTACTGAAGCTTTCTGGCCCATGTTTTTCAGATGATATGCACAGTGAGGACCTGGACCCGGAAGATTTACAGCCATTTCCCACACTGAAACGCGTCTTCGAGGCGGTGGATGAACATACAGGCTTCAACATTGAGATTAAATATCCTCAGCTGTTTAAGGTATGGGGATAATGTTCCAGAAGATTTACAGCAGTTTCCCATTGTTTCCTACTCAGAACACAGTTTCCAGGCCTCGAAGTTATAAAACTTTTTTCATGCTCAACTCAGCTAAAATTTAAACTTCTCATAAATGCCGAAATAGCCCAAATAAATTGAAATTTCAGGTTTAGATCTCCAAAGCCTGTATTTTATCCTGCTAATAAATGTTCAAATGCCATCAATTGTTGCTAATGTGACGGGATAGCCACCCTTGGAAAAATATGTCGGTACAACTTATTAGCGGCATATTAAGTGTTAGCAATATGCAAATTTCAAACTCGAAACTTTGTGAATTGAGTAAGTGTTGAGTATATAGCGCAGTAAACCACCCTTGGTGGATGAGTATGCTTTTCCACCGACGGGGTTTGCTGTGGCTCGGCTCGGCTCGGCTGTTCGTTACACTATTTTAACATTTATGAGTAGGATAATTTCTCTTATTCTCAGTTTAGATGAGCATGAAAAAAGTTTTATAACCTCGTGATCTGGTCTGAAAAGGGTTTTTGAGGCTATTAATGAATATAAAGACTTACATGTTGAGAATTAATATTTCCATAACAATTTAAGGTATGATAATTATTTACTGAAACATTTTGAGTCAATTTTTGCTCTGAAAAGCTTGGTTGAGGCTGTTGATAACCATAAAGATTTATCTTCTAATTTTTAAAGTAGCATACTTCAGTGAAATTATGTTTTGTTAATCAAAGCCAGCCATTTATCATGTTTATAAATGATAAAATGTGAAGCAATTTTACATTTATGAGCAGGATAAATGTCTTACTTAGTTAAGGATAAAAAATGAATTAAGACAATTTTTCGTCATGAAAAATGTTAAAACAACCTCCGAGACTGTTTTGGCTTTAGTCTTTTGTTTTCTTTGAGACTGGTGAGCATGAACATATTTACCTTTGTCATGCTTAGTTAAGCTTCAGAAATGAGGCATTGAGCATGTTCTTTTTTTAGACCGGTGAGCATGAGCATGAGAATTACTTTGACCTGAACCAGTTTCTGGACACAATACTGAGGGAAGTATTTGCTCATCATGCGGGGAGGAGGATCATATTCTCAAGTTTTGACTGTGATACATGTATAGCGTGAGTGAAATGACATAAGTTTTAAACCCATTTAATAATGACAAATGGATTCACCCATCATTATCATTTGGGTGAGTCCACTAATTTTTTAGGAGCTGAAGGTGTGATTTTGACATTTTGAAAAGCCTGTGTAGTGGTTATGTCTTTTGCCTTTAACCTAGGGGTCGCAGGATCGATCCAGGCTTCTCCAGTCTATCGGATGAGACTATAAATTGAGATCCTGTCTCCATATGACCCTAGCTGTTGGTGGGATGTTAAACCCTGAATCAACTAACTAATCATTTTTGAATGAAATTCCTCTAAGCAAAACAGATGGCTGTATGTCTCTGTTCCATAAAAAGGGCGCCAGGGTTAAATGAGTTAAGTATGTCGAAGCCTTTTCCTCATGAGAAACACGGTCTATGGTGTTTTCCCATTACAAAAACATGCCCGTTTCTTACTCCAGGACCTGTTAAAATTGACTTTTTTTATTTGAGATTTTTAATAGTTTTCTTATTTTTCTCGAAACATAGATTGAGGGTACACTATAGAGCCACCTCACCACGGCAGTACCACAATTATATGTTTTGAGTATTATCTAGATTTTTTTTCCAGAAAGCGACAAATCAAGTTTTTAGAGTGTGCTAGGTGGTTTGCCTTACCTATTGATTTGTCTGTCTAATATGAGTTGAAATAATCTTGAAATGGATGTAAAACTGAATTAATATGAAAAAAAATCCTTTTAACTTTCAGTTTGAGATTGAAACAGAACAAATACCCAGTGCTAATGCTCACCCAGGCTGATACGACTATATTTCCTATGTACGCTGACGTCAGGACACAGTCTATCAAGATGGCGGCAGAATTTGCACAAGCTCATGGTTTGCTGGTGAGTCTGTTATAGTTAGATGTGAGCCTTTGCTTGAGAAAACCAACAAAACAACTTGGGTTTTCGACCAGGTATGACACAAACCGGCCTGTGCAGTCATAGAAGCAGGCAAGAGGCTTAAAATTTCGGATTTAAGAAGAGGTGGAATTGCACTATCTGTGTAGCGAAAATAAAGGCGCTGATCAGCTGTGCAGTTACTGCACAGCTGATCTGTGCCTTTATTTTCGCATATGCATGTTGTTTGCTTTGTAATGCGAAAGCTCATTAGCTCACCTGAGCCGAAGGCTCATAGGTGAGCTTATAGTATACCCATGCTCCGGCGTCCGTCCGTCGTCCGTCGTCCGTCCGTCGTCCACAATTTCAAAGATCTTCTTCTCTGAAACCGCTGGGCCGATTGTTCTCATATTACACATACACCATCTACAGGTAGGGGGAAAGAATAATTGTGTTTTTTGTTTTGATCGGATAAGGACTCTGGTTGCTATGGCAACTTATGCTTCCCATAGACTTATAATGGAAAAAAGTGAAAATTGCAAGTTTTTGCTGTCTTGTTGGAGATATTTGAATTTTGTTTTTGCAGAAATGTTTATTGAGTAGTCCTTTACGTTTCATGTGACTTTTGTCCTAATCCTTCATTTTGATTGGTTGCAGGGGCCCCATATACAGTAAGGTCTGAACTAAAGTATACAGAAAGTGAACATGGTGAGCACATTCTCTGAACTTCAGGTGCACATCACTTTGCACGAGCTCTGAGAATCAAGTGCACTTCACTAGAACTCCAGGTGCACGATTCCTATCTGAGCCGAAAGTGCACTTGCTGTTAGCTCAGGTGTCATTTCAGTTTTACAGGTAATTATTATAGGATGCATTTGTGTGACAATCAAACCAATGCATGCAATTGGAAAATGAAATGATTTAATTGAACAAAATTCTGCTGATTTGTTTTATAAGTTTATGAGAAACAATGTAACTATATAAAACAATAGTCCCTGAGCAGACTGTGTGAAAGCAAGATATTCCATTAGCGATGCGAGAATTTGCCTTACATACCGTTTGAGCTGTGTCATGAGCAAACTGCACAAAATAAATGAGCGACAAGTTGCACTGTAAGCAAGCTACATGTGTTTCAACATAGTTTTAGTGCATTTTTAAAATCATATGATATATCTCAATTTCACTAAGTTACCTAGAGAACCAGTCAACATTTACCTGAGAACCATTCGAATATTTACTGAACCAGTCCCACGTTAAACCAAAAGCTCTCTTTAATTGTATTATTGTACATGAGACACATGCCCACCGGTTAATGATTGCAGATGAGTTATTGCTCATATTTTATCACAGGTGATAATTGGATTAAAGGGCCATAAACCATGAAGTTTGAGCTTCTTTAATTTTATTGAACAAAATGAACAAATTTGTCTTGGTTAAATATTGAGGATTCCTGATCGATTATAATTTTGTTCAGAAGAAGGCTACCGGAAATTAACAGAGATCATCTCTCTCTCTCTCCCTCCCTCTCTCTCTCTCTCTCTCTCTCTCTCTCTCTCTCTCTCTCTCTCTCTCTCTCTCTCCTGCTACAATATTGTACTACATGGTTTGAATGAGGCTCGCTTCAGGTTTTATACGGGATACTTTATCATTCCTTTCTTATTCAAGCACTCATACTTAGCAACTTTATAAACTAAAATAATTAATTAATTAACTTATAAACACCACGGCATTGTGTTTCAAGACATGACAGGAGTATATAATATCACACAGTTATACACAATAAATGAGCGCACAAGTTGCACTGTAAGCAAGCTACATGTGTTTTTGCAATAGTTGTAGTGCATTTTCAAATATGATATCTCTGAATTTCTCATATTTACCTGTCTAGATAACCAGTCAACATTAACCGGAGAACCATTCGAATATTTACTAAACCAGTCCCAGGTAAAAACAAAAGCTCTTGTTTTGTATTTGACAACAGATATGCGTCCACTGGAAAATGATTATAGATGAGTTATTGGTTTTATGACAGGTGATAAAGTCACGGTGGATTAAAGCACGATAAACCTCGAAGTTTAAGCTTCTTTAATTTTATTGAGCATAATGAACAAATTTGTCCTGGGTAAAATATTGAGAATTCTTGATCGAAAGAAGGTTAACGGAAATTAAAAATTAAGCCCGCCAGTAACTTTGTGTTACTGATCGTTCCAAGTCGATACTTCTGTAGTGGTTCTTTTTGTTTTATGTCTTGGTGTTTAAAATTTTTTGTGCTGTTGGCGCCTTATGTATGTTTTCATATTTTTAGTTAAGTTAAGGTAACTGAGTGGCCACCTATTGGGAAAATAGCTGCTCATTCGGCTTACGATATGTTTCATGGTATAAGTACCTGATTGTTAGTTTGGTTTTTTTCCCACCTTGGTTTTTGGAGTGGGAATCTTTTTCTGATTGCGCCTTTTCCTGATCTTTGCCTACTTGTACCTTTCTCTCTCTCTCTCTCTCTCTCTCTCTCTCTCTCTCAAATGTTGTATTAGACGGTTTGAATGGTGCTTCCTTAAAATAAGTTTTTATACAGGTTATTTTATCGTTTTCCTTTCTGATTCATGCACTCAAACTTAGCAACTTATAAATAAATAAATAAATAAATAAATAAATAAATAAATAAATAAATAAATAAATAAATAAATGACATTGTACTTAAAGGACATTTCAAAACAGTACAGGAGTATATAATGTCACACAGGTATACCTGTACCATACTGTCTGTTTGTTTGCCACTCAAGTGCTCAGTGACTTACAGAATGATTAACATGTCTTATCTCACCTTGTTAATATCAGGCACACTTCATAATTGGTTTCAATAGACAAATTAATCTGTTTGGTTATGATTAGAGACTGTTTGATTTCTTTTTACCTGAGATACGCATATTGAATGCTCGAATGCTATTAACTGATATTAACTTGATATAAATTATTTTGCATCTTCCTAAACAATAAATAATAAATATGATATAAAAAATTATTTTATTTTCAACTTTTATCTATTGAATGAATGAGTGAATGAATGAATGAATGAATTATACTTATCTCACCTTGTTAATATCAGACACACTTCATAATTGGTTTCAATAGACAAATTAATCGGTTTGGTTATAATTAGAGTATGTTTGGTTTCTTTTTACCTGAGATACACATATTGCATAGAATGCTCAAATACTATTAACTGATATTAACTTGATATAAATTATTTTGCACTTTCCTAAACAATAAATAATAAATGTAATAAAAATATATATTTTATTTTCAACTTTTATGAATGAATGAATGAATTAATTAATTATACTTATCTCACCTTGTTAATATCAGACACACTTCATAATCGGTTTCAACTGACAAATTAATCGGTTTGGTTTTAATAAAAGAATGGTTGGTTTCTGAATGCTGTTACCGGGGTGAATGATAATAACTTGTATAAATTATTTTATGTTTTCCTATAACAATAGATAATAAATATAATTATAAACTTTATTTTATTTTTAACTTTTATCTTTTGAATGAACGAATGAATGTTGCCCAGTGTCTTATTTTGTCAATTTTTCTTCACCTGTTACCAGCATGAAAATCTTTTAGTTACCTGTCTTCATAACCAGTCAACATTTTCCTGAGAACCATTCAATTATTTACTGAACCAGTCCCAGGTAAGAACAAATGAGTTTTCTTCATGATTAACACGGCCTGTTCACGCTTCATAATTGGTTATTGCTCATATTTTATGACAGGTGATAAAATTGATTAAAGGACCATAAACCTTGAAGTTTGAGCTTCTTTAATTTTTTTTTCACAAATTTGCTCTGGATAAAATATTGAGGATACTTGATCGATCTTAAATTGATCTTAAATTTGTTCAAAAGAAGACTATCTGAAATTAATGATTCATGGTTTTGTTCACTTGAAAACCGATGACTGTTGTCTTTAGACCTCAAGTGCAGTGCTCTTATTTCAATTGAATCAAATAAATAAATAAATAAACAAATAAACATTGGTTTATGTTCTGAAAAGAATATCCTAAATTTTAGGATATATAAACATTTGTATGCATTCCTTTGTTACAACCTTGGGGAATAGGATTATATTGACACCTTTTTGCAAAGAAAGAAAAAAGAAGATTAAAAAGAAAGAAAGTAATAAAGAACACAAAAGATGAGATTAAATAAAAAAAAAAAAAAAAAAAAAAAGAACTAGAAACAAAAATATATAGAAAGGAAATATATATATATATATATGTTATTTATTAATAGCTTATTTCCCCCCAAAGGAACAATAAATTAGAGATGATATAATATAATACGGGAAAAATAAAAATAAGACAAACTTAAAATAAGACAAACTGTTTCTTTTTTTCTCTTTCTATCAAAACCATTTCATTATACTGCTGATACAGCAAATACAGGTATGTGGTATCATCAAACACCAGCCAAAGTGAACTACAGGTACAGGTAGGGGTATAGAGGTGCCAGAACTTGGAGTGCACTTGAATTGAACATCAGGTGCAACTTATGTCTCAGATTTAGCTCACGCGAAGTGCACATGGCGAGCACATGCTGTGCACAAGGGTGTATACTTTAGTTCAGACTTCACTGTAGGGCAAAATTTCGAAAAACATTCAAAAATCTTCTTCTCAGAAACTGTCAAGGGGATGAAGCCTATACTTTGTATACATGTTCCTGACAGTGACCTCTACATAATTTGTGTTTTTTATTTCAGGCGGATAAGAATTCTGGTTGCTATGGCAACTTAAAGTTTCCATAGACTTATAATGGGAAAAGTGGAAATCGGCTATTTTTCCGCTAAAATTGCAGAGATTTGAATTTTGTTTTGCAGAAATGTTTATTGAGTAGTGTTTGACATTTCTTGCGAGTTTTGTCCTAATCCTTTATTTTGATTGGTTGCTGGGGCCCCATAAAGGGCAAAATTTTGAAAAAACATTCAAAAATCTTCTCCTCAAAAACTGTCAAGGGGATGAATCCTGTACTTTGTATACATGTTCCTGACAGTAGCCTCTACATAATTTGTGTTTTTTATTCCAGTCGGATAAGAACTCTGGTTGCTATGGTAACTTTAAGTTTCCATAGACTTATAATGGGAAAAGTGGAAATTAGCTATTTTTCCAAAACTATTGCAGCCTGAGATCTGAAAAGTGGTAGATGCAAACAACTAATGGATTAGATGAAGGTATATGATTAATTTAGGTCAAGGTCATCTCTTGACCTTGGCCGGTCTGTCGTCCGTACACACTTTTCAAAGATTTTTTTTCTCTGAAACCACTTGGCCAATCAAAGCCAAATTTTATATGAAGCATCTATAGGAAGTGGGAACCAATGTGTATATAAATAATCCAGGTCACATGACCAAGATGGCCACCATGCCCATATATGGTAAAAACCCTTAAAATATCTTCTTCTCCAAAACCGGTGAACCGATTTCAACGAAACTTTGCATGAAGTATGGGTGACTCAAGTACTACAATGTGTATATAAAACATGACCCTGTGGTGACCTTGACCTATTTTATGGCAAGGTCAACATAGTCAACATAGGTCGTCAATGCATTTGAATGGGGAAAACTTTTAAAATGTCATTTTAAGTGAAAGTCTTGCAAGAAATGGGCATTAATGATTCTGAAAAAAAAAATGGACCCCAGTGGCTCATCTGCTTTTAAAATGTTATTTGAAGGGGAAAATCAGCAGGAAATTGGCAAATGGACAAAATATTGATTATGCTGAAAAAAGAAAATGGCCCAAGGGCTTCATCTGCCCCTGCACTGGGGTTAAATACAATAATATTCAAATATGTTTATTGGTATATGAAGCAGATCTCAGGTGAGCGTTTACAGGACCATTGGTCCTCTGGTTTAATATTTCTGATAACTAACATGTGTTTTTGAGTAAAATTAATGCATAAATAATCATAACATTTGTTCAGCAATGTTGACAAGAACTTAATTTTCACTACGGTAGTATGAGCAAATTCTTTGCCTGGCAATTCATACATGTAGCTCATCGCTAATTATGACTAGAGGGAAAAGCTCTAAAGGGTGCTGGAGTACATGCTTGCAAATTCAAGAACCCTCTAATACCCTACCAGTGATTCAGAAAAGAGAAGTTCATGAAATAGTTTACATTAAATAGTTAAGGTCTGACGTATTCTTCAAGTCAAAATATAAATACACGTATTAACATATGAGACTCCGAATAAAAAACAACAATATATGCAAAAACATAGATGCAGATCAGACGTGCGGTGACTACACAGCTGATCAGCGATTTTGTTTTTGCTTCCAAGATAGTATGACGCCTTTTCTTACTGAATCTAAAATTTTAGGCATCTAACTATTTTCAATGGTCTGGTTTGTGGTGGACATGGTCGGAAATGCATAATTGACGATTTTCTCATGGGAAGGCTCTTACTCTTACTGTAGTTTAGATTGTAGGAGCTATGAAACGAGAAACCAGTCTTCGGGGTCTCCGACAAGGTCTGACACAAACTGACCTGTACAAGCACAGAAGATGGCTAGAAGCTTGAAATTTCGGATTTAGGAAGAAGAGAAAATGCACTATCCGAGTAGCGAAAACAAAGGCGCAGATCAGCTTCGCAGTTACTGCGAAGCTGATCTGCGCCTTCTTTTTCGCATAGGCAAAAATCCAGTTTTCTCATGACACGGCTCACAGGGGCCTGTATCGTCATTTTTAAGGTTTAAGGGGGATAGGTATGTTTATATAGACATACCTATCCCCCTAGAACCTTAAAAAATGATGATACAGGCCCCTGTAAAGCAACTTGTATGTACTTTCAGGGTGTTGATGCAATGTCTGAAGTGTTGTTAGAACACATGGACATGATAGATTATGTCAAGTCAGCAGGACTCGTGCTGTTTGTGTGGGGTGAGATCAACAACGACTCGGACGTTATCAACACGCTGAAACAGAGGGGAGTGAATGCTATAATATATGACAGGTAGTATTTGTACTGTATTACATATGTTTAACTTGATATTCAGCTAACAATGAAGAAAAGATGAGGTGTAATTGGGATAAGAGTTTAAAGATGAAAAATTAAAAGATAAAACAAATTTAAAGACAGAAAAAAAGATTATCTATTTTGGATATTCATTTTTGTGAGCTGCTTAAATATCATGCTGTACTGACTTCAGCATATGAGCCGCCTCATGAGAAAACCAACAATCTGCATATGCAAAAACAAAGACGCAGATCTACTTCGCAGTAACTGCAAAGCTGATCAGCGCCTTTGTTTTCTTTACACTGATAGTACAATTTCTCTTCTTTCTAAATCCAAAATTTCCAGCCTCTAGCCATCTTCTGTGCTCGTGCAGCTCGGTTCGTGTTGGGCCTGTTCGGAAACCACCTTGTTGATTTACTCATAACGTTGCTCATATTATGCTCAACTAATCTGAGCATGGACAAGATTTGAGCCGCTGCATGGGAAAATCAACTATCTGCATATGCGAAAACAAAGGCGCTGATCAGTGCCTTTGTTCTCGCTACACGAATAGTACAATAATTTTATTCCTGTACTTTCTAAATCCAAAATTTCCAGCCTCAAACCATCTTCTGTGACTGTACAGCTGAGTTTGTGTTGAACGTTGGTCTGAACCCAAATTGTTGGTTTTCTCATAACGTGTTTATATCATGCTCAACCAATTAGAGCATGAAAAACATTTATAACATTTGGGGCCTGGCCCCGAGATTATAGAAAAAATTCATGCTCAGCTCAGCTGAGATTAAAATTTAAGTTGTCCATAAATATTGAAACAGCTTAAATAAATTGAAATTTCCAGTTTAGACCACCAAAGTCTGTAATTTATCCTGCTTATAAATGTTATAATGCCAACAATTGTTGGCATTTTAACATTTATGAGCAGGATAAATTTGAGTCTCAGCTGAGCTGAGCATGAAAAAAGTTTTATATCCTTTGGGGCCAGGCCCCAAAAACTGAAGACATGTTGCTCATCATCATACATGTGATATCTCCCTGTTTCGCAGGGATCTCCCTATTTCGGACAAAATTTCCCTATTTGGAATTTCAGAAATTCCCTATATATATCTTATACGTCTCCCTATTTGGAATTTTGGATATCCCTACTTCAAGTCAAGAAATTTCGTCTTTGTTTAATCATTCTCCCAATTAGGATAGAGATATCTCCCTATTTGGCTCCTCAAGTGTATCACATGTATGCTCATCATTTAATTCCAGGATTGACCACTACAAGAGTGGGGACAAAACCAGCATCTTTAAAGTGGAGCATGAGGAGAGATTACGACAGCTACAGAAACTGGCGTCTCATCAGCATGTGAATACCATCAACGATATCTTCATGGGGGCGGAATCTCGGAACAATGGTCTAGTTGATGATAGTTAGAGGAAGATAGGATTAGCAGTGCTGTGTGATGAAACATGATTTTGGTGTTGTGCCTAGCATAGACTCGGATCAGTCATTGCTAATCAGAGTATTCATTACGAAAACTTGCCCATGCAATATTTAGAGAATTTTTTCAAAAGTAAAAAATTGAAAATTTCATTGGAAAATTTTTGATATTTGTAACAATTTTGGTCAAAACATTGATTGTGGGTACACGGTTCTAACGAGTAATCGAGTACCCACAATCTATGTTTTGGATCAAAAATACGAAAAATAGGTATACCCCTGCAAACCCCAGTTTTTCTATATCAAAGTGGGGTTTAAGGGGATATACTTTTCATGGAAATGTTTTCCTGGTGTGTATTTGCAGTGTACTTAACCCAGTGCTAAGGAAGGACGGTACTTCATCATTTTTAGGGGCATCATGATGTACACACATAATATCTTGGGTCTGTACTGTTTGCCTGGGGCTATACATTACACGGACATGTTTTCCTATGAATATTGTGGATGCTTAGACTCAGCTTATTGGTGAGCAGACATCCAATAGTCTAGTCTTCATTGGGCATTGATGAAATCTGAGAGGGGTCTTAGCTTTCCATTAAACGACGGAGTTGCCATTGATCAGGCATGGCTGATTCGGAGATCTGTGTAGGCACAAGCCATTTCCGTTGTCTTGCCACAAGGAGTCATAAAAATTTACCTAGCTATTGCATGCTCACTAGCTTTTAAGTGCACTTTTACTTACTACACACATATTTTTGGAAGATACAACTTGCCTTATTGATTCTATTGATCAACCTCCTCATTATAGCACTATCTTTAGGGTCCATAGAAACAAACAATGTTGAAAGTGAAATTGTGTTATAATGAGGTTAATTACATCAGACTCTAAGCAAAATGATCAGTTCAGAAGATATTTATGATGAACAATCCATTGAAAATTGACCAGGTATTACAGATAAATCTAGGTGTTGGCTAGGTTTTGAGAGAGTTTCTTTGTGTTGTAGACCATTTAAAACAAAAAATGTTGACCATTATCTGCTATACAAAACTACATTGTACTGTGTTGTGAAATGTGATATGATGAGGTTGGACCGTAGTAGTCATTTGTTAGTATATCAGATCTCTTACTGCCTTAATCTTGTCAGACTGATTTTACTTAAGCTCACCTGAGATTTATTTTACGTAATTTAGTAGCTCACCTGAGCCAAATGTGGCTCAAACGCAGTTGAGATGGACATCTGTCTATGCAACCATCTGTATAGGCTTTCAAATTTATACAATTTACAAAAAAAGAAAAAGACAAAAAAAAAAAAAAAAAACGATAAAGATAAATAAATACTAATTCCTCCTGTCCAGTGAAAATTATTCAATCATGCTGATGTTTAGGCTGTAACCTTTTAAAGCAAGATATAGTATGCATATTCAGAAAGTTATTGAGAATGGAAAACCGACAATCTGCATAGGCGAAAACAAAAGCGCAAATCAGCTTCGCAGTAAATGCGAAGCTGATCAGCGCCTTTGTTTTCGCTACACGGATAGTACAGTTACTCTACTTTCTAAATCCAAAATTTCCAGCCTCTAACCATCTTCTGTGACTGTACAGCCTGGTTTGTGTCGGACCTGTTCGGAACCCAAAGTGTTGGTTTTGTCATGCACAGGCTCAGTTATATTTTTGGCAGATCATGTGACAGAGAAGTCTATGTTTTCTTTTTGCAAATTATGTCAGAACTTTTGGCTTCAGTCTTAGAAAGTTTGTTGCTCTCAGTAGAGATATTGTTGCATTATATAAATAATCATGAATGCATATTTACTTATATGCCCTTTTCTTCTTGTAGTTTCATTATATTATTACATATTAAGAAATTATTTGCACCACAAGTCTACATGCACCATGTATGAAAATACTCACAGAAACACTGTACTAGATTATGCATCTTGCATTTGTTAGACGCTAATGACTCATTAGGGTTGACGCGTCGTTCAACATCAATCAATCAATCAGAAACACGGGTCTTTACTTTTTGAGATCACTTTCCATTTGAGCAAAATTGTCTTGATATTTTCATTGGTAGAAAAAAATCATGCAGTTATAAGCTTTTGATAGTACATCATATTATATGTATGGCCCTGTCGCTTTTTTAGATCATCAGCATTTTCTATACAATATGAAAATCAAAAATTTAATATTCAATAGATTACTTAGAAGACATTTGGCGTCATGACTTGGTTCATTTAAAAAGTTTGCTCAAATTTGTTCACCTGAAAAACAAATAATTTTTGTTTGAATATTTTATTCTTCAAAACTGCGATATTTTTTTTTCACCTTTTAAGACTTGTTATTTTACATTGTTAACTGTTATTGATATTTAGTTAGTCGTTATTGTTTAGCTAGTATCCTTTTTTTTTTAAACGTTTAAGTTTTATTTTATTCCTTTTTTATTCTATGATATTCCATATCTTAATGAATGTATGTAAAGTTTATATGTAGCAAGCCAGGCTTTTAGCATATGATGAGCACAGACCTTGATCGGTAGTGTGTGATTCGTAACAGTGGACCTGCCGCCCATCCTCACTTTGAGCACAAGGGTGGTTAGGTGGGAATGTGGACCACTGCCCATTGGGGCCTAAAGAAATAGATGGGCTGCTTGTGCCTCCAGGTAAAGCTTATACCCTACTGACTTACCATCTAATTATTAGCTCACCTGAGCCGTTAGGCTCACAAGGTGAGCTTATAGGATGGCCATGATCCGGCGTCCGTCCGTCCGGCGTCCGTTCACAATTTCAAAGATCTTCTTCTCTGAAACCACTTGGCCAACCAAAGCCAAATTTTATATGAAGCATCTATAGGAAGGGGGAACCAATGTGTATATAAGAAATCCAGGTCACATGTCCAAGATGGCTGCTATGCCCATATATGGTAAAAACCCTTCAAAAATCTTCTTCTCCAGAACCGGTGGACTGATTTCAACGAAACTTGGCATGAAGCATCGATGGCTCAAGCACTACAATGTATATATAAATCATGACCCTGTGATGTCCTTGACCTATTTTACGGCAAGGTCAACATAGGTCGCCAATGCATTTGAATGGGGATAACTTTTAAAATGTCATTTAAAGTCATTTAAAGTGAAAGTCTTGCAGGAAATGGGCAGTAGGACTGAATATTAATGATTCTGAAAAACAATGGACCCCAGGGGCTCATATGCCCCCACCCCGGGGCAATATACATGTATATTACCATAATATGCAAACATCATCTCCTCTGAAACCACTTGGCCAATCAAAGCCAAATTTTATGTGAAGCATCAATAGGAAGGGGCAATCAGTGTGTGTATAAATAATCCAGGTCACATGACCAAGATGGCCGCAATGCCCATATATGGTAAAAACCCTTCAAAAATCTTCTTCTCCAGAACCGGTGGATGGATTTCAAAGAAACTTGGCATGAAGCATCGACGGCTCAAGTACTACAATGTGTTTATAAATCATGACCCTGTGATGACCTTGACCTTTTTTAATGGCACGGTCAACATAGGTCGCCACTGCAGTTGAATAGGGAAAACTTTTAAAATGTCATTTAAAGTGAAAGTCTTGCAGGAAATGGGCAGTAGGACTGAATATTAATGATTCTGAAAAAAAAACTGGACTCCAGGGGCTCATCTACCCCCACCCCGGGGCAATATACATGTATATTAGCATAATATTCAAACATCTTCTCCTCTTAAACCACTTGGCGAATCAAAGCCAAATTTTATGTGAAGCATCTATGGAATGGGGGAATTAATGTATATATAAATTATCTAGTTCACATGACCAAGATGGCTGCCATGCCCATATATGGTAAAAACCCTTCAAAAATCTTCTTCTCTGAATCTGGTGGACCGATTCCAAAGAAACTTGGCATGAAGCACCAATGGCTGAAGTACTACAATGTATTTATAAATCATGACCCTGTGGTGACCTTGACCTATTTTACGACAAGGTCAACATAGGTCGCCAATGCATTGGAGTGGGGAAAACTTTTAAAAAGTCATTTGAGGTGAAAATCTTGCAGGAAATGGGTAGTAGGACTAAATATTTATGATTCTGAAAAAGAAAATGGACCTAAGGGCTCAAATGCCTACACCCTGGGGCAATATACATGTTTGTTATATGACTGAAGAAAATCCTGTCCCCTGATTGGCTCATTCTGTTTTAATAAATCCTAATATTTGCTTGAAAACAAGACCAAACTGATGAAAACCGGATCAAACCAGTTCCTCGAGGTTAATTATTTTGACAGTTTTTCTATATTAACCTCCAAAATCTATATTACCCTCCTGAGTACCCATCACCATGAAATCAGCATGGGCTAGGTGAAATTGACATGATTTGCTGTATGTGTACAAAACTTGCCAGTTAGCTATAAATAGCCTGAGCTCATTTCAGTTCATGAAATCTACATGCTTTGCAGTAACAAACTTTTACAGGTAAACAAAGCACTAGATAATGAGGTGTATTTGGTGATAGTTAAGGGATAATTTTGTTTATTTTTCATAAGAACCTATGTTGTTGGTACCCATTGGAATTGTCTCGTCATGGTGATTTTTATGAGTACCCATAAGATAGGTTTTATTAAGAACAAACAAAATTATTCTTCAATTATAATCAAGTACTCCTCTTTATTTAGCTGTTATGATTTTGTTCATTTATTTATTTTAATGAAAATATGAAATATAATTAAAACAGTGGAAAAGTCATATAACAAAACAGTTATTGACTTCAATTTCGGTAGATATAAGGATTTATCTACCTTCAAAAGTGATATTCACCTCGGCCTGCGGCCTCAGTGAATATCACTTTCTCAGGTAGATAAATCCTTATATCTACCTCATTGAAGTCAATAATTGTATAATATTACCATAATATTTAAACATCTCCTCTGAAACCACTTGGCCAATTGAAGCCAAATTTTATGTGAAGTATCTATAGGATGGGGGAACCAATGTGTATATTAATAATCTAGGTCACATGACCAAGATGGCTGCCATGCCCATATATGGTAAAAAACCTTCAAATATCTTCTTCTCTGAAACCAACAGATTGATTTCAATGAAACTTGGCATGAAGCATCCATGGCTAAAGTATTACAATGTATGTATAAATCATGACCCTGTGATGACCTTGACCAAGTTTATGGCAAGGTCAACATGGGTTGCCCATGCATTTGAATGGGAAAAACTGTTAAAATGTCTTTTGAAGGGAAAAGCCAGCAAGAGCCAAGAAATTGGCAAATGGACAGAATATTGATTATTCTGAAAAAAGAAAACGGCCCAAGGGCTTCATCTGCCCCTGCACTGGGGTTAAATACCATAATATTCAAACATGTTTATTGGTATATGCAGCAGACTCAGGTGAGCGTTTACAGGACCATTGGTCCTCTGGTTGGTTAACCACTCCGGTGTTTCCTGCCCAGGAAAAATGTTTCAAGTCAAGCCATCCATACTTATTGGCTTACTTGGGTGGTTTTTGAAGCTCTTTTTGGATGTCATGACATCCTAATTGTGGGTAAAAGTCCCATAAAATGGAAGCAACGTCCCATCATGACCTTAGCTGTTTACTTTAACGTTAAGCATAAAATCAAGCGAAAAAAAAAAAAAATCTCTTTGAGCACATTTCTTTCTTGATGAACTTTGGTCATGAAGAATATTTCTACATCCCTTTCTTTTGCAGCGCACTAAGTACTGTTAACCGGCCTTTTAGAGTCTTGCCCCGAAACAGTGTGGATGGGATTACTGACTATCTCAACATAAGCTGTTGACCCCCAACAAACAAACAAAATGTTTTAAATGTTACTGCTGATTAGCATTTTCTGTTTTATTTCACAGATATTACTATCCCTGTCATTATTTGCTTAGACCAATATGTCCAAAATCTTTAGAAAATTGTAGTTCATGTATACAATGTGTAAATTTCTGTGTTGATTATGTAGCTTTACAAATGAACTGCATCATGAGAAAACCAACGATTGCAGATGCGAAAACAAAGAGATCAGCTTCACGGTAACTGCGAAGCTGATCAGCACCTTTGTTTTCGCTACTCGGAAAGTACAATCCCTCCTTTTTAAATCCAAAATTTCTAGCCTCTAACCATCTTCTGTGCTTGTACAGACCGATATGTGTCTATCCTGTTCGGAAACCACGTTGTTGGTTTTCTCATGATGCAGCTCAAATGGTGACTGTTTTTCACCTTGGCAGCTGTTGTTCTCTATTGAAGAATAAAAATTTAAAGTTTGTTTCCTAGGAAATGCTTTTGAGGACTGGTTTCTACGAAACTTATTATCATTGTTAACAATGTATACATGTTGGGTTGTTTTATTTCACATTGAGACACAGTCTATTGTTGTTTTACTCAGTTCCGATCAATATTGTATTTGTTCAAAGTGGCCTCACAGTAGCCTTGCAACCTAGTGTGATAACTTGCTTCATGATTTTTGCCATAAGCAGGAAAAGGCTGAGATAACTTGCTTCACGATTTTTGCCATAAGCAGGAAAAGGCTGAGATAACTTGCTTCATGATTTTTGCCATAAGCAGGAAAAGGCTGAGATAACTTGCTTCATGATTTTTGCCATAAGCAGGAAAAGGCTGAGATAACTTGCTTCACGATTTTTGCCATAAGCAGGAAAAGGCTGAGATAACTTGCTTCATGATTTTTGCCATAAGCAGGAAAAGGCTGAGATAACTTGCTTCACGATTTTTGCCATAAGCAGGAAAAGGCTGAGATAACTTGCTTCATGATTTTTGCCATAAGCAGGAAAAGGCTGAGATAACTTGCTTCACGATTTCATGATTTTTGCCATAAGCAGGAAACGGCTGAGATAACTTGCTTCATGATTTTTGCTATAAGCAGGAAAAGGATGAGGTAACTTGCTTCATGATTTTGCCATAAGCAGGAAAAGGCTGAGATAACTTGCTTCATGATTTTTGTCAGAAGCAGGAAAAGGCTGAGATAACTTGCTTCATGATTTTTGTCAGAAGCAGGAAAAGGATTATAGAATAACTGATCATCCTGGCATGATCTCAGTGTTTATCATAGACATATCAAACATAGGTGAAGAGCACTTTATTTGCATATGCCCATTTTGTAGTAATTGTTTTCATATTCATAAGCTGAAAATATTTGAGCCGCATCATTAGAAAACAAGATTTTAGCCAATGTGAAAACAAAGATTCAGATCAGTTGGGAACCCAGATTGGTTTTCTCATGCGGGCTCAACTACTAGCCGTATCTTGTATAAGTTCTTAAGGGGAGGTTACCTCACTTATGACTTAGTTTACATATTTTACCCCAATTGTTCATACCTGTAACAGTAGTCTTAATTTCCTACCTCAAATGTTAACAATTAAATGCAGAAAAACATTAAAACATGCCTCATTTGTGGTAGTAGTAGTTTTTTGTGCATAAGATTGAACTTAGGACTATACTGCATTCTAGTAATTGTCCCCTTTTGCTTATGCATAAAACAAATGAGCCAGGTCATGAGAAAACAATGTGGTTTCTGGGCAGGTCTGACATAAATAGAACTGTTGAAGCACAAAAGATGGCTAGACGCTGGAAATTTTGGGTTGAGAATGTAGAGGAATTGTACTATCCGTGTAGCGAAAACAAAGGTACTTATCAGATTTGCAGTTACTGCGAAGCTGTTCTGCGCCTGTGTGTTCGCATATGCAATTTGAAGGTTTTCTCTTGACGCGGCTCAGATAAAATAAATGATTAAAATGCAGGCCTGCATCTGTGTGATAAATGCTTTTTCGTGTGAAAGTTGATCTGACAGCTCTTATCAGTTATAATAATGTAGAGATAAATTAGTCATATTTGCACAAATCAACAATTTTGTCCACATTTTGTGAAATTTTCAGATATTTTGCACTGTCCACATTTTGTGAAATTTTCAGATATTTTGCACATGTATTTTGCAAGGAATTCTCGGAGTTTTAAGATCAAATCCATTTTCACACAGCTGAAGTGTCTATCTTATTATGCTATATCATAACTTCATTTATATGCAAGTAGGGCCACATGTGTATATGTATAAAAAAATATTAATGCTAGATTTTGTGTTTGTTTTTTCAGCCATTTCTGTTTGTTGACATATAAATTTGATGGAGATTCTAGGCTCACTGTTGAATCATTACTGTATCAAGGTACCATGACTCAGTGATAGCCTTCAACCCTGGCCCTGAGGTTATAAAACTGTGTTCATGCTCAGCTCGGCTGAGACTAAATTTTAACCTGCTCATAAATGTTAAAATGCCAACAATTGTTGGCATTTTAACATTTATTTACAGGATAAATTGCAGGCATTGGCATCTAAACCTTGATATTTCAATCTATTTGGGCTATTTCTTCATTTATGAACGTTTTAAATTTTATGGTCAGCAGAGTTGAGCATGAAAAATGTTTTATAACCTCAGGGCCTGTAGAGTCCTACAAGTGCAAGGTCTTGCCATTGAGCAAGATCATTTTAGCTTATGCTTTGTACTGGTTAAACACAGAGGAGGCAGCCCAAGTGGTTGAGTGCATATTTCATTACCATGCATAATCATTTGATCATCTCACCGCTGTGTCTGGTGTGGGTTTGAGCTCCATATGGGACACATGAGACAAGCCAAGTTCTGCTTGCAAGGTGTGCCAGTTGTTGTTTTTCGGGGTTCTCCCGTTTTCGCCCCACCTACTTATATAAAGACCCATCTACACATTCACGATTTTCTCTACCACGGGGGTGATTCAATTGATACCACCTGTGCTGTCGTCCGAGACGTTGCTGCATATATTGCTGTCGTCCGAGTATTCCGGTTTTCGTCCGAGTACTACGGCTGTCGTTACACAAACAGTACACACGTAAAAGCGGCTCGTGATTGTATTTGAAGGTATTATTTATCCTTTTTTCTGCTAGAATGTGTTGTTAGATATTTGTCTATCGTGCAATATGTTTGTATGGGTTTTTGGGTCGCTAGTTTGCATACAATCATGTGTTTAATCGTAAAAAAGCAAGAATCACATAAATATGCAAATACTTTAATAATCAGCATCTCTCAGTTCTAACCATTTATTGAACAACATGGAAAACATAACTGCAAAGATAAAACCTTTTACAGTTATAAAAAAATCCAAAGCAGAAAGGGTTTGAAGGGGCGTTTAACTTTTGGTGTTACTGCTGTCGATCAGTCGTAAATATGTGTGATACGGCTGTCGGTTAAACTCGTTACGGATGTCGACAATTTAGAACAGGTAATGGTTGAAAATATATGGGTAAAACTAAGTTTAAGGCATCCTAGATTTCAGAAATATGAATGAAATAACATCTATTTCACTTTGTTCATATTTCTAACGATAAACCACGGTGGGTTGGTTACACGAAGTAAGATATTTACAAGACACACCGCCGCACTTTCAAATATGAATATTGAACGTTGTCTATACAGTGACCGGTTGCCTTGCTTTCTCAGTTTCGCATGCATTATCCAAATCAGAAAGTGTAATGTATACAATTTAAACTTTGATGAGCGTCACGATTGTCTTACAGCGGAAAAGGACACTGTGGCGAAATTGACTGATTGATCATTTGTGTAATGCACTTTAGCCATTTGTAACCACGCCCGTCCGCCCCCATCCACGGGGAGGGCGGGGCAGCCGTGGAAATGAGCAGGGCTTTGACCAAAGTTTTGCTACGACAGTGCGTGGGAAACGGGCAGTGAAATTTAAAGCAGCCTGTGGAGAAAACAGCAGTGGTTTTACCAACAAGCAGTCCTCACAGGGTGGTTTTTTTTTTAGCGAGGATTGCTTTTAGCGATGATTTGCTGGACCAAAAGTCAAAATTCCCGCTATTCCCCGGGGGTGGGGGCCCATTGTTACAAATGACTAGTACATAATACCTTATAATATTGCATTCATGTGTATATTTTCTTGTAGTCGCTCTCGAATGTCATTAAATGGCGCAAAGTGTAATATTCTGCTCTGCGATACAAAGGTTCACGTGTGTTGGTTGTGCTCTGTGATACATTGTGTTGTTCTTTCTGTCCCGCTTGGGATATCTTTGGGTTGGGATGTTGATTTCCAGTCGAATACAATGATTTCATATTTTTATTTGACTCCCCCCTTTTCTTGGTTTCGCGAATTTACTTTTTGGTGAACTAGTAAAGTTGGTCTCCTATCTTCTGGTTTTGGCTTTACTGCATCTGCATTTTGTATATTTATATCTTTTAGCCAGCTTAGCACGTTGTTTAATTTCATCATACCGTTTTTCCTTTTCGCAGTCCTCGTAGAAATGGTGGTTTAGCTTTCCTAGGAAAAATGGTTTTGTTGATTATAATAATAATCTCTAAATTTCTGGTTTGGATTTTAACTTTAATTACATCAATTTTTTTTGTTACATATGTTCGCCAGTTGAACACTATATTTATTTTCTTTCTTTATAAAATGTCCCCAGGAGAAATGTTTTTCGCTGTTTTTCCAGTAAATATTAAAGCTAATCGGCATCCCAGGACAAGTGGTTTATCTTCATGATACGATTGCTGATTGTGCCTACATCTATGTGCCCAGGAAAAATGGTGTTCGGCGTTGTCCATAGTAAATACGCTCATCGGCGTCCCAAGAAAGGTGGTTTATCTTCATGATACGACTGCTTATTTTGCCTGCCTCTCTGTTGTGCTCGTTGCCTTTGGTTTTGGTTGTGACATAGCCGGATGACTACCTCGTTGGGAAAGAGCTAGTTATTCTGTTATTCGAGTGCGTTGTCCGACCTAAGTTCGGAAAATTTGTGATGCCGTTTGCACGAGTCATTTGTGAAATATTTTAAATATACTATCATATGACTGTATATGAAACTGTAAAAAAAATCACATACTTTCATCTGGTCGCCGAGAACACTTCGAAACATTTAAGTTCCGAAGTGTTCTAGATGTTGACAAATGTTTCAAAGAAAGAAAAGTTTGCTAAAGAGTTCTTATACTATGCCGCATATGATAGGATACACTGAAAAAAAGTTATAAGTTAGATATTGTTTCTAAGCCATGTTCAAAATTGCACGATTTTTTGCCAAAAGACGTGTCTTTCAAGTAAGTAAAGTTCCAAAGTGTTAAGAAATAATTTTCTTTTACTAAAGGCGTTTTTGGAGTAAAAATGCAAAAATCAATGTTTTTAAATAAAAAATTGGATACAGCACACCATTTATTGAAATTAGGAACGGGTGTCACCAAAGTGGTCGTTACGGCTCGGAAAAACATCAAACATTCCAATTTTCTCTACTGGTAGAATTTTTATGCATTTTTAAAAATCGCCAATTTTGAGATTTTTTGGAAAATTCATAAATGTGCCTCTTAAACATGTTGGCCCCTGTTAAATTCACTTGATGAGGCCTGGGAATGAGAGATATAACTCGACTGAACTGTTTTAGACCATTTTCGAGGACCAACAGGTCAAGGCTGCCGCACACTTCCGGTTTCAATGCCAATTTTTAACGAACAAAATAACAAAATTTGTGGACGATTTTTTTAATTTTCAAAGTTTATCAGAGTCTAGTATTTGACCTAAATAATCGCTGAAAATTTCAATGCCGTGCTGCTGATAATAAAGCAACTGGAGAAGAACAAAGTTGGTATGCAAATTGCATACAAAAGCTGAATTCCTGTTATTCAGGTTGTTGTCTTCTTGCATGTACAAAACAGAAACGAAGATTCTTATTGCAGCAACACTTTTGACTTAATTTTATCTTGCATCATGGAAGTCAGTAGCACTTTCAAATAAATTGAAATGTAAAAACACAACGTCATAATATGACATTTAATTTGATGTTAATAAAGTGTGACTTTTTGAAATAGGGTACCTTTACACATGCTTCGTCTGTGTGAGAAGTATCACGCATTTTGGAATGCAGAAACTCACAGAGCCACTGTTAGACATTGGTTTATTCATATGATCATGAATTTTAATTGATCGTATTTTACTTTCTGAACTAGAATAAAAAATATGAGGTGGCCTCTTATAACTTTTTTTCAGTGTATGTGTGAAATATTTTCTTTCATATGAATATAGCAATGCGTGATTTCCGACAGTATGTGCAGTACGAACGCGCTCTCTAACGTATGCACAAAATATAACATACACGGAGTTTGTTTCCCGACACTGTGTCAGCTTATAAATCGTTTTCATTTCCAGAAAACATGTTATGCAAAGTTTGTACTTAGCCCTCTAGTGCCCGGTGTAGCATATATGCTACATGATTTTTAGAAAGCAATAACTTGTTAATACATGGATAATTTGACTTGCTTCCCTTTGATTGTAAAGGTATATGTTGCAGTGTATCCAGGAATTATGGAATTTTTGTCTAGCTTTGTGTCATGTGACTTTTATCTTCCTTTCAATATGGCCGCCGCCATAAACATGTATATTTGTTAATTAGTGGTCATTTAAATTAAATGAAAAGATCATAAAAAGGTATGTACAAAACGTAAAACTGTCTTAATATTTCTTTTCAAAGGTTAAAAATAATAAATAAATATCTTTAAAATATATGTGCTACCTGAATAATGCAGAACTTTTGTTCAAATTTTGATGTAGCATATTTGCTACATCGGGCAAAAAATGTTCTGTATCATATATGATACATTGGGCAACACAATCCAACATCATTTTTATTAAGTTTCCTGGCTCTCAAAATGCATGTATGAACACAATAACGCTACATGTTTGATGCAAACATGATTTTAAATAAAATCATGGCTTTTACCCTTATTCATTTGAGTCTGACCATGCATTAGCCATCGTCTGATTTATGTTGCATATATGCTACATCGGGCATTAAATGAAACCAAATTTTCATTTTAGGATGAGTCTCTGAAATATTAATTCAGATTGCTGAATTATTAATTAAGATATCTTATTTTCTAATTAAGATATCTTATTTGCTTTATATGGTATCATATTTGCTAATTAAGAAATCTAGTTAAGAAATAAAGATATCTTATTTAACAAAGTAGATATCTTGATTAATCTTGTAAATCTTATTTAGGTATAGTAGATATCTATTTAGGCTATCTGAATTATTATATTGATATCTAAATTGTCATGTAAGATATACGCTATATAAGATATCTTAATTAAAGATTTCTTATATGCTTTATAAGATATCTTATTTGTGACCGGGATTAAATAAGATATCTTATTTAGCATATTAGATATCTGGTCTACTATATAAGATATCTTAGTTAGGATATAATATATCTAATTTGATAAAGAAGATAACTTTATAGCTAAATAAGATATCTTATATCCCAATTAAGATATCTTATTTACTTTTCAAGATATCTAATAAGCATTATAATAACAATGACATTTCATCACATATTTAGGTTACCAGATGCATTTCGTGAATAATATTATATTTTGGTTTTGATGCGGTTCAATTGTTGCTGTTTATTGTTCCACAAGTAATTGTGTTACATTTCAAAACAAATAAAATTTTCCTGTTTAGCAAATGAATTGATATTATTAGGCATTTTGTGTTTATAGAAATGTATCATATATGATACATCAGAACTTAATGCCCAATGTATCATATATGATACATGCCATAAAATCGCATCGGAGATAGAAAATTATTAAATATTAACAGTTTTATAATACATTCCATGGTCATAGCTCACTATAAGGAAATAATAATTTTCTGCTCAGCAAAAAGGTGTTTGGGCACTAGAGGGTTAAAGACTCATTGTTCATTCATGTGACTTCACTAATCATCTTATATGACATTACAGAAGAGACTGTTTGTGTGAGCATTTGTGTTTTTCGAGGTTACCGTTATGCTTTCTAGCGATCTGTATAGTCGTCCTTTTATGAGTAGCATACGAAAATTATTCAGAAACTACAAAATAAATGCATAAAATATGTTGAATTTGATTTCAACGGGCAATATGCCATCTCGAAATACTATCGACAGCCGCATCGTACTGATCAATAAACAAACGCCAGCTGTATCAGGGGTCAGCGACAGCCGTATCACGCTTTTTAAAAACGGGAAATAAAATTTGAAGGACGCAATGAATTGGGTAAATGATTACAGCTTTCAAAGGCTAAATGGAAAGCGTAATATCCCTGATACTTTCGCTTACATGGAATGGATGCATATGTTGAAAGTAAGAAAAACACGCGAGAAAACGATGTTTTGTACTAAAAATAAATTCTTGTGATTGTCTTTATGTTAAGACCAGAGGACCAATGGTCCTGTAAACGCTCACCTGAGATCTGCTTCATATGCCAATAAACATATTTGAATATTATGGTATTTAACCCCAGTGCAGGGGCAGATGCAGCCATTGGGCCACTTTCTTTTTTCAAAATTATCAATATTCTGTCCATTTGCCAATTTCCTGCTGATTTTCCCCTTCAAATAGCATTTTAAAAGCAGATGAGCCCCTGGGGTCCATTTTTTTTTTTTTCAGAATCATTAAATTTCAGTCCGACTGCCCATTTCCTGCAAGACTTTCACTTAAAATGACATTTTAAAAGTTTTCCCCTTTCAAATGCATTGACGACCTATGTTGACCTTGCCATAAAATAGGTCAAGGTCACCACAAGGTCATGTTTTATATATACATTGTAGTACTTGAGTCATCCATACTTCATGCAAAGTTTCGTTGAAATCGGTTCACCAGTTCTGGAGAAAATATTTTAAGGGTTTTTACCATATATGGGCATGGCGGCCATCTTGGTCATGTGACCTGGATTATTTATATATACATTGGTTCCCACTTCCTATAGATGTTTCATATAAAATTTGGCTTCGATTGGCCAAGTGGTTTCAGAGAAAAAAATCATTGAAAAGTGTGTATGGACGACAGACCGGCCAAGGTCAAGAGATGACCTTGACCTAAATCAATCATATACCTTCATCTAATCCATTAGTTGTTTACATCTACCACTTTTCAGATCTCAGGCTGCAATAGTTTTCAAAAAATAGCTAATTTCCACTTTTCCCATTATAAGTCTATGGAAACTGAAAGTTACCATAGCAACCAGAGTTCTTATCCGACTGGAATAAAAAACACAAATCATGTAGAGGCTACTGTCAGGAACATGTATACAAAGTACAGGATTCATCCACTTGACAGTTTCTGAGGAGAAGATTTTTGAATGTTTTTTCAAAATTTTGCCCTTTATGGGGCCCCAGCAACCAATCAAAATAAAGGATTAGGACAAAACTCGCAAGAAATGTCAAACACTACTCAATAAACATTTCTGCAAAAACAAAATTCAAATGTCTGCAATTTTAGCGGAAAAATAGCCGATTTCCACTTTTCCCATTATAAGTCTATGGAAACTTTAAGTTGCCATAGCAACCAGAGTTCTTATCCGCCTGGAATAAAAAACACAAATTATGTAGAGGCCACTGTCAGGAACATGTATACAAAGTATAGGCTTCATCCCCTTCACAGTTTCTGAGAAGAAGATTTTTGAATGTTTTTCGAAATTTTGCCCTATATGGGGCCCCTGCAACCAATCAAAATGAAGAATTAGGACAAAAGTCACATGAAACGTAGAGGACTACTCAATAAACATTTCTGCAAAAACAAAATTCAAATATCTCCAACAAGACAGCAAAAACTGGCAATTTTCACTTTTTTCCATTGTAAGTCTATGGGAAGCATAAGTTGCCATAGCAACCAGAGTCCTTATCCGATCAAAACAAAAAACACAATTATTCTTTCCCCCTACCTGTAGATGGTGTATGTGTAATATGAGAACAATCGGCCCAGCAGTTTCAGAGAAGAAGATCTTTGAAATTGTGGACGACGACGGACGGACGGACGGACGCCGGAGCATGGGTATACTATAAGCTCACCTATGAGCCTTCGGCTCAGGTGAGCTAAAAAGCATGTTTGATCCCTATATTCACACTTTACAACTATTTCATACATCTACAATCTAGACAGTCACATGACATGGTACATAAATTCAATGTGAACATACAAACAAAATAAAACAATCATTCACATATTCACTGTTAGAATCATGCTCAATTTAATTATCTAAAACATAGTTAGAAACGTTATGAAAACATCATGCAAAAAAAAAAAAATGAACCAGAGGACCAATGGTCCTGTAAAGGCTCACCTGAAACCCGAGATATATACCAATAAACTTGTTTGACTAGAATGGTACTATACATGTATATAACCCCAGGGCCGGGTCAGAGCAACCCCTGGAGTCAATTTCTTTTTGAAAACATAAAACTGCAGTCCATTTGCCAATTAACTGCAAGTTTTGCCCTTCAAATGACATTTTAACAATTTTCCCCATTCAAATGCATGGGCGACCTAAGTTGATCTTGCCGTAAAATAGGTCAAGGTCATCCAAAGGTCACAATTTATATAAACTTTGTAGAGCTCCTTTGCCTGATGCTTCATGCCAAGTTTCAAAATCATAGGCCTTCTGGTTCTGGAGAAAAAGATTTTTAAAGGTTTTTCTATTTATAGCCATGGCAGCCATCTTGGTCATGTGACCTTGACCATTTATATATACTTTCATTCCCACTTCCTAACAATGCTCCTCATAAAGATTGGCTTTGATTGGCCGAGCAGTTTCAGAGAAGAAGATCTTTGAATATCACTGTAATATACATGTATATAGCCCCGGGGTGGGGGCAGACAGACCCCTGGGGTCCAAATTTTTTCAGAATCATCAATCTTAAGTCCATTTGCCCATTTCCTGCAAGTTTTTCCCTACAAATGACATTCTAACACTTTTCCCCAGATATACCGAGATATATACCAATAAACTTGTTTGACTAGAATGGTACTATACATGTATATAACCCCAGGGCCGGGTCAGAGCAACCCCTGGAGTCAATTTCTTTTTGAAAACATAAAACTGCAGTCCATTTGCCAATTAACTGCAAGTTTTGCCCTTCAAATGACATTTTAACAATTTTCCCCATTCAAATGCATGAGCGACCTATGTTGACCTTGCCGTAAAATAGGTCAAGGTCATCCCAGGGTCATGATTTATATAAACTTTGTAGAGCTCCAGTCATTGATGCTTCACACCAAGTTTCAAAATCATTGGTCTTCTGGTTCTGGAGAAGAAGATTTTTAAAGGTTTTTTTCTATTTATAGCCATGGCGGCCATCTTGGTCATGTGACCTTGACCATTTATATAAACTTTCTTTTCCCCTTCCCAAGGATGCTCCATACGAAGTTTGGCTTTGATTGGCCAAGCGGTTTCAGGGGAGAAGATGTTTCATTATTATGGAAATATACATGTATATAGCCCCGGGGCAGGGGCAGACAACCCCCAGGGGCTAAAATTTTCAATTAACATTAATCTTCTGTCCATTTGCCTATTCCCAGTAAGTTTTACCCATTAAATAGCATTTTACCATTTTTTCCCATTCAAATGCATTGGCCACCTAGGATGACCTTGCCGTAAAATAGGTCAAGGTCATCCTAGGGTCATGATTTATATAAACTATGATGGGCCCACGTCCCCGATGCTACATACCAAGTTTCGTGGAAATCGGCCTACTGGTTCTGGAGAAGAAGATTTTTAAAGGTTTTTGCTATTTATAGCCATGGCGGCCATCTTGGTCATGTGACCTGGACCATTTATATAAACTTTCGTTCCCCCTTCCTATGGATGCTCCACATGAAGTTTGGCTTTGATTGGCCAAGCGGTTTCAGAGGAGAAGATCTTTGAAATTGTGGACGACGGACGGACGGACGGACGGACGGACGACGGACGGACGCCGGAGCATGGGTATACTATAAGCTCACCTGTGAGCCTTCGGCTCAGGTGAGCTAAAAACTGGAAAGACGTTTGTAATAACGATAAATACCTTCTTGACAATTTTCGGTGATAAATGCGCTGATTAGCGACGATCTGTTGGCCCTGTGGGCACTGAAATAGGGGCACCGATGATAACGACAGCCGTAGTACTCGGACGAAAACCGGAATACTCGGACGACAGCAATATATGCAGTAACGTCTCGGACGACAGCACAGGTGGTATCAATTGAATCACCCCCGTGTCTATGATTCACCACGATTCACCCAGATTTCTCATGATCGGAAATATTCAAAAGTATGCAGAGTAGCAACTACAGGCCAACCTCATTATAATGCTATCTTTGGGGTCCATAGACTGTGTTATAAGTGAAACTGTGTTATAATCAGGTTATTTACTACAGACGTAGTAAAATAATCAATTTAGGAGCCATGACATGGCCATGTTGTATTGAAAACAACATTTAATAATGAGGTGTATGATAATGAGGTTGAAGTGTACTTATACAATTTATATTTCAACATTGTGTGAGGGGATTTTTAGCTCACCTGAGCCGAAGGCTCACAAGGTGTGCTTATAGGATAGCCATGCTCCGTTGTCCGTCCGTCGTCGTCCGTTCACAATTTCAAAGATCTTCTTCTCTGAAACCGCTTGGCCAATCAAAAGTCAAACTTCATGTGGAACATCCTTAGGAAGGGGGAACAAAAGTTTATATAAATGGTCCAGGTCACATGACCAAGATGGCCGCCATGCCCATATATGGTAAAAACCATAAAAAATTCTTCTTCTCTGGAACCGGTGGACCGATTTCAACGAAACTTGGTATGTAGCATCAGGGACTTTGGCCCATCATAGTTTATATAAATCATGACCTTGGGTTGACCTTGACCTATTTTACGGCAAGGTCAATTTTGGTTACATAGGCTTTTCAATGGAAAAAAGTGAAAACATTGAATTTTTCAGGATGTTTTGTAGCCTGTGACCTGAAAGTTGGTAGGTGCAGACAACATGTTGAGCTAATGAAGTGATGTGAGTATTAAAGGTCAAGGTCATTTTTTGACCTTGGCCAAAGGTCATTTACAAATTAAATGTTAAACTTAATTTTCTCAGTAACCGCTCAACCAATCAAAGTCAAATTTTATATGTAGTATCCTTAGGATGAGGGAATGAAAGTCAATATAAATAGTCATGGTCACATGACCAAGATGGCTGCCATGGCTCTAAATAGCAAAACCTTTAAAAATCTTCTCCAGAACCAAAATGCCAATGATTTTGAAACCTGGCATGAAGCATCAGGGGGAGGAGCTCTACAAAGTTTATATAAATCATGACTCTTGGATGACCTTGACCAATTTTACGGCAAGGTCAACATAGGCCCCTCATGCATTTGAATGGGGAAAATTGTCAAAATGTCATTCGACAGGAAAAACTTCATGGAAATGAGTAAATGGACTGAATATTTATGATTCTGAAAAAAGGACCCCAGGGGCAGGTCTGCCCCCATCCGGGGGGCAATATACATGTTTATATTACCATGATATTCAAAGATCTTTTTCTCTGAAACCATTTAGCCAATCAAAGCCAAACGTCTTGTTGAGTATTCTTAGGAAGGGAGAATGAAAGTTTATATAAATGGTCAAGGTCGCATGACCAAAATGGCCGCCATGGCTATAAATAGCAAAAAAAACTTTAAAATCTTCTTCTCCAGAACCAGAAGGCCTCTGATTTTGAAACTTGGCATGAAGCATCAGGGAGAGGAGCTCTACAAAGTTTATATAAATCATGACCTTGGGAAGACCTTGACCTATTTTATATATCCCAGTTCTCAGGTGAGCGTTTACAGGACCATTGGTCCTCTTGTTTAAGAGTTATTTATAAATGGGCCTATGATATTAAAACTTCTTGTGATGAACTGTGACCTTTGGACCAACATTCATCGGGAAGATTGGAGTGTTAAAAACAACAGAAGTATATGCCATGTAAGTTCATCTTAACAATGATTCAATATTCAGACAAGAAATTAAAGTACATGTACGTTTAGACAAAACAGATTCAAAGTAAATGACATTTATGGCAGATTAGATTTGCAATGTCTGTCCAATCAATGGTACTTGGAAGCATAAACAATGAGCTGTGATAGGAACATGATCATAATTCATGCAAATTATACAAATTCAATTTTTATGCATAATGAACAAAGAAATGACTAATATGAGCACTGGAAATTTTAAATGAGCCCCGACATGAGAATACCAACATTGTGGTTTCCGAACAGGTCCGACCTGTACAGACACAGAAGATGGCTAGAGACTGGAAATTTTAGCTTTAGAAAGAAGAGGAATTGTACTGTCCGTGTAGCAAAAATAAAGGCGCTGATCAGTTACTGCGAAGCTGCCTCTTTGTTTTCACATATGCAAAATGTTGGTTTTCTCATGATGGGGCTCAAAAATTTACATTAAGCAAGGAATGTTATTGGAAAACTTCATTGGTGCATGCATGCTGTATTGATGACTAATATTAAACCCAAAAACCTGAATTTATAAAATAGCAACCTTCATCACTCTTGCACATACAATACATTGCCCCGGAAAATATAAAAAATAATTTTCATGCCATTATTATTATCATTATAAATAGTTACAATTTATTTTTACCCAATCCAACATCACCTCATCTCCCATACACTATATACTGCGACATATGATACCCCACTTTTACACGTTTTCAATGTTTATTGCAATATATAGAACAGGTTATACAATACATACATTGTAAAGACAAATGAGCCGCCTCATGAAAAACCAGCAATCTGCATATGCAAAACCAAAGGTGCAGATCAGCTTCCCAGTAACTGCGAAGCTGTTCAGCGCCTTTGTTTTTGCTACCTGGATAGTACAATTCATCTACTTTCTAAATCCAAAATTTCCAGCCTCTAGCCATCTTCTGCGCGTGTACAGCTCGGTTTGTGTCAGACCTGTTCGGAAACCACTTTGCTGGTTTTCTCATTATGCGGCTCATATGATACCCCACTTTTACATGTTTCAATTTTTATTGTAATATATAGAACAGGTTATACCAGATACAATACATACATATTAGTGATTACACGATCACAAGACAAATTGTGCATTGATAGACAGACAATATAGAAACAGTATCATTAGTGTCTGCAGCATCAGGAAAACATGTCCGTGTAATGAATACCCCCGTATACCCCACTTTCATATAGTAAAACAGGGGTATGCAGTGGTATACCTATTTTTCATATTTTCGATCCAAAACAGATTAGCGAGGCCGTTCCAACGTGTACCCACAATCTATGTTTTGAGCAAAAATAAGAAATATGTAAAAAAAATTCTACTAAAAAATTTAAATTTTTACAACTTACTGGCAAAAAACTCTGTATGCATGGGCATGTTTACTTAATGGGGAGAGAAGTATACGAAGTGTAACTGATACATAAACATCTACACATTAGAATATTTACAAATATACTGCCAGTCTACATATCAAGCTAAAAAACAATGCAAATAAAAATTGAACCATTTCATGAGAAAACCAACAATCTGCATATTCGAAACCAAAGGCGCTTATCAGCTTTGCAGTAACTGCGAATCTGATCAGCGCCTTTGTTTTGGCTACAAGGATAGTGAAATTCCTCTACTTTCTAAATCCAAAATTTCCAGCCTCTAGCCATCTTCTGTGCTTGTACAGCTCGGTTTTGGGTCGGACCTGTTCGGAAACCACATTGTTGGTTTTCTCATAACATGGCTCAAATGCCATTTGTTTAACAAGACCTAGCTGGAAAGCTGTTCCTCTTCTAAAACAAAACACAGCCAGTCTGCTTTGAGATTCGCCTCTAACATATTAAGCAAAAAAGGAAGTATCTAATGAAATTTCAGTGCTTTAAAATGAAAAATAAAAGAAAGCCTATTTTGCTTTAATGAGTATACATATAATGAAGTAAAAAAAAATTACTAGACTTTTAGGGTTGTTCCAGAAAAAAAAATGAGGGGGGTCTTTGACGGCACGCACTATATTTTATTCTGGGTTGTTGGGTTCGTTTGTTTTCAAATCCTGTGGGTTGTGGGAGTTCGTAAAAGCATTATCTTGGTGGTGGTTGTCTTTTTCCAAAATGCAGGTCTGTGGGTGGTTGTAGTTCCTATATTTAACCTTTAACTTGCTGAATGCGCATTCGTGCACCCTTGGGAAAGTACCCTTGTGCCACTGAAGAAGACTTCGATTTTTCCTCCATTTTTGCACATGCTACCTTTGTAAACAATGAGAGTGCTCTCTATCACGGTCGCGCTATACATGTACTTCAACGTGACGTGTGCAAAAATATGTCAGTGGCTACGTTCGGGGTTCTCCCAATGGTAAAATCTGCAAATCTTCCAATGGTACTGTTGGTACTATTTTTACCAATGGTAACCAGAAAACCCTGAACGTTTTTTTACTACCAATGATACCATTGGTAGATCACATGGTGGAATTTTTATCATATTGATCAATGCACCTCACTTGTTTTTGTCTTTCTTATTTACTTCATGTATATTGTGTTATTTATAACATTTACATTTGCTTGTATGACAAAAGTATTGCTTATTTATGAAATTCATGATATATTTTTAGGCTTGCCATATTGAATCACATGAGTTTTCCCGCGTTGGTAGAATTACCCATGCTGTATTCTGTCTGCACCATTTGCTGCCATGTGTTGGTAACATTGGTAACATTGGAACCAATGGCATTACCAATGGTACCATTGGTAAACCAGAGGACCAATGGTCCTGTAAACGCTCACCTGAAACCCGAGATATATACCAATAAACTTGTTATATACAGGTACATAACCCCATGTATATAACCCCAGGGCTGGGTCAGAGCAACCCCTTCAGTCAATTTCTTTTTGAAAACATAAAACTGCAGTCCATTTGCCAATTTACTGCAAGTTTTGCCCTTCAAATGATATTTTAACAATTTTCCCCAATCAAATGCATGGGCGACCTAAGTTGACCTTGCCGTAAAATAGGTCAAGATTATCCAAGGGTCATGATTTATATAAACAATATAGGGCTCCATTGCCTGATGCTTCATGCCAAGTTTCAATATCATAGGCCTTCTGGTTCTGAAGAAAAAGATTTTTAAAGGTTTTTGCTATTTATAGCCATGGCAGCCATCTTGGTCATGTGACCTTGACCATTTATATATACTTTCATTCCCACTTCCTAACAATGCTCCTCATAAAGTTTGGCTTTGATTGGCCAAGCAGTTTCAGAGAAGAACATGTTTGAATATCACTGTAATATACATGTATATTTCCCCGGTGTTGGGGCAGACAGACCCCTGGGGTCCAAATTTTTTCAGAATCATCAATATTAAGTCCATTTGCCCATTTCCTGCAAGTTTTTCCCTACAAATGACATTTTAACACTTTTCCCCATTCAAATGCATGAGCGACCTATGTTGACCTTACCGTAAAATAGGTCAAGGTCATCCCAGAGTCATGATTTATATAAACTTTGTAGAGCTCCAGTCACTGATGCTTCACACCAAGTTTCAAAATCATTGGCCTTCTGGTTCTGGAGAAGAAGATTTTTAAAGGTTTTTTCTATTTATAGCCATGGCGGCCATCTTTGTCATGTGACCTTGACCATTTATATAAACTTGCTTTCCCCCTTCCCAAGGATGCTCCATATGAAGTTTGGCTTTGATTGGCCAAGCGGTTTAAAGGGAGAAGATGTTTTATTATTTTGGAAATATACGTGTATATAGCCCCGGGGCAGGGGCAGACAACCCCCCAGGGGCTGAAATTTTTCATTAACGTTAATCTTCTGTCCATTTGCCTATTCCCAGTAAGTTTTACCCATTAAATAGCATTTTACCATTTTTTCCCATTCAAATGCATTGGCGACCTAAGTTGACCTTGCCGTAAAGTAGGTCAAGGTCATCCTAGGGTCATGATTTATGTAAACTATGATGGGCCCACATCCCCAATGCTACATACCAAGTTTCATGGAAATCGGCCCACTGGTTCTTGAGAAGAAGATTTTTAAAGGTTTTTGCTATTTATAGCCATGGCGGCCATCTTGGTCATGTGACCTGGACCATTTATATAAACTTTCGTTCCCCCTTCCTAAGGATGCTCCACATGAAGTTTGGCTTTGATTGGCCGAGCGGTTTCAGAGGAGAAGATCTTTGAAATTGTGGACGACGGGCGACGACGGACGGACGCCGGAGCATGGGTATACTATAAGCTCACCTGTGAGCCTTCGGCTCAGGTGAGCTAAAAAAACCTTGAACGGAATTTGCCTACCAATGGTACCATTTTTACCATTAAACGCACGTAGTGATCGTTTTTTGTTTTGTTTTTTTTTTTCATTTTAAGCCTAGAAAATGCATTTCAATTAAGAAATAGATCAGCTCTAGCAGTGAATTGTTGAGTAATAATAATTCACTGTTTGGAGGTCAGTTGTAAAGAAGATCAAATCACGAGCGCGTAACGCGAGTGATTTATCTTCTTACAACTGACCGACAAACAGTGAATTATTACTCAACAATTCACGCACTTGAGCTGATCTATTTTGATTGTAACACACAATAAACGGAATAAATTTTGCTGAAACCGTCGATATCGTTCAGCTTTCCGCCATTGCATTGCAGATATACCGCCAGATATTTGACTGTAATGCTGGTATTTACACACACTTATTACGTTTGTTGTGCGCTAAAACGACGTTTCACCGTCTAATGCTGCTTTGTGGGATAGCTGACGTCACAAATGCCACAAAGTAACGTCACGCTTATTCGCCCAGTGAAATTGTTGCACAATATAACACGTTTTTTTACCATCGGCTATATAGGCGAGGTGTGTTAGAACCGGGATTTTGGTAAGAAATCGCTAATACAGACCTGTTGAATGCTGAAATGGCGGCTCATTGATGGATTTAATGCAGTTTAGACACAAAACGTAGCAATTTTCGGACTTGTATCGCTCTCCCAAAGCAAGTATTAGCTTTTTGGAAAATGCAACATAGTGTATTTTGAAGCTTCAAAAGTGGTGAAAATGCAATTTTTTGCAAAAAAAAAAAAAATCAGTGGCACACGATATTGGAAAAAAAATAAATCTCTGCATGATAAAGGTTAAAATACAATCTCCGGTGTTGTGGGTGGTAAATCAACCAAGAAGAACAACTTGTCGTATCTCTTGTTACCGATTTCAGCACGAAGAACGAGAAGGTTTGTAAACAAATTAATGTTCTTACTCCATTAAGAGGTCTTACTACATACCAAAAAAAAACAAAAAAAAAAAAAAAAGACCAACAGTAGCTCGTCATCTGGTCATCTCGTCCCACAACTCTGAATAATTGAAGAGGGCAGTCATTGGAAGAAGATTGGTTCTTGACTCTCACTGGCTCTAAGGCTAAGGTAGTGATATCATTTCAAACTGGCAGAGAGAGAGAGAGGGTTTTCTTTCATATTCCATGTGCAACAATTTGCTTTTTCTTCGTTATTATTTGCAATAAATCCAGCTGGTCATAAAACTTTTCCAATCCTATGGATAGTGGGGTCTAGACAAAATTGAGTTCTGTGGGTTGTGGGGTTGACTGGTAATTTTGTCTTGTGGGTGGGCGGGTATAAAGGATATTAAATCCTATGGGTGGTAGGGGTAAAACAAAAGTGCCTTCAAAGACCCCCCCTTTTTTTTTCTGGAACAGCCCTTAACTAATACTAGCTCAATGCAGACATACATAATTAAACTCAGTATTAAATACTGTAATGCCACTAGTATTAAATACTGTAATGCCACTAAATCGAATCACATAATTTATTAGCAACCACATAAGCTGGTAAAAACTAGAATTGTCAGAGAATCTGACTATAGCCCCGCTTCTCAGCTTTTTTTGCAGGGTGAAAAAAACAATGACAGGTAACTATTACAGGCTATCACAAGCTAGATCTCATCAATATTGATGCTCATACAAAATTTGGTCTGATTATGTCAATTCGTTCTCTGTCAAATCAAGGGCTGTAACTCCATCAAAATTTTGTGAAAAATGACGGGTAACAATCCCAAGCCAGATCTTGTCAATGTTGATGTGCATACAAAATTTGGTTGGATTCTGTCAATTCGTTCTCAAGATATTGAGCGGAAACAAAATTATGACGCTAATTAAGGGCCATAACTCTGTCAAAATTTAACAAAAACTGAAGGGTAACAATCCCAAGCTAGATCTTGTCAATGTTGATGTGCATACAAAATTTGGTCGGATTCTGTCAATGCGTTCTCAAGATATTGAGCGGAAACGAAATTCTGACGTCAATAAAGGGCCATAACTCCGTCAAAATTTTGCCAAAAATGACGGGTAACAATCCCAAGCTAGATCTTGTCAATGATGATGTGCATACAAAATTTGGTCCGATTCTGTCAATTTGTTCTCAAGATATTGAGCGGAAACGAAATTCTGACGTCAATCAAGGGCCATAACTCCGTCAAAATTTTGCGAAAAATGACGGGCAACAATCCCAAGCTAGATCTTGTCAATGTTGATGTGCATACAAAATTTGGTCGGATTCTGTCAATGCGTTCTCAAGATATTGAGCGGAAACCAAATTCTGACGTTAATCAAGGGCCGTAACTCCATCAAAATTTTGCGAAAAATGACGGGCAACTATCCCAAGCTAGATCTTGTCAATGTTGATGTGCATACAAAATTTGGTCGGATTCTGTCAATTTGTTCTCAAGATATTGAGCAGAAACGAAATTCTGACGTCAATCAAGGGCCGTAACTCCGTCAAAATTTTGCAAAAAATAACAGGCAACAATCCCAAGCTAGATCATGTCAATGTTGATGTGCATACAAAATTTGGTCAGATTCTGTCAATGTGTTCTCAAGATATTGAGCAGAAACGAAATTCTGACGTCAATCAAGGGCCATAACTCCGTCAAAATTTTGCGAAAAATGACGGGTAACAATCCCAAGCTAGATACTGTCAATGATGATGTGCATACAAAATTTGGTCCGATTCTGTCAATTCGTTCTCAAGATATTGAGCGGAAACGAAATTCTGACGTCACTCAAGGGCCATAACTCCGTCAAAATTTTGTGATAAATAACGGGTAACAATCCCAAGCTAGATCTTGTCAATGTTGATGTGCATACAAAATTTGGTCAGATTCTGTCAATTCGTTCTCAAGATATTGAGCGGAAACGAAATTCTGACGTCAATCAAGGGCCATAACTCCGTCAAAATTTTGCGAAAAATGACAGGTAACAATCCCAAGCTAGATCTTGTCAATGTTGATGTGCATACAAAATTTGGTCCGATTCTGTCAATTCGTTCTCAAGATATTGAGCGGAAACGAAATTCTGACATCAAACAAGGGCCATAACTCCGTCAAAATTTTGCAAAAAATGACGGGTAACAATCCCAAGCTAGATCTTGTCAATGTTGGTGTGCATACAAAATTTGGTCAGATCCTGTCAAGCCATTCTCAAGATAATGAATGGAAACAAAAATGTCGGAAGGACGGAAGGACAGAAGGACGGAATAACAGAATAACGGAATAACGGAAGGATAGGGTGAATCCAGTATAGCCCCCACTTTTTCAAAGCGGGGCTATAATAATGTTTACAAGCTCATCCTGATCAATTGATTATGTATTCAAAAACATCAGGGATAATTAGGCAATTAGGTTATTGTATAGGCCACATCTTTCTTATTTATATCTGTATTTGATTCAGCTACTGAGAATTCCAAATACACAAGGAATGAATTAATGTTGAAATCAAGAGTCGACCAGTAATATCACCGGTTTACTGTTCGAAATATCAATATTTACATTTGAGACGCATCACAAGAAAACTGGTCTGCGGGGTTTCAGACCAGATCCGACACAGACCAGTCTGTACTGTCACAAAACCAGAGGACCATTGGTCCTGAGAACGCTCACCTGAAGCCTGATCCTGCAGTATTAAGTCATCATGAAATGACCTTGACCTTGAATACTCACACACCTTTATTGAATTCATAATTGTCTGCATCTGCAAAGTTTCAGGTCTCAGGCTGCAATAGTTTCCAAACCCAGTGATTTATGAGAAAACCACAATTTTAATTTTGATATTTAAATGACTTTGGGTCAAGGTCAAGAAATGACCTTGGCCTTCATTAATTACTTACCTTCATTGACTCCATTGGTTGTCTGCATCTAGCAACTTCCAGGTCTCAGACTGCAACAGTTTCCAAAATATCCATTGTTTCCGCCTTTTCCCATGTAAAAGCCTATGTTTCCAAAATTGACCTTGCCGTAAAATAGGTCAAGGTCATCCTATGGTCATCATTTGATCAAACTAGGATGGGCTGGAGTCCCAAATGCTACATACCAAGTTTCGTGAAAATTGGCCTGCCGGTTCTGGAGAAGAAGATTTTTGAGTGGTTTTTACCATATATGGGCGTGGCGGCCATCTTGGTAATGTGACCTGGATTTCGCGATCAAACTTTCGTCTCCCCTACCCATGGATGCTCCACATAAAATTTCACTTTGATTGGCCCTGCAGTTTCAGAGAAGAAGATCTTTGAAAAGTGTGTATGGACAACAGACTGGCCAAGGTCAAGAGATGACCTTGACCTACATTAATCACATACCTTCATCTACTCCATTAGTTGTTTGCATCTACCACTTTTCAGGCATCACACTGCAATAGTTTTCAAAAAATCCATAGTTTTCACTTTTTCCCATGTAAAAGCCTATGTTTCCAAATTTGACCTTGCCGTAAATTAGGTCAAGGTCATCCAAGGGTCATCATTTTATCAAACTATGATGGGCTGAAGTCCCCGATGCTACATACTAAGTTTCGTAAAAATCAGCCCACCGGTTCTGGAGAAGAAGATTTTTGAGTGGTTTTTACCATATATGGGCGTGGCAGCCATCTTGGTCATGTGACCTGGATTTCGCGATCAAACTTTCGTCTCCCCTACCCATGGATGCTCCACATAAAATTTCACTTTGATTGGCCCTGCAGTTTCAGAGAAGAAGATCTTTGAAAAGTGTGTATGGACGACAGACTGGCCAAGGTCAAGAGATGACCTTGACCTACATTAATCACATACCTTCATCTACTCCATTAGTTGTTTGCATCTACCACTTTTCAGGCCTCAGGCTGCAATAGTTTTCAAAAAATCCATAGTTTTCACTTTTTCCCATGTAAAAGCCTATGTTTCCAAATTTGACCTTGCCGTAAAATAGGTCAAGGTCATCCAAGGGTCATCATTTTATCAAACTATGATGGGCTGGAGTCCCAAATGCTACATACCAATGAAAATCGGCCTGCCGGTTCTGGAGAAGAAGATTTTTGAGTGGTTTTTACCATATATGGGCATGGCAGCCATCTTGGTCATGTGACCTGGATTTTGCAATCAAACTTTCGTCTCCCCTACCCATGGATGCTCCACATAAAATTTCACTTTGATTGGCCCTGCAGTTTCAGAGAAGAAGATCTTTGAAAAGTGTGTATGGACAACAGACTGGCCAAGGTCAAGAGATGACCTTGACCTACATTAATCACATACCTTCATCTACTCCATTAGTTGTTTGCATCTACCACTTTTCAGGCATCAGGCTGCAATAGTTTTCAAAAAATCCATAGTTTTCACTTTTTCCCATGTAAAAGCCTATGTTTCCAAATTTGACCTTGCCGTAAATTAGGTCAAGGTCATCCAAGGGTCATCATTTTATCAAACTATGATGGGCTGAAGTCCCCGATGCTACATACTAAGTTTCGTGGAAATCGGCCCACCGGTTCTGGAGAAGAAGATTTTTGAGTGGTTTTTACCATATATGGGCGTGGCAGCCATCTTGGTCATGTGACCTGGATTTCGCGATTAAACTTTTGTCTCCCCTATCCATGGATGCTCCACATAAAATTTCACTTTGATTGGCCCTGCAGTTTCAGAGAAGAAGATCTTTGAAAAGTGTGTATGGACGACAGACTGGCCAAGGTCAAGAGATGACCTTGACCTACATTAATCACATACCTTCATCTACTACATTAGTTGTTTGCATCTACCACTTTTCAGGCCTCAGGCTGCAATAGTTTTCAAAAAATCCATAGTTTTCACTTTTTCCCATGTAAAAGCCTATGTTTCCAAATTTGACCTTGCCGTAAAATAGATCAAGGTCATCCAAGGGTCATCATTTTATCAAACTATGATGGGCTGGAGTCCCAAATGCTACATACCAAGTTTCATGAAAATCGGCCTGCCGGTTCTGGAGAAGAAGATTTTTGAGTGGTTTTTACCATATATGGGCATGGCAGCCATCTTGGTCATGTGACCTGGATTTCGCAATCAAACTTTCGTCTCCCCTACCCATGGATGCTCCACATAAAATTTCACTTCGATTGGCCCAGCAGTTTCAGAGAAGAAGATCTTTGAAAAGTGTGTATGGACGACAGACTGGCCAAGGTCAAGAGATGACCTTGACCTACATTAATCACATACCTTCATCTACTCCATTAGTTGTTTGCCTCAGGCTGCAATAGTTTTCAAAAAATCCATAGTTTTCACTTTTTCCCATGTAAAAGCCTATGTTTCCAAATTTGACCTTGCCGTAAAATAGGTCAAGGTCATCCAAGGGTCATCATTTTATCAAACTATGATGGGCTGAAGTCCCTGATGCTACATACCAAGTTTCGTGGAAATCGGCCCACCGGTTCTGGAGAAGAAGATTTTTGAAGGGTTTTTACCATATATGGGTGTGGCGGCCATCTTGGTCATGTGACCTGGATTTCGCGATCAAACTTGTAATGCCACTACCCAAGGAGGCTCCACATAAAATTTCAACTAGATCGGCCAAGCGGTTTCAGAGAAGAAGATCTTTGAAATTGTGGACGACGACGACGACGACTGACGGACGACGGACGGACGCCGGATCATGGCCATCCTATAAGCTCACCTTGTGAGGCTTCGGCTCAGGTGAGCTAAAAATGCTATAAGCTTGAAACTTTGGATATAAGTAGCAGAGGAATGGTGCTATCCTTGTAGCAAAAACAAAGGCGCTGATCAGCTGTGCAGTAACTGCTCAGCTGCTCTACACCTTTGTTTTCACATAGGCAAAATCTGGTTTTCTCTTAATGCGGCTCATTTCTAATGCAAAGTCTTAATGAATCTATAGAACTGAAGTGCAGTTCATAGTTCCATGAACAAAAGATTCTCCAGGGATGGAAAATCTCATTCACTGTGAGTCATTGCCTGAGTCGGGAGCTTCATCAACATGTATAGAGCCAACTCTCTCTATCACATGATCAAACTTGACGTCAAAAACAAAACATGGCTCTCAACAATGTGATCAGACGTTGTAAATGTCATGACATCATCGATGCCATTTAGCTGTTTGAACACAAACTGTGTGTAAAGTCTTTTTTTTTTGCTAGTAAATGTGATCGCCTTGATAATTTTTCAACAAGCGATAGAGAGCAATGAATGAAAATATAAGCAATGAGTTAATTTTTTCTGATGTTCATGGAGCTATGAACCTCTTTGGGGTTCATTCACTTTGCACGCAACCCACTGCGGTTCATAGCTCCATGAACATCAGAAAAATGAAATTAATTTCTTAAATGGACTACCTATAATAATCCAATCCAGTGAAATAGGTAGGAAGTCATTTCATATTTCTGGCGATAAATCTGGTACATAGGTCTGACTTATAATACCTGTATACTTTCAGTTTAGATATGAGCCGCATCGTGAGAAAACGGGATTATTGCCTATGCGAAAACAAAGGCGCAGATCAGCTTCGCGGTAACCGCGAAGCTGATCAGCGCCTTTGTTTTCGCTACTCGGATAGTACAATTCCTCTTCTACTTAAATCCGAAATTTCAAGCTTCTAGCTCTTTTCTGAGCTGGTACAGGTCGGTTTGTGTCGGACCTGGTCGGAAACCCCGAAGACCGGTTTTCTCGCGTCGCAGCTCATATGACCTGATGAAGTTTTCATGAGGTGCTGCCTTCACAATAACTCAATTGCCATACGAGCCGCGACGAGAGAAAACCGGTCTTCGGGGTTTCCGAACAGGTCCGACACAAACCGGGCTGTACAAGCTCAGAAGCAGGCTAGAAGCTTGAAATTTCGGATTTAAGTAGAAGAGGAATTGTACTATCCGAGTAGCGAAAACAAAGGCGCTGATCAGCTTCGCGGTTACCGCGAAGCTGATCTGCGCCTTTGTTTTCGCCTAGGCAAAAATCCGGTTTTCTCACGATGCGGCTCATACTATAATTGTGTATTTAAAAAGGTCAGAGCTTCATATTAGCTCACTAAAATGTTATATACTTTGTCATAAACATTTGCCACAAAATGTTGAGTTGCATTTGTAGATGAAATGTTTTCATGACCATATCAATAAATGAGCCGTCTCATTGAGAAAACCAACATTTTGCATATGCAAAAACAAAGGCACAGATCAGCTTTGCGAAGCTGATCATCATCGCCCTTTTTTCACTACACAGATAGTACAATCCTCTACTTTCTAAACCTAAAATCTCCAGCTTCTAGCCATCTTCTGTGCTTGTACAGGCCGGTTTGTGTCTGACCTGTTCGGAAACCACATTGTTGGTTTTCTCATGAGGCGGCTCAAATATTGAGACTCTCCCTAACCCCCCCCCTCCCCCCAGGGATGGAGAATCTCATTCACTGCGAGTCATTGCCAGAGTCAGGAGCTTCATCCACATGGATAGAGCCAACTCTCTCTATCAACTGCTTCTTTTTCTCTTCCTCGATCTTAAATATACTCTCCTTGCCAGTAGTCTTGTAGAAATCAATTCTGAAATACAAATTTTGAGTCACTGAGAGTCATTTGAGCCGCGACGCGAGAAAACCGGTTTTCGGGGTTTCTGACCAGGTCCGATACAAACCAACCTGTACAGTCACAGAAGATAGCTAGAAGCTTGAAAATCCGTATTTAGGAAGAGGGATTGTACTATATGAGTAGCGAAAACAAAGGCGCTGATCAGCTTCACGGTTACCGCGAAGCTGATCTGCGCCTTTGTTTTTGTATAGGCAATAATCCCGTTTTCTCACGACGCGGCTCATTTTAGAAAGCAAAACAGAAAAGTATAAGGGACGTTCAGCGAGTTCATGCACTAAGGCCATAACTTTTTAATGGTGATAGGACATCAAAATGATTTATTGTGGTATAATAATTGGATAAAATTCTAGTCTATGTGAAAAGTTTCATTGCGATACAAGTGTTGTAAAAAATTATGACCCTATCAAATTCGCTACCTGTAAATCTTTGGACGTTCTTTAAGGGATGTGGTCCCTGAATTCTTGATAACTACTTTATCATTACACGCCTCACCCAAGAAAAACAGCTGAAGCTCAGAGCCTTGTTGGCTCATAACTGAAGGCCGTCAAGCTATGGTATAATATACACAACATTGATAAGCCATGACCTACCTATCATAAATGATGCCATCCACCTTGTTGTCCCTGAAATTCTTGATGACTTCCTTGTCATTACACGCCTCCCCCCAGACAAACAGCACGAGCTTGGCATCCTTCACGTACTTTATCAGAGACATGTCCTTGATCAGAACATCTGATACCACATCAACACCCTGTAAATGTCAATCAAAAGACAAACTGAGCCCTGACCCGAGAGAACCTGTCTGTGTTTCCGACCAGGTCCGACACAAACCTGCCTGTGCAGTCACAGATAAAGGCTAGAAACATGAAATGTCAGATTTAAAAAGAAGAGGTATTGTAATACATGTATCTGTGAAGCCAAGGCAAAGGGGCAGATTCTGAGGTAAAGTTCTCAAAATTAATCTACTCCTCAGCCCCAACCAGTATACCAAATATGAAGGCTCTAGCTCAAATTCGTTTTAAAATATCTTGCAAACGAGATTTTCAAATTTTGTTTTCAAAGGTACATAATTCAGAAAAGTGGCATAACTTGGACATGAAAAAAATATGGGTCATTTTTTTTCATGAGGAATAAATATATGAAATTTCCAATCCCTAGCTTGCACCATTTAGATGTTTCAGAAGCACACAGGCACAGACAGACAGACAAGCCGAAAGGAATATGCACTTCAAAATTGGGGGTATAATCATCTTAGCCCATCATGACCATTGTACTTAGTCATTTGTCTCTCAGTAATAAGAATATCTATCTTTATTTCCTGAATATTAGTTGTTTGTGTGTGTTGGTGAGTTCTTCAATGGCTGACTTGGTCAATGTTTGCTCTTTGTACTTACAAGTAGACAATTAGCAAGTGCAAACTCAGTCGCAGTCTTGACACATCTCGACCTTGGATCTTCATATTGTACGTATCTGTCTGTGTCTGCCTGAGTCAGGAATAATACTGGGTACTTGTTCTGTTTTAATCTCATTCTGTAACAGTTCAAACATTAACTCCTATTTATCACACCTTATTAGCAGCAATTGCGAACAACAAATTTGATATACAAAAAAAAGAGTTCTAAACTGCCAAAAAAAAGGCGTTTTGGATTGCCTAAATGACAATCGCCAAACATAATTTGAACATTCTTGATTGCCATCACGAGTTTGTTTTTTTTTTTTTTTTTTTCAATCTAAAACATCTTTCTTTTTGGCAGTCAGGAACGCAATTTTGCTTAAAATCACACATTCTGGCTTGTCGCTTGTGCATGTGTTTATGGGACATTGGCAAACATTAGAGAGCCAGATGATATTCTGTAGGAATTTCATAATACTGGGTACTTGGTCTGTTTTAACCTCATTCTGTAATGATGACAGCCCAAAATGAACCTAAATATCGAGAAAACCCTTAATTGCCCAAATGGCCGATGTATGTACAGGTCAACCTCATTATAACGCTATCTTTGGGGTCCATGGAAACAGACTATGTTATAAGTAAAACTGTGTTATAATACGGTTATTTACTATAGATGTATAGCAAAATAATCAATTGTGTGTGAGCCATGACACGGCCACATTATATTGAAAACTGCACTATAGTGAGGCACGTTATAATGAGGTTGAAATGTAGTGAGCACAGGATCTCTCTCTGGAGTCGTTGTACTCCACCAATAAGCGCCATTGCGCTACCCTTGTGTCATGCTGGAATGCAGCCAAAGAATCATGAATGTAAATGAGCCACTTTTTCAGTTTATATAGGTTGAGTGGTAATGTTTCATTATTGTTTTCTTTGAATTGAATGTTTAAAAGCAAAGCATATACATATGTACATGTATGTTCACATGCCAAGGGAAGTAAATGACATTTAGTTTTATATGATAGTTCGTCTCTCACTAATGAGAAAGACCATCATTATTTCTTGAATAGTGCTGATGTGTGTTGGTGAGTTCTTTGATGGCTGACTAGGCCAATTCTGGCTCTAAACTGTCGGTTGCAAGTAGAGCAAGTCAATGTCATAGAGTCTGCTGGTGGCACATTTGTTTTGGCTTTGCGCTCTCTTCGCTTTCTTTCAGCTTCACAGATTCTTTTCTTTTCATAGAGAGCTGCTCCTTTGTTGATGAGACCTCGCCACTTTGATCGCTCCTGTGCAGTCTGTTCCCAGGACCCCATTGGTATTTTGAAATCCTTCAGAGAGGCTTTGAGGGTGTCTTTGTAGCGTTTCTTCTGGCCACCTTGAGAGCGCTTTCCCTCCTGTAGTTCTCCATAGAAAACTTTCTTTGGAAGTCGCGCATCAGGCATTCTTATAACATGGCCAGTCCATCTTAGCTGTGCTAGCTTTAAGACTGTATGCATGCTTTGCATCCCTGCTTTCCTCAGGACCTCTGTGTCTGGAATCTTGTCCTGCCACTTGATTTTTAACAACTTTCTCAAACAGCTTAAGTGGAAATGGTTAAGTCTCTTTGCATGGCGTTGGTATACTGTCCAGGTCTCACATGCATACAAGAGGGTTGGCAGTACCACAGCCTTGTAGACTTTCAGCTTGGTGTCAAGCTTGATTCCATTTCGCTCCCAGACATTTGCACGGAGTCTTCCGAATGCCACACTAGCTTTTGCAATTCTGGCAGTGATCTCATCATCAATATGCACTGCTCTGGAGAGAGTGCTTCCAAGGTAGGTGAACTTGTCAACAACTTTCAGTTTTTGCCCATTCACAGTGATGGTTGGTTCATTATATGGTTTTCTGGGGGCTGGTTGGTGTACAACCTCTGTCTTTTTTGTGCTGATTGTGAGATCATAGTTATCACATGACTGTGAGACTTGATCCATGGCTCTTTGCATTTTTGCCTCTGTGTTGGCATTCTTATCCATATCATCTGCATAGAGGAGCTCATCTAGCACATCAGTCTGGACCTTAGTTTTGGCTTGCAACCTTCTGAGGTTGAATATGTTGCCATCAAAACGGTACCTGATTGGAAAACCAGTGTCACTGTCCTGAAAAGCATCCATAAGCATGGCAGAAAACATCATGCTGAACAGTGCTGGTGCCAGAACACAGCCTTGTTTGACCCCATTTGTTACTTCAAATGGTTCAGAGAACTCTCCATCATTCTGCACACGTGCCTGCATGCCATCATGAAACTGCCGCACCATAGCTATGAATCTGGGTGGACAGCCAAACTTGGCCATGATTTTCCAGAGTCCATCACGACTAACAGTGTCAAAAGCTTTGGTGAGGTCAACAAACGTCATGTATAGATCTACATTCTGTTCTTGGCATTTCTCCTGAAGCTGTCTTGCTGTGAAGATCATGTCTATTGTCCCTCTGTCTTTTCTGAATCCACATTGACTTTCTGGGATAAGTCCCGTCTGATCAAGATGAGCATTCAGACGATTCAACAGAATTTTTGCAAGTATCTTCCCAGCAATTGATAGGAGGGAGATGCCTCTGTGATTGTCACAGACTTGAGGATTTCCTTTCCGCTTGTATAGGTGGATTATGGATGCATCCTTAAATTCTTGTGGGATAGCCTCCTTCCTCCACATACAGTGAAACAACTCTGTCAGTTTCTCTGCCATGGGTAGCCCCCCAGCCTTGTAAACTTCGGCAGGAATTGCATCTGCACCTGGGGCTTTGCCAGATGATAGTTGTTGAACTGCTTTTCTTGTTTCCGTAACGGTAGGAAATTCATCTAACAGAACATTGCACTCTATCTGTGGAAGTCTGTCGATTGCATCCTGATTGATGCTTGATGGTCGATTAAGCACACTATTGAAGTGTTCCGCCCACCTTTCCAAGATAGCCTCTTTATCTGTGAGAAGAGTGTTTCCATCTGCACTGAGCAATGTGGTGGCTCCAGAACTCTTTGGACCATAAATGGTTTTCAGTGCATCATGAAATTTCTTCATGTCCTTTCTATCCGCAAAAGACTGAATTTCTTCTGTTTTCTTCCTCAGCCAGGAATCTTGCATGTCCCTAAGCTTGGTCTGGACTGTCTTACAAATGTTGCTGTAGGCTGCTTTCTTGGATACTGAGCTAGTATCATCTTGATGTGCCTTGAGCAAACGGTGCTTTTCTTCAAGAAGCCTCTGAATTTCATCATCATTCTCATCAAACCAGTCTTGATGTTTGCGAGATGGATGGCCTAAGGTGCTTGCAGCTGAAGAAAGAACTGTTTTATGGAAAACTGTCCAGTTTTCTTCGGGGTCCTCTGAACTGAGATTCATTGCATCAAGTTGGTTGCAAATGTCTGTTAAGAAATTTTGTCTCATGCTGTCTTTATTCAGCTTTGAGACATCCAGTCTCTTAGGAGCTTTCTTGCCTTGAGGTCGCCTCGCAGGCTGTATTCTTAGGTTGAGTTTGCTGACAACCAGTCTATGATCTGTCCAGCAGTCTGCACCACACATAGTCTTTGTCACTTTAACATCCTGCCTGTCTGTTCTCCGCACTATGACATAGTCTATGAGATGCCAGTGTTTGGAACGGGGATGCATCCAGGATGTTTTGTTCCTATTAGGTAGACGGAAGACTGTGTTGGTGATTAGAAGATCATGTTCAGCACACTTCCTGAGAAGCAAGAGACCATTGCTGTTACACTTTCCAACCCCTTCTGGACCTATAACTCCTTCCCAGGTCTGGTGGTCTGTACCCACTCTGGCATTAAAGTCGCCAAGAAGGATAAGCTTGTCTGTGCGGGGTGTTGCAGAAATAACATTGTCTAGGTCATCATAGAACTTGTCCTTGACCTCATCTGGATTGGTCATTGTGGGTGCATAAGCACTGACAATAGTTGCATGTTTATTGCCTGACAGAGGAAGTCTCAATGTCATTAGACGGTCATTAATGCCTTTTGGCAATCCTGACAGCTTACCAACAAGTTCTGTTTTGATGGCAAAGCCAACTCCTGCTTCACGCCTCTCTTCACTTTTGCGTCCACTCCAGAAGAAGGTGTATCCAGCACCAACTTCTTTGATCTCCCCAACATCTGCGAACCGAGTCTCACTCAATGCAGCTATCTGTATATCATACCTCCCAAGTTCTCTGCCCACAAGGGCCGTTCTACGCTGTGGTCTATCTGACCCAGCACTATCCATTAAAGTGCGCACATTCCATGCGCCAATCCGTAAGGGGATTACTCTAGCTTTTTTCTTTGTATTTCGACCGCTTAAGGGGATCCCCGCTGATCGCGGTTAACCAGCCAGGGGGTTTGAAGCAGGCAATTGTTTAGGGCACCTTTTCTAGCCCCTTCCCCATGCTACGGGGGTGAGCAGTGCGGTCCTAAATAGGTCTGCTCAGTCACTCAGCCGACTGCCGAATTCTGCTTACTGCTTCTCCTCACAGAAAACGACCATTAGAACTGAGCCACCTGTGTGCAGGTCTGCAACTACAGCTCCCAGTGTGTCCTACACCTGCTGCTTCGCCACTCGCCCATCGCCACAGGACTTTGTAGGTATGTGGGTGCAAGTGTGATGAAATTGTTGTGTATGCAAGTGCTTGTGTGTTGAGAAATAAGATGACATGCGCTATGAAATTGGATTATAGTGAGGAAGAGGTGCGCAATGTCAACCTCACTCTCTAGTCCTCGCCCAGCTGCGCCCAGAGGCTAGACACAGGTCAAGACGTCTGGAGTTGGGTTTGGATGCAGTGGATGACCGTAACATCTTTAGTGCCTTGTCACGCTCTGCATGTTCCACAACATGTTGCTGTATCGCTTTCTGAACCGTTGAATCAGATGATTTCTTCCGCTCCATCTACCGAAACAGTCTTTGCATATCTGGACTAGGCATATCCAGACACACAGGTTTGATTTTGGAGTTTCCTTCTCCTAGATGAATTGCTGGCCACAGCTGAAGAGCTCCATCTACCCTTTCTTAGGTTTTGTTTAGAGACCTGTAAACTCCTAGGAGGGCTGTCAACCAAGACTAATGAGTTCCCCCTGCCCAGCTAGATTTTGTGTAGAGAACTAGCTTAACTCCTAGATGAGTTGCCTTCCAAGGCTAACGAGCCCCATCTGCACCGCATGACAACAGGTAGTACTGATTACATGTTACAGTAGCAGTTAAACTGACCTGACGTTTTATATACAGTGAACAGAGCAGGGTGATCATCTCCACTGTCTTTGCACGTTTTAGATATAACAGGTTATAACATGACATAAACAAATCAACTTACGCTATACAGCAATCCGGATCAAAACTAGAGAAGACTATTCTCCTGTCTCTGTGATGCTCAAACACATCTTTCAGTATCGTGTCGACAAACTTGTTCAGATCGAAATAATTCTCCATCTGGTGTTCTCCATTCTGTGAAATACATTCAAACAGCTTTTGCAAATACACATTTTTAAATATTGTAAAAATTGTGAATACAACCATATTTTGAAGTAAAAATGTTAATATGTTTTTGTTTGATTTTGCTCAGAGCATACATGTTGGGCAAGCTCTAGAACCCTCTTAATGAAACAGAACATGTACTCACAATATATTTTTGAGCTAACTTTAGTTTTATTGAATGTAAGTCGAGCTAAAGCTATGCAATGTTTCTTGTTCACAAATGGCATCTACTTTTGGTTTGTGGCAGGTGTGTTTTTGACAAACTCGAACCAGGCTTGGGCGGTATCCGGACAAAATCCCCCCCCGGACAGAATCCCCCCACTCTTTTTTGTCGACGAGGACAAAATCCCCCCCAGTATATCTTGCAAATAGGACAGAATCCCCCCCACTTCCCAGACAGAATCTACTTCTATAATTGAGCAATCTTTAATACAGTTGACTATAATAAGTGGTGATTAGAGCTAATTCTAATGCATTACTATTGCAAAGTTTGTTAATGCATTAGCATTAGATTGGGCATTAGCTGCAAAACTTTTTTTCTTTGATTTACATACTTTGTCTAAATTCATTAATTAGGATCCTGTTTATAAAATATTTCCACATGAGTGATAAATTGCCACTTTAATACATATTGTAACTTGAGAAGTTGTTTGTTTGCCTTTGGCTATTACCTAGCAGTATTGTGTGTGTTACAAACAATGTCACTTGATAATCTGCAGTTGTGTGTGTCCTTTTATGAAGATTTTTGTCAGATGCATACATCCATTGAGGCATGCTATTGAACAGCACCATTTTACAAAAATAGAACTTCAGATTATAAATGTACAGACATATGTTTCAATGTGGAAAGTTGGTATGAAGTTGAACAGTGATGGATTCATAATTTGATAAATCAGTTCTTGATCCTCTACGGAGTTGATCATTTTTGTCATGAATCTGTTCAATAACTTTGAAAAACCAGAATCGGCAATGTATGATAGTTGATTAAATGTTCAATGAAGAAACATTGCACTGGTTCAATTCCCTATCGCAAAATAACCTGAAAACTAATGCAAATGCCAATGCATTATTGTCAAATAATGCTAATGCCAATGCATTGTTTTTATAAACTAGCTAATGCCAATGCTCCAAATTGGTTTTAATGCTAATGACAATGCATTACTTTGCTAACTCATGCTGCCCAAGCCTGACTGAAACACTCACTTGCATGTGAGGAAGGATGAAGTTCTTTAGTCCCTTAGATGACCCAGGTAAAAATAAAATTCGCTGCACCCCCAGAGGTACCAAGGTTGCTATATACCATATTGTAGGTATTTTCATGCTGAATTCAATGCACAATGTTGTCAGTCTGGCAACCTGTGCATAAAGTTTGTAAACACTAATTTGTGGCCAGGGTATGACAAAATCTATTTTTTCCACCAAGTGTGAAAACGCGATCATGGTGCTTCCCTGTTTCATGTCTGTAAGTTACTGATAGGTCTAATGATAGGTCTTATGACTCTTAAAGTATTAGAAGGGTGGTTAACTGTGCAGGAAGTTTGCAAACACAATTTTGTATGGCCAAGGTTTGACAAAATCTAATTTTGTACCAAATATCAAAACTTGATCGTAGTGTTTCTTTGTATCATTTATGTCACTTGCTGATGGTTTTAATGACTCTAAAACATTTGAAGACACATGATAGCACTAACGAAAGTATATGGCAATGAGTTGTTATGTTTCAAGGTTGACATAGGGGGAACCACCCCTTGAAACATATTGTTTTTGGGTGAAAAATGAAAATAACACAAAAATGGCTAACATATTTAAAACAATTTATGCATTTATAGTTCATATACATGTATATGGCTTTTCATTATGCATAAAATAATAAATAGCATACTAGTCAATAATAATAATAATAATAATAATAATAATAATAATAATAATAATAATCAAATGAACACAATTGCATGTATATGTATATTCAATACCTATAACAGAGTAATTAACACATGAATCATTGCAATTATGAATGGAATGTTTTGACAACCACAGTGACTAAAAACACCTGTTCGATACCATTCTTATTTTACAAAAAAATCCCAATATTTAAATCATTGATTTGCATATTCATGAATATTAACCCATGTTTTGAGAAATGGACTTTCCCACCATTATCATTTGGGTGAGCTCATTTCCAATTTCAGGGGCATCAGCAGTCATTTTGTTTTCATTTTCAATGAAATTCCTTTTAGCAAACAGAAAAGCCCCACACATCGAGTGGTACATCTGGGACTATACTATTTGCATATGTCCCAAAAGGGACAACAGGCTTAAACTGTATGAATTCATATACGAAATCGGAAAAGAAGGTACAAGTAGGCAAAGATCAGGAAAAGGCGCAATCAGAAAAAGATTCCCACTCCAAAAACCGAGGTGGAAAAAAAAAAACAAACTAACAATCAGGTACTTATACCATGAAACATATCGTAAGCCGAATGAGCAGCTATTTTCCCAATAGGTGGCCACTCAGTTACCTTAACTTAACTAAAAATATGAAAACATACATAAGGCGCCAACAGCACAAAAAAAATTATACACCAAGACATAAAACAAAAAGAACCACCACAGAAGTATCGACTTGGAACGATCAGTAACACAAAGTTACTGGCGGGCTTAAACCGGTTTTACATGGCCATAACCTCACCCTCAGCTTCTGCAGTGGTTCATAACATTTAGTTAGTTATTCGGTCCTCGTGGTGAATCTCTAACTAGTCAATGAATCATCAAGAACAAACAAATAAATCATGATAAACATCCTGATGAATCAAAAACCAGGACTCACAGACTGAGTAAGCTGCCCGACGATGGAGATCCCTGGGCGCCGAATAACCTACTAACTCCGGAGCAAAAGAAAAACACCAGTTGGACCCCGGTGGGCCAAGCAACAGACAAGAAGCTCCGGCCCCAACCAACTAAAATGAATAGCTTTATGTCGGGGCCATCATAGAGTCTGACGCCCGACCCACCGGCGTGCAATTAAAGAAGGCAGCATAGTTATCAACCATGATTGGGTTAAAATCATTGAGTAGCAGAAAAAATCATGATTGAGTAGCAGAAAATTAGGGGTACATACAAAATGGCATGTTTTTAACTTGCTACAAGGACATAGCAATTTTACATTAATGCCTAACATTTTAAATCATTTAAATTGTAATTCATGAAAATTTATATTAAAAAATAAGCAAATGGAGAATCATCTGGCCAAAATAGGGGTACTACTTACACAAACACTTGTTCCTGGGCTGTTTATAGACCCGGGATGCTGAAAGTGGCATCAAATGAATCCTATGGCAATGCACTATTGCCTTCAAATCTGGTATGAGAAGCCTCAGCTTTTCAGTTCATGGATACTAATGAGAACTATAGTAATTGGAGAAAAACACGTCAGTTAAATGCTTTACCTACAAAATAACTTGTGTATCTAGTCGAAGACATACTGATAATTGCTGAAAATGGTATAAAGAGCTTGATAGGGCAATATAATATCACCATGTATGTCAATGGAATTTTCGATACATGAATAAAATCTTAAGAAATTGGAGAAAAATGTGAAAGAATTAAAGTGGTATACCTATAAAACCACATGTGTATCTTGGCTACCGATAATCCTAGACAGCTAAAATTGCTATCAAATGAATGCTTTGTCACTACAATGACAATGTTGTATAAAATCTGATTCTTTGTTTCACAATTATTGATAAGAATCTTAAAAATAAGAGACGAATCACGGAAAAATGAAGTTGATATACCAATAAAATCATATATAACATAACTACCAATATACACAAAGAGCTAAAATGGGCATCAAATAATTGCTATGACAATGTACCATTGCCATGTGGTCAAATATACACAGTTTATAAGATATCAACCAAGATACATGTTATTCTGACGAAGGATAATATCAAATTTTCTATTTATACCCAAACTTTTTGAAATTACAGTGTATATGCAATAATCACAAAACTTTATCTAGCATGGTGTCTTGACAATAATGCATGATCCTAGAACTTTTTGCACCATTTCAGCCCTCTAATGCTACCAGCAGTCGAAATTGGAGTGATCTTGTTAGTATACCCCCTTCCTTTTTTGTGTGAATTTTTCAAGGTTCTTATAAATATTCATCAAACAAAAATGAGATAACTATATCAGATACCATGGTTATATTGAACTGTCCTAGCATTCCTTTAATACTAATTCCGCCTCTGTAGGGCTATCATTAGCTAAGATACATGCGGTTTTATAGCTACACCACATTCTTCCGCATTTGTTCTCCAGTTTCTAGATTTTTTTTTTATATTTTCATGACACGAAAATCAAATGACTTATATATTATAGCGTAAGGTGATACAATATAACACAAGCATACTCCTGCTACCATTTTCAGCTCTTAAGAATCTTTCTTTGCCCAGATATGTGACATTCTCTGAGATTTTCGGTCTTGTGGAGGTACGACGTTGACGTCACAAAACGTGAACCAAAGTTGACGTCACAAAATTGCATGCGACGTTAATTGGATTTTACGCTATAAGTCATTAGTTTCAAAACGCCGCCTAATAAGACAGGTTGGATATTTCTTGCAAGGCCTTCGCAATTTCCGATTCTATAATATTTAGAAAACATTCAATGTGAAGAACAACAAAACAGGATACTATAACTCTGTGTTACAAAGATTTTTTCTAAGGGCAATTAATTTCTTTACCAATTAAGAACCCTAAGGTGCAAATTGTGGGTGGTTCGTGTTTTCTCTATTTTTCTTATCAATCGTTAGCGCTATTTATTAAAGATTTTGGACATTGATCATTAACGTAATAAAAATTGTGAAAATGTTAAAAACTGAATTTTCGACTTTGACCCCACAAGACCCAAAATGTCAGATACTGTCACATATAAGCCTTTTAGAATCTTTTTCCCCCAGACATAAGTTGTTTTGTAAGCGAAACTGTTAATTGTTTCCATTTTCTTCTCAAATTTCTCAAGCTTAATTAACATTCATGAAACTGAAAACTAGCTATGCATATGTCTGACTTGAAGGCAAAAGTATTTTAAGACATAGTATTAATTTGAATCAACTTTTAGTATCCCCGGGTCTATTAACAGCCCAGGAACAAGTGATCGAGTTTTGTAAGTATAACCTCTTTTTTTTTTTTTGGCAATATTTTCTCTGATTTCTTATGTTTTATAAGTTCTCATGAATTTGCAAATTCAATTATTTCAAATATTAGGCATGAATGTAAAATTGCTATGTCCTTGTATTACTATACCAATAATAGTATTCTGGAGCATGTTGTTGCTTGGGATATGAGTAATTTGTAGGTACATTCCATTCTTTAGAATCACATTGCGGGTGACTGCGGAAAGTATTCAATTTTGCATCATGCAAACGTTTTCATTGTTGATGACAGTATTTGTTTGCATTTAGGCGGTCCCTCTGACCAATCTGGCAGCCATAAATCATGTGCCAGGTATATCTGTTATTATCCACCCGAAACCCTTCAATGGCAATAGTCTTTCCTTTGTTTTTTTCTGTAATTTTCAATTTTTAAATTAATTTTCATCATTATGAAAATGAGAAAATATCCATTTCGGCCCATGGCATCAATAAATTTGTCAATGATATTACTGGTGTAATAACAATGTGTCACAATGATAGGTTGGGCCTGAAATTGGATTATTAATGATTGTCTACGCGCCAGCGCGTAGACTACTCTAAGGTTTGAGATTGACCTACTTACAAGACAACTCTTACAACTCTCTACAACTGCAACTGCACGTTTGAGTCTAGTGGCTTGACCATCGTGTTAGTAGGATTCCGGGTCGTTTCGCCAAGGACCGTGTAAACACCCCCAAACACCCATGCAAACCTCCCTTTGGTTGGTAACATTTGTAACAATGGTGCAGTAGGTACCAAAAATGGGGCAAATTGTTAAATTCGTGGAACTGGTGCATGATTGCATTCTATCTAAGCAACAACGGAATGAAATGAACCGACGGTATTGTGACGCTATATGGTCAGGTATGAAAGCTTTGACCGCGCCCCACTTGCCGTGTACCCAATTACATTCTATCCAAGCCACAACGGAATGAAATGAACCGACAGTATCGTGACGGTCGATTGTCAGGTATGAATGCTTTCACCGCACAGCGTTTTATTTCTGTTCAGTCAAATGCACCACGATGAAATGGAAGTACGGTCAGATTCTTTGACATTCTAGTTTATATATGCGAAGCGTAGACCAAGCTTTTTGTTAAAGCTTATACTTGTTTTAATAATATATCTGTTATTCTAATGATTTAACTAAATTCATGAATATGTAAATTGAATAAACTTACCATAGGCTTCTATAATACCAAATAATATGAGTGTAAATTTAACCTTCCCTGCACACCAGGATGGGTTTTTTCGTAGCTATCAAATTGTTCATTGTCCATGTAATGCAAAATAGATTTGTCCTCAAACATAGACTGCACTATGTAAAAATGCACGATTTCCATAGCAACTATCAACACGATTTTCGATAATGGGGATATACCTACCAAAAATATTCGTATCTCCATGGTTGCTTACCATACACCACTTAACGTGGTCTCATTTTAGAGCTTTGACATAGCCATTTCTTTTTGTTAAGAATGACATATCAATAAAGCCGTTCATAACTATACTGACAGAGTTTCCGGCAAATGCATTTTAGCAGACCGATTACACCAAATAAATAAATAAATAAATTATTTTATTTATTAATTAATCAAGTTAAACGTTAAACGTTTACAAACAAAGTTCAATCCAGCAGCCAAAACTATATACCGAATTTAATTAAAACATAGCCCCAATACTTGTATGTAAATCCCAGAACGACGAACTTTACATCTACAATTAAAGGAGGTATATATGCATACCGACAAGACTTGTGAATATAGTCTGGAGGGAGATGGTCAGTGTAGAAATAAGATTTAATGAACCAACAGGCTGTTTCCATGCGTTAACAAGAATAAAGATGACAAATTAAAAATCCTATTTTATTGTGCACAAGTTACCCCACCCACCAAAGACAAATTAAAGTATTTTGGTATGTTTTCTGAAATAAATCGATCGAAATGTGTTTCTTGTGTATTATCTAATCATTAGCATAACAGTTTTTGTAAATTTCAGTTCATACATCCAAAAGAACATTGTTTGAAGACAAATTTCGTTCAGCCTATGGAATTCACGTACTTTATATTTTCTCGCACCCCTTCCCTGCATTTGCGTGTTTACACGGAACCTGCACAGGTTTACAGCTTGACAACATTGTGTATCGTGTTCAGCATGTTTCAAGCTTTAAAATGATGTATAGGAACCTTGGTACCTCGGGGGGTGAAGCGAACTCCGTAAATAGCCCACATATTTGATTTCATCTAAAGGACTACTTCTTCGACCTCTATATTGAAGCCATTAACTCTAACACCCATTTGAGGGCAGACAAGGGCTGTAGATCTTTACTCTGGTATGGGAACTTACCACTTTTTTCATAGGATATTTGACTTCTATATTGAAGCCTGTGTGTTTGTCGACGGATTCAAACACTCGTTTGAGTGTGGGGAAGGGCTGTAGGTCCTCTGGGTCTATGTCATCGTCCTGTATACCCTCTGAAATACAAAAGGCAGGCTGGTTAGATACAACAAATTTTAAACACAGATAATTGAGCAACCTCGTGGGAAAACCAACAATGTGGTTTCCGAACAGGTCTGACACAAATAGGGCTGTACAAGCACAGAAGATGGCTAGAGACTAGAAATTTTGTATTTAGAAAGTAGAGGAATTGTACTATCCGTGTAGCGAAAACAAAGGCGCTGATCAGCTTCACGGTTACCGCAAAGCTGATCTGCGCCTTTGTTTTCGCATATGCAAATTGTTGGTTTTCCCATGAGGCAGCCCATATAGTAATTAAGCAATATTGGTTTTGGCTATGCTGAGTGAGATAAGTCTCCAACATTCATGAAAAAGTAATCAAGGCTGGTACAGATCAGCCTTTTGAGTAACTGCACCTCTTTGAATTTCAAAATCTCATAAAAACCAGTTTGCATCTAATCCTAGTCAGATGGGTTTCTTGTTGTATTTTTTTTGTTCTTCACAAAAAGCAGTTAGTAAAGCACAACATGTTTTGCTTGCATTAGCATTTTTGCATGATCCAGTATGTAATACTTTGTGCAGTAGGAATATTGTACTGCGTGAAACAAAAGAAATTCGTGATATTCAGATGCAATTCTTGACTAATTAGGGACTGTTTCAGACAACAATTTTCAGTCATTTTGGAACTAAAGGGATAACTGATTCTTGCACACCAGATAGAGAAATCCTATTTTACCCCATTTGAGAAATTCTTATCTCACCCTTGTTATCTCACCCCAGGCTCACTCTGCATTCAAGTGTTCTTTTTAACACTGGTTGTATAGTAGGACGTCACATAATTTCGTTGTTAAGTGCACACGTCACAATGACGTCAGAACGTTTTAATTCAAAATGGTGGATGCCGCTATTGTAGAGTTTTTCTAGGTAAACAGTATGAAAATCAAGCTTCGCTGCATTAAGGCGTGCAAGAAAAAGAATCCATCATGCGTGCAAGGTATGGATAGACAAATCTGTCCATTGGCGAGCCTGGTGATGCCAAACTGTGACCCTCGGGACAAATTTGTCTATCCATACATGACACTTATGTAAGATTCTTATATTATCATAGCCCAAAATCATTTATTTGTTTTTGTAGGTTTGGTAATGAGTATACTGACTGAAACATTTTGACTCATTTATGTTTGGTAAAAAGTATACTGTATGACTAATTTTTGACGTCTTTCTCTAAAGCTCCCCCTCAATGACGACCTACCATACTTATGCTCAGGTAGCAAGGCGGGATGAGACAGCTGAAAAGAAAACCTGTGTCAGCATACAAAACAAACACATATGATCAAAAATTGTGATGTCAAGCATGATTGTCATATTTAATTGAAAATAACCTGCATGTTTTTTTGTTTTCGTTTTTTTTTGTTGTTTTTTTTTTACAACAAACAAACAAACATTTGATCTTATGCTTCTCTAATGTGTAGAGCTTAAAAAACATATTTTTTACTTGTGTATCATAAGAAGACCTGCAGTTTGCATATGCTAACAAGTAACAACTACATGGAATATATTCTATGTTCATTCTTTTGACAAAAATGTATCTTCACTTCTACATGTAGTGTAATGAGACCAGTGATCAATCTGGGACCGTTGATCCTTCAGCTTGTGGTAATTGGCTATTCATTGAAGCAAATCTGATGTTTGTCTATACAGAAAGTGCATTACATAACCTTAAAAACATGAATTTTTTTTATTTTTTTTTTCAGTAGCATTTCTATCTTGCAATTTCGAGCCCTTCAGAAAGAGGTCTTAGGAGGACTGCATAAAAGCTATGAATGCTCAATAAATTCTCCGAGATGTAAAGATTTGCATTCATTCCGACTGATTAAAAAATTTAACATCACCGCATACTTATTATTATACAAATATAAAGCATATTCCAAAATTTATACAATAATACTTCGACTTATGGACAATTCCTATGATTTTTGTGCAATTTTATCAACAGTTACATATCATTTTTATAAAATTTTATGCATTTTACCCAGGCCTATTCTCTGTCTTATTTCTTAAAACTCGCGGTTAATTTCCAAACTGTGTTTCATGGAAAATGATAAAAAATAATTATTCTTTCCAAAAATGTCCACACCTTCCTTGTTGGCCAATGTTTATGAGAGAAAATGAAGGTGATCCATCACTGGTAACCCTGACCCTGACTCACACTATGCAATGGTGGGCATGTTAAAATGATGTCACTGAAAACGTGACGTGATTATAGCGCATTGTAAAACATGGAGAAGGTTCAAGCTTGGAGGTGGTATGCAATAATACCTGCTCAAATGCATGTCTGATCCAAAAATTTATCAAACATTCATATTTTTGATCGATCACTGGTCCCCTTATGCTATTTGAAGCTAGTCCTTACATCATCTTTCAGATGCTGCCTTTTTCAAAATCATCCTTTTCTGAACTAATACACCTCAATTAAAATATGATCATGTCACCCGTTTGCATTCCAAATTCTTAAAAAGTCCTTATTTTGAAAAAAAAAAAGTTCATAAAAAGCATATGACTTTGGCTAGGACTCCTTCCATTGTAAAATGTGAGCACGCGAGGTAACTATTGTCACAGAAAATAAACAAAATTGACTAGAATTTGTTTTCTATGTGAAAACTGATGTCTCCCCACTTTCTACGTGCATGTCCAAAATATGCAAGCAAGAGTTATAGTTCTTGTGCATCACATATCCTGTCATTCTGTTTTATAAGTGTACCAAGTTTCATTAAAATATCTCTTACGGTTTTCAAGTAAAAGAGGGGGCACAAAAGTGTTTGGAAAATAATCAAAGGGAAATAACTCCAAAGATATGAAAGCAAGAGTAATGATTCTTGTGCATCATGCTTTATAAGTGTACCATGTTTCATTGAAAAAAATGGTTTTTGAGTTATAGAGCAGACACAAAATTGAATGAAAAATAATCAAAGGGAAATAACTCCAAAGATATGCAAGCAAGAGTTATGGTTCTTTAGCATGACACATCATCTCATCGTGCTATATAAGTGTAGCAAGTTTCACTGAAATATTTCTTATGGTTTTCAAGTTATAGAGTGGACATGAAATTGTATGGAAAAATAATCAAAGGGAAATAACTCCAAAGATATGAAAGCAAGAGTTATAATTCTTGTGCATGACACATCGTCTCATTATGCTTTATAAGTGTACCAAGTTTCACTGAAATTTCTCTTACGGTTTTCAAGTTATAGGGTGCCAAGTTATACGAAATTGTATCAAAAATAATCAAAGGGAAATTACTCCAAAAATACTCAAGCTAGAGTTATGGTTCTTGTGCATGACACATCGTCTCGTCGTGGTTTACAAGTGTACCAAGTTTCATTGAAAAATCTTTAACGGTTTTCAAGTTATAGAGCGGACACGATTTGTGACGGACAGACAGACAGACAGACAGACAGACGCACAGGGAAAAACAATATGTCTCCCGACCCTGTCGGGGGGAGACATAATAAGGTTTCTCCATTTAAAATGTAACAAACCAGAAGCAAGCATGAAAACAATACATACATCTATCATGTTCAAACACTTAATTCCACTTAAATGAACCCCAAATTTGCAAGAATTTCCATTTAGATTTCGTTTTTAGATTACCTCTGTTGTACATGCAAAAGACCTGTTCAATATCATTTAAGGCATCAAACTTTTAATAATGGACCAATCTTAAAATTTTTTAACAGTTTTTAAGACTGCTTGGAATGCTTGGGCTGACAGGGCTAAATTTTCTTCAAATGACATGTGTTTCAGAAAAGTGTGATTTGAAAAATGGCAGTTTCTGAAAGATGGTGTAAGGATAGTAGTTAGCAGCTAAGCACTTTTGTTCATTCAAACCTAATCACAAGAATTGCAAAGTAGAGGTTTTCTCACGACATTGCAAGATTTTTGCCAATTTTAGCAAATCAACTTTCAAACAATTTTCCTAATGACAAAGACTTTCTGTATAAATTTAACATCAGGATGTCCATATAATATATACTCCCTTATACCCCACTTTTATATAGCAAAACTGGGGTATGCGGGGGGTAAACCTTTTTTTCTTACTTTACTTTAAAACATAAATTGTAGGTACTTGTTATCGTCTCGCTGAGGCGGTTCTAATGTGTACCCACAATCTATGTTTTGAGCAAAAATAAGAAAAATATCACAATTTTTCAGTGAATTTTTCATTTTTACAGCCAAAAAATTTTCAGTATATTGCATGGGCATGTTTTCGTAATAGTGAGCAAGAAAGAAGAAAGAAAAACAGAAAATATAGAACTAAACACTCTCACCTTCATGTGTTGGAGCTCCGCAAGTTTCAGATCTTTTATTGGCAGCTCAAACAGCTCCAAATCATCCCGCTTTTTCTGCAAGAATACACTGATGATTTTAATGTCTACTTTTTAGATACTGCAATTATGGTAGCTGATCAAACATACATTCAGGGCCCAGTTGTTCAAAATTAACGACATCGTAAGTTAACAATTTGTTAAAATTTCAAACATGAATATTACAAATACACTGTTATTTTTTGTTGATAAAATGTGAGAATCCTTATGGCAAAGGATTCTCACATTTTATCAACAAAAAGTAACAGTGTATTTGCTTACAATACAACAGTGTATTTGCTTACAATACATAGTCAGCATTTACTTAACGAGTTGAGGTCTTAACGAGGACGTTAAGCTAACAAAATTTCGAACAACTGGCTCCAGATATCATGTGTGACCTTGTGTCACAGACTAAAATTTAAGCCCATTAGTACAGAAATTATCAAACACAGTATTAAGGCATGTTTTATTAGCTGTTAAGGTAATCACAATCTTTGTCAAGTCTTTGAATCCATGGACATGTCTAGACAAAAAATTAAGAAACACAGAAGTACTGTAGTCTAACTGCCGTGCCTGTTTGAAAACACACTGAAAATAAATTTATTTCTTACCTTCCTGTACGTGAGAAGAACTTTAAAATCATGATATATCACTGGAACATCATCCTTGGTCAGCTGCACATCAAACTCTATCAAATCAGCCCCCTAAATAATAAAGAACATAAAAAGTCATTAGAACTCTATTATTATACCTCATAAATATTCATTGGCTGAGTGTGGATTTTGATTGGTCCAGAGAAGGACATGTGGAGGGTGCTATTCTGTCATGTTGCATGATCATATCATCCTCTGATGTCAAATCTGCCTAAAAAGGTGCAGCTGCACTTGTGTCACGTGTTTGTTTACAGTGCATATGGGGAGTGCTATTCTGTCATGTCACATGATCATATTACCCTCTGACGTGCGTTTGCCATGTGACATGTCACTACATGTAGTTTGTTTGAAAAGTGGTTTTGTATGATAAAATTAATTGTTGCCCTTGATTGAGGGTGACATGACGATTTGTTCATCCTTGACAGGCTATATTGCCCTGGGGCTTTGCCCACTGGCAACATTACCTGCTTTGGGTGAACAAATCATCATGTTACCTTAACTCAAGAGCAACAATTGTATAAAAGCCATCTTAATCAGAGCCTAAACTGTTTCTTCTAGGAATCTAACACATTGCTGTCCCTGTGCAATCATGATGACATATTTTCAAATTGTTTATACCATTGACTTAGTTGAAGTGTTTATAAGGGTGTTATCTGTTTCCTAACAGCATACGTGCATGTCAAGATGACTTGTACACGTACATTTAAAAGCTGAAAACTTATTAAAAGGGGCCAATCCTCTTGGAATGCTGACAATCCATCTTCAAACACTTAATAACATGACTTAATACATTTGAACTTACATGATTTGCAGCCCATGCAAATGATCTAATAGTGTTTTCCCTGACAGTTGCCAATCTGAAATTATAATATATCAGTAAGAAAAAAAAAGAAATCAGAACATCAGACAGCCTAACTTTAATGTTTGATTGAGGTATCAAAGCACTTCTAATCAATACACATAACTTTTTTTATCTGCTAGTTTTCGAAAAAAAAATGCTAGATCACAGCAAAAAAATTTCTCAATGGACGACCTTCGGATGTGTTATAACTAAAAAGCTCCTAAGTACTTTGGAAGCTCAAAGCTGTGTGCTATGGCAATTCAAAAGCTTGCTGATTTGATACCCTGTAACTTACTTTTTACATTTATACGAGCTACCCAGTCCTCGATGCCCTACTTCTAGAGGTCTTCTCGTTGATTTCCAATACCTCTGGAATGTTGTTGACATATCAAATGATACGTCTAACATTGGCTTCACTAACAAATAACTTACTGTAATGGAAAATAGATAACACATTTATGTTGGTGTTCTTTTGTTGAAATTGCTACACATCAGAGTCAACAATTTTTCAGTCATGTTGGGACGGAACCACTGCTTCCTGGGTTTAAACAGTACTCTGAGAAGTTAATGTGTCTTGCTCAAGAACACAAAAAGGTGCCGCAACAGGGGATTGAACCCATGATCTCTCGATTCAGTCTGATGCTCTACTACCACCACTCTTTCCCCTTTAACTCATTTAAGCCTGGGATCCCTTTTATGGGACATAGGCAAACAGCATAGCCCCAGATGTGACGCCGCAGAATGCGGCGTCCCATCTGGGGCTATTCTGTTTGCTTAGAGGAAAATATGGAATAAAAATTCAAAATTACTCCTAACAGCCCTAAAAATGAAAGTGGACTCATCCAATTGATAATGATGGGAAAATCCATTCGTCAAATATGGGTTAAAAATGAACTTACTTCTAATCTGTCCAATAGGTTTATGTTTGAACCCTGTGATGGGTATAGTCTTGCTGCCGACACTGCTGTTGAGATCTAGGGGCAGTATAAAACTGAACCCCACGGGGCGGGGCTCATCTGGGCTGTTCTTGTCATGCACATAGAAATCCAACTGAAATCCCTGGAGAACAAATGAGCCGCCTTATGATAAAACGAACAATGTGGTTTCCGAACAGGTCTGATACAAACTGATCTGTATAAGCACAGAAGATGGCTAGAGGGTGGAAATTTTAGATTTACAAAGTAGAGATATTGAACTATCTATGTAGCAAAAACAAAGGCGCTGATCAGCTGTGCAGGTTACTGCACAGCTGATCTGCACCTTTATTTTCGCATATGCAGATTGTTTCTTATGCAGTGGCTCAAATAACATTAATCATTGCATAAATACATACCCATGACACACGATATTCACAGAGTATATTAATGAAAACGACAGCCGTGTATACATTAATCAGGCAATTGACATGTGTGCGTTTTTTTTTGTTTTTTTTTTTTTTTTTTTTTTTTTTTTTTTTTTTTAACATTTGTGTGCGCTGTTAAAACACTGGTTTTACTTATGCTTGTTAGCGAGCGCCAAGCAAACACATGCTAATAATGAGTAATTGAAGTATGCTCGGAATGAGCATAATAATGAAATTTTAAATGCGTATAAAATTGTGAGGAGGCTTTAAAATATAGTGAGCCATTAGTTATTTCAATATCGCAGAATTTGTGCAATAATAGCAATCAAACATGGCTTTGTCACTCATTAACAGTTGCAAGGTCCCTCAGAAAGTGTTAAAAACCTAAGGCTTCACCCTTGGTTTTCAACACTCCCCTCAGGACCTGGCGAATGTTAATGAATGGAAAATCATGTTTGATCTCTATAATGGTAAGCATCATTGCTCATAATATCATACTTCTACAGACTGCTTTATAAAGATAATGATACAGAAACTGACTTTCAGTCATTGGTAAACATGACCATTTATTACAAAGACTAGCTTAATCATTAAGGTCAGATACAAATCAACTTGCTTCGGTTTGCTCCTTTTTACTTGGTATGCCTATACATACCAGATTTTCAGGATCAAAGGTAGATGCAGAGAATGTCATATAGTTGTCTGGGTTATAGATGGCACCATATTCTGTCTGCGGTACTGGTTTAGAGCGACCTTTCTCCAATACCTATTTTTAAAAGTACATGTATTAAAGTGTAGCAAAGTTTGAATTATAAACTGTGCTCAATTCTTATGACTAAAGGCTATAAAAGCAATGAAACGGCATAGAGTTGTCTGTGCTGCAGATGACACCATATTCTTTCTTACATACCTCTGTTAAAAAGATAGAATGATTCCTCTATTCAGTGGTGGTGTACAAATCTATCTAACACTGCTGGCTTGGTTGCTCATACAAGATAAGAAAAGCATGTGAGTAAATTTGATCGCTTCTAGCCAAAGCAACTGCTTTCAGAAATGGTATTCAACAAATCTAGATAAAATAGACATTAATTCATGGCATATATTCTTGATTCACGCTCGTTTTAAATGAAAACAACTCAAAAGTACATCTCTATTGACTCTGACAATGATTTATTTACATTTGACGCCTTTTCCGTAATATACACGTCACTCAAGATTATTATGGTCTAGCACCATACTTACCGACACCAGAACATCAGTCTGTGTACAACTTGGCAGAGAATCACCCAACATTTCTTCCTCATAGGTGTCACCTACTTGCTGTAACATCAAACAAGCCATAAAGGGTCACTTAAGCACAAACAACAGTGTAACTGATTAAGCACAAACAACAGTGTAACTGATATATGACAAACAGCAGTTACAATGCATTTTCATTAAGGTGAAGGAAAGTGAATAGTGAACAGCACCAGAAACCAGAGGACCATTGGTCCTGAGAACGCTCACCTGAAGCCTGATCTTGGAGTATTAAGTCATAATGAAATGACCTTGACCTTGAATACTCACACACCTTTATTGACTTCATAAGTTGTCTGCATCTGCAAAGTTTCAGGTCTCAGGCTGCAATAGTTTCCAAACCCAGTGATTTCTGAGAAAACCATAATTTTAATTTTGATATTTAAATGACCTTAGGCCAAGGTCAAGACATGACCTTGGCCTTCATTAATTACTAACCTTCATTGACTCCATTAGTTGTCTGCATCTAGCAACTTTCAGGTCTCAGGCTGCAACAGTTTGTTTTCGCCTCTTCCCATGTGAAAGCCTATGTTTCCAAAATTGACCTTGCCGTAAAATAGGTCAAGGTCATCATAGGGTCATCGTTTCAACAAACTATGATGGGCTGGAGTCCCAAATGCTACATACCAAGTTTCATGAAAATTGGCCTGCCGGTTCTGGAGAAGAAGATTTTTGAAAGGTTTTTACCATATATATATGGGCGTGGCAGCCATCTTGGTCATGTGACCTGGATTTCGCAATCAAACTTTCGTCTCCCCTACCCATGGATGCTCCACATAAAATTTCACTTTGATTTGCCAAGCAGTTTCAGAGAATAAGATTTTTGAAAAGTGTGTATGGACAACAGACTGGCCAAGGTCAAGAGATGACCTTGACCTATATTAATCACATATCTTCATCTACTCCATTAGTTGTTTGCATCTACCACTTTTCAGGCCTCAGGCTGCAATAGTTTTCAAAAAATCCATAGTTTTCACTTTTTCCTATGTAAAAGCCTATGTTTCCAAATTTGACCTTGCCGTAAAATAGGTCAAGGTCATCCAAGGGTCATCATTTTATCAAACTATGATGGGCTGAGGTCCCCGATGCTACATACCAAGTTTCGTGGAAATCGGCCCACCGGATCTGGAAAAGAAGATTTTTGAGTGGTTTTTACCATATATGGGCGAGGCGGCCATCTTGGTCATGTGACCTGGATTTCGCGATCAAACTTTTGTCTCCCCTACCCATGGATGCTCAACATAAAATTTCACTTTGATTGGCCAAGCAGTTTCAGAGAAGAAGGTCTTTGAAAAGTGTGTATGGACAACAGACTGGCCAAGGTCAAGAGATGACCTTGACCTATATTAATCACATACCTTCATCTACTCCATTAGTTGTTTGCATCTACCACTTTTCAGGCCTCAGGCTGCAATAGTTTTCAAAAAATCCATAGTTTTCACTTTTTCTTATGTAAAAGCCTATGTTTCCAAATTTGACCTTGCCGTAAAATAGGTCAAGGTCATCCAAGGGTCATCATTTTATCAAACTATGATGGGCTGAGGTCCTCAATGCTACATACCAAGTTTTGTGGAAATAGGCCCACCGGTTCTGGAGAAGAAGATTTTTGAGTGGTTTTTACCATATATGGGCGTGGCGGCCATCTTGGTCATGTGACCTGGATTTCGCGATCAAACTTTCGTCTCCCCTACCCATGGATGCTCCACATAAAATTTCACTTTGATTGGCCGCGCAGTTTCTGAGAAGAAGATCGTTGAAAAATGTGTATGGACAACAGACTGGCCAAGGTCAAGAGATGACCTTGACCTATATTAATCACATACCTTCATCTACTCCATTAGTTGTTTGCATCTACCACTTTTCAGGCCTCAGGCTGCAATAGTTTTCAAAAAATCCATAGTTTTCACTTTTTCTTATGTAAAAGCCTATGTTTCCAAATTTGACCTTGTCGTAAAATAGGTCAAGGTCATCCAAGGGTCATCATTTTATCAAACTATGATGGGCTGAGGTCCTCAATGCTACATACCAAGTTTCGTGGAAATCGGCCTACCGGTTCTGGAGAAGAAGATTTTTGAGTGGTTTTTACCATATATGGGCGTGGCGGCCATCTTGGTCATGTGACCTGGATTTCGCTGTCAAACTTTCGTCTCCCTTACCCATGGATGCTCAACATAAAATTTCACTTTGATTGGCCAAGCAGTTTCAGAGAAGAAGGTCTTTGAAAAGTGTGTATGGACAACAGACTGGCCAAGGTCAAGAGATGACCTTGACCTATATTAATCACATACCTTCATCTACTCCATTAGTTGTTTGCATCTACCACTTTTCAGGCCTCAGGCTGCAATAGTTTTCAAAAAATCCATAGTTTTCACTTTTTTCCTATGCAAAAGCCTATGTTTCAAAATTTGACCTTGCCGTAAAATAGGTCAAGGTCATCCAAGGGTCATCATTTTATCAAACTATGATGGGCTGAGGTCCTCAATGCTACATACCAAGTTTCGTGAAAATCCGCCCACCGGTTCTGGAGAAGAAGATTTTTGAAGGGTTTTTACCATATATGGGCGTGGCGGCCATCTTGGTCATGTGACCTGGATTTCGCGATCAAACTTGAAATGCCACTACCAAAGGAGGCTCCACATAAAATTTCAACTAGATCGGCCAAGCGGTTTCAGAGAAGAAGATCTTTGAAATTGTGGACGACGACGGACGACGGACGGACGGACGCCGGATCATGGCCATCCTATAAGCTCACCTTGTGAGCCTTCGGCTCAGGTGAGCTAAAAAACAGTTTTCACATTTTCTGATCAGGTTTGCCAACAACCAGTTTTAACTATTACAGAGGATGGGGCATAACATTTCAAGTTCATTTAAGAGAGACATTGTACTAATGTAAACCAGCGTATTTCTCTGCTATAGATTTTCACACATTGTTTGTCTTTTATTCATTTTTTTTTATACCACACAGTTGGAATTGAAAAGATCATCTGGCATATTGTGGCAATTTGTCAGTTCGTTTGTATGTCTTATATAGGTTAAATACCTTATTCAACCATTTTCATTCATGCTGAGACTGTTTTTTTCTGGGTATTACCATGTACTATGTGGAGTTACTGTGTTCCTGGCAAGTTTGAACTAATTTAAAGTGGACAAAATCCAGTTAAGAGGGAGAATGTGCCTAGAATGTCTGCGATGTAGTATGGCAGTATATAGTGATAGATAGAACTCATGAACTTACATCTTTGTACCTGTGGTCCATGGGTGTACATTTCACACTGTATTTCTGCTGTCTATAGCGAGGTTTCCACATCTTGATCGGGTTGCTATGGAGACGCAGCTGCACATCCGTCTGCCCGGTCAGCCAACCCCAGTTGATCAATCTGATACCATCTAAATAAGTCAGACATGTAATACACTTTAAATGATCCATCTCATGCGAAAACCAACAATGTGGTTTCCGAACAGGTCTGACACAAACAGGCCTGTACAGCCACAGAAGCAGGCTAGAAGCTTGAAATTTTGGAGTTAAGTAGAGGAGGAATTGTACTATCCAAGTAGTGAAAACAAAGGCGGTGATCAGCTTCGCGGTTCCCCATTCAAATGCATTCGGAACCTATGTTGACCTTGCCATAAAATAGGTCAAGGTCATCCCAAGGTCATTATTTATATACACATTGTGAACCTTGAGTCACTAATGCTACATGCCAAGTTTCAAGATCCTAGGCCTTAGGGTTCTGATCTGCGCCTTTGTTTTTTCCTATGCAGATTGTTGGTTTTCCGATGGGGCGGCTCAAATAGTACATATGGAGATTCTTTTCTTTCAAATAGGGGAAATAATTAAACATAGACAAAAATGCTCAAATTTTGATAGGATAGACTATAATTCCAAATATGGTGACACAAAAGATATACAGTTCAACTTCATTATAACATGCCTCATTACAATGCGGGTTTCAATATAACATGACATGTCATGGCTCCCAATGTGATTAATGTATTTTGCTAACCTCATTAGAACATGGTTTTACTTATAACATGGTCTATTTCTATGGACCCCACTGTGTTATAATGAGGTTATATGGAAATTCTGAAGCTGATAGGAAGACATTCTAAGCTATGTGCAAAATATTAGACACACATTCCATATAAGGGAGATACGGTAAAGTATGAAACTTTTTGCACATTTTACGGCAAACAACAAAATATTGTTATCGGACATTAGAAATCACATGCTAGTGATAGACATTAAGTAAACATCCTATTTACAAGGAAGTTATATGATGTCCTACAAAACCAATGTTAAATATTGATAAAGATATTACATGTATTAAGTAGACCATCAGTTTTCCTGATTGGAGCGAGATGTTAAAACTTTTTATGCTTAATTAAGCTTAGCATGCTCATAAATGTTAAAATGCCAACAGCCAACAATTGTTGGCATTTTAACATTAATTAGCAGAATAAAGGACCGGATTTGGTATTTTTTACCAGTTTTTGGTTAATTCAGTATTGTTGAGCATTTTGAATTTTATGCTCTGCCAAGCAGAGCATGAAAAGAGTCTCACAACCTTGAGACCTTCAGGTCCCTAAAGTTGGTGGTACATCAGGATATCCCTTCCATGTAATATATACCCCCTTATATATCACTTTTATACAGCAAAACTGGGGTTTGCAGGGGTATACCTATTTTTCTTATTTATGCTACAAAACCTAGATTGTTGGTACCAGTTAGAACCGCCTCAGCGAGGCGGTTCTAATGAGTACCCACAATCTACCTTTTGAGCAAAATTTTAAAAATATCAATTTTTTTCTAATGAAATTTTCAATTTCTACAGCTCTGTAATATCTCTGTATATTGCATGGACAAGTTTTCGTAATGTAAACACGTGATTCTCTTACCATATTCTCCAAAGACATCTGGATCTGGAACCATGTTACCAGCCCTGAGTTTCATTGCCTCTGTGGAAAACAAAATAAAAAGTTGTTCAAAACTTTGTTAGCTCAACTTCATCGTTAAGACCTCAACTCATTAAGTAAATGTCAACTACATAAGCAAACACACTGTTATTTTTTGTTGATAAAATGTGAGAATCCTTTGCATTGCAAACGATTCTCACATTTTATCAACAAAAAATAACAGAGTATTTGTAATATTCATGTTTGAAATTTTAACGAGTCGTTAAACGATGTTGTTAATTTTGAACAACTGGGCCCTGGTGATTAATTTGATGGGATTTAGGGCTATACATCCAAGGTCAATAGCTAAGGTCATGTCAAGGGACAAATTGCTCTTCTTGATTCAGCAGAAGTGGAAGAATGTCACAGAAATATTTTCATGACCAATTTTTCAAAAAAAGAGATGTGCTGAACGTGGAGATAAATCTGAAGTCCACTTAGTGCCACATCATGAGGAAACCGGATTTTTGCCAAGACGCAGATCAGCTGTGCAGTAACTGCATTTCTTTTTTGCTACACAGATAGTATAATCCCTCTTCTTCTTAAATCCAAAATTTTAAGCTTCTAGCCCTCTTCCGTGACTGTACGGGCCAGTTTGTGTCTAACCTGGTCGGAAACACCAAAGACTGGTTTTCTCATGTCAAGGCTCAAATGCGACCCTGACCCACAGATGATTGAGCTACCACGCCAGCTGATTCTTGACTTCTACTTGAGCCTCTGCATGAGAAAACCAACTATGTGGTTTTTGAACAGGTCCAACACAAACCGAACTGTACAGCCAAAGAAGACAACTAGAAGCTTGAAATGTCAGATTTAAGATGAAGAGGGATTGTACTTTCCGAGTAGCGAAAACAAGGGCACTGATCAGCTTCGCGGAGCTGATCTGTGTCTTTGTTTTCGTCTATGCAAATTGTTGGTTTTCTCATGACGCGGTTCAGTTTCTATTACACACGTTTGATTCTATCAAGTTGAAGCTACAATTTGAATCTACTAGGTATATGACTGACATACCCTGTGGAGAAAATACTCTCGGTCGTAACAATCTGAATCTACTAGGCATATGACTGACATACCCTATCGAGAAAATAATCTCAGTCGTAACAATCGAGAAAATACTCTCAGTCGTAACAATCTGAATCTACTAGGCATATGACTGACATACCCTGTCGAGAAAATACTCTCGGTCGTAACAATTTGAATCTACTAGGCATATAACTGACATACCCTGTCGAGAAAATACTCTCGGTCGTAACAATTTGAATCTACTAGGCATATGACTGACATACCCTGTGGAGAAAATACTCTCGGTCGTAACAATTTGAATCTACCAGAGGACCAATGGTCCTGTAAACGCTCACCTGAGACCCGAGATATATACATGTACCAATAAACTTGTTAGACTAGAATGGTACAATGCATATATATAACCCTAGGGCAGGGTCAGAATAACTCCTGGAGTCAATGTCTTTTTCAAATCATAAAAATTCAGTCCATTTGCCAATTAACTGCAAGTTTTGTCCTTCAAATGACTTTTTAACAATTTTCTCCATTCAAATGCATGGGCGATCTAAGTTGACCTTGCCGTGAAATAGGTCAAGATCATCCCAGTGTAATGATTTACACAAATTTTGTAGACCTCTGTTCCTTAATGCTTCATGCCAAGTTTCAAAATCATAGGCCTTCTGGTTCTGAAGAAGAAGATTTTTAAAAAAATTTGCTATTTATAGCCATGGCGGCCATCTTGGTCATGTGACCTTGACCATTTATATAAACTTTCATTTCCTCTTCCTAAGGATGCTCCACATAAAGTTTGGCTTTGATTGGCTAAGCAGTTTCTGAGAAAAAGCTGTTTGAATATTATGGTCATCTACATGTATATAGCTCCGGGGCAGGGGCAGACAACCCCTGGGCCTAAAATATTTTCATAAACATAAATCTTCTGTCCATTTGCTCATTCCTAGCAAGTTTTCTACCATTACATGACATTTTCCTATTTTTTCCCATCCAAATGCATGGCCGGCCTAAGTTGACCTTGCCGTAAAATAAGTCAAGGTCATCCCAGGGTCATGATTTATATAAACTTTGTAGAGCTCCATTCCCAGATGCTTCACACCAAGTTTCAAAATCATAGACCTTCTGGTTCTGAAGAAGAAGATTTTTAAACGTTTTTGCTATTTATAGCCATCCATGGCAGCCATCTTGGTCATGTGACCTTGACCATTTATATAAACTTTCATTCCCTCTTCCTAAGGATGCTCCACAAAAAGTTTGGCTTTGATTGGCCTAGCGGTTTCAGAGAAGAAGATGTTTCAATATTATGGTCATATACACGTATATAGCCCCGGGGCAGGGGCAGACAATCCCCTGGGCCCAAAATATTTTCTTAAACATAAATCTTCTGTCCATTTGCTCATTTCTAGCAAGTTTTCTGCCATTTAATTACATTTTCCTATTTTTTCCCATTCCAATGCATGGGAGACCTAAGTTGACCTTGTCATAAAATACGTCAAGGTCATCCTAGGGTCATGATTTATATAAACTTTGTAGAGCTCCATTCCCAGATGCTTCACACCAAGTTTCAAAATCATAGACCTTCTGGTTCTGAAGAAGAAGATTTTTAAACATTTTTGCTATTTATAGCTATTGCGGCCATCTTGGTCATGTGACCTTGACCATTTATATAAACTTTCATTCCCCCTTCCCAAGGATGCTCCACATGAAGTTTGGCTTTGATTGGCCTAGCGGTTTTAGAGAAGAAGATGTTTGAATATTATGGTCATATACATGTATATAGCCACGGGGCAGGGGCAGACAACCCCACAGGGGCTAAAATTTTCCATTAACATTAATCTTCTGTCCATTTGCCTATTCCTAGTAAGTTTTACCCATTAAATAGCATTTTACCATTTTTTCCCATTCAAATGCATTGGCGACCTAAGTTGACCTTGCCGTAAAATATGTCAAGGTCATCCTAGGGTCATAATTTACATAAACTATGATGGGCCCGTGTCCCCGATGCTACATACTAAGTTTCATGGAAATTGGCCCACTGGTTCTGGAGAAGAAGATTTTTAAAGGTTTTTGCTATTTATAGCCATGGCGGCCATCTTGGTCATGTGACCTGGACCATTTATATAAACATTCGTTCCCCCTTCCTAAGGATGCTCCACATGGCTTTGATTGGCCAAGCGGTTTCAGAGGAGAAGATCTTTGAAATTGTGAACGACGGACAGACAACGGACGGATGGACGCCAGAGCATGGGTATACTATAAGCTCACCTGTGAGCCTTCGGCTCAGGTGAGCTAACTAGGCTTATGACTGACATACCCTGTGGAGAAAATACTCTCGGTCGTATATGACCCTCCCACCACTTGACGAGAATAACATCAGAATCTCCCTCGTTCTCCGTAGCAAACTGACGGCATATAAAGTAGCGGTACTGATAGTCACTAAAACCTTCCAGTCTCAGAACTCTCGACCATATATCCCTTAAAGAGAGTATGATTATATACCACAACCTCTTTATAACACTATTGTCTGGGTCCAGGCCAATTTCTGTGATATTTATCCAATCCATGTTATAACGAGAGTAAAGTGTATAGACATGTAGCAAAAATAGCATAAAACTAGAATTGTCAGAGAATCTGACTATAGCCCCGCTTCTCAGCTTTTTTTGCAGGGTGAAAAAAAACAATGACAGGTAACTATCACAGGCTATCACAAGCTAGATCTCATCAATATTGATGCTCATACAAAATTTGGTCTGATTATGTCAATTCGTTCTCTGTCAAAATTTTGCGAAAAATGACGGTAATAATCCAAAGCTAGATCTTGTCAATGATGATGTGCATACAAAATTTAGACGGATTCTGTCAATTCGTTCTGAAGATATTGAGCGGAAACAAAATTCTGAAGTCAATCAAGGGCTGTTAACTCCCATCAAAATTTTGTGAAAAATGACGGGTAACAATCCCAAGCCAGATCTTGTCAATGTTGATGTGCATACAAAATTTGGTTGGATTCTGTCAATTCGTTCTCAAGATATTGAGCGGAAACGAAATTCTGACGTTAATTAAGGGCCATAACTCTGTCAAAATTTAACAAAAACTGAAGGGTATTACAATCCCAAGCTGGATCTTGTCAATGTTGATGTGCATACAAAATTTGGTCGGATTCTGTCAATGCGTTCTCAAGATATTGAGCGGAAACGAAATTCTGACGTCAATTAAGGGCCGTAACTCCGTCAAAATTTTGCGAAAAATGACGGGTAACAATCCCAAGCTAGATCTTGTCAATGATGATGTGCATACAAAATTTAGTCCGATTCTGTCAATTTGTTCTCAAGATATTGAGCGGAAACGAAATTCTGACGTCAATCAAGGGCCATAACTCTGTCAAAATTTTGCGAAAAATGACGGGCAACAATCCCAAGCTAGATCTTGTCAATGTTGATGTGCATACAAAATTTGGTCGGATTCTGTCAATTTGTTCTCAAGATATTGAGCGGAAACGAAATTCTGATGTCAATCAAGGGCCGTAAGTCCGTCAAAATTTTGCAAATAATTACAGGTAACAATCCCAAGCTAGATCATGTCAATGTTGATGTGCATACAAAATTTGGTCGGATTCTGTCAATGCGTTCTCAAGATATTGAGCGGAAACGAAATTCTGACGTTAATCAAGGGCCATAACTCCGTCAAAATTTTGCGAAAAATGACGGGTAACAATCCCAAGCTAGGTCCTGTCAATGATGATGTGCATACAAAATTTGGTCCGATTCTGTCAATTCGTTCTCAAGATATTGAGCGGAAACGAAATTCTGGGTCAATTCTGGATTCTGGGTCAATCAAGGGCCATAACTCCGTCAAAATTTTGCGAAAAATGACAGGTAACAATCCCAAGCAAGATCTTGTAAATGATGATATGCATACAAAATTTGGTCCGATTCTGTCAATTTATTCTCAAGATATTGAGCGGAAACGAAATTCTGACATCAATCAAGGGCCATAACTCCGTCAAAATTTTGCGATAAACGATGGGTAACAATCCCAAGCTAGATCTTGTCAATGTTGATGTGCATACAAAATTTGGTCGGATTCTGTCAATTTGTTCTCAAGATATTGAGCGGAAACGAAATTCTGATGTCAATCAAGGGCCGTAAGTCCGTCAAAATTTTGCAAATAATAACAGGTAACAATCCCAAGCTAGATCATGTCAATGTTGATGTGCATACAAAATTTGGTCAGATTCTGTCAATTCGTTCTCAAGATATTGAGCGGAAACGAAATTCTGACATCAATCAAGGGCCATAACTCCGTCAAAATTTTGCAAAAAATGACGGGTAACAATCCCAAGCTAGATCTTGTCAATGTTGATGTGCATACAAAATTTGGTCAGATTCTGTCGAGCCATTCTCAAGATAATGAATGGAAACAAAAATGTCGGAAGGACGGAAGGACAGAAGGACGGAATAACGGAATAACAGAATAACGGAATAACGGAACTACGGAAGGACAGGGTGAATCCAGTATAGCCCCCACTTTTTCAAAGCGGGGCTATAATAACCATTTGGGGTTCACCAATGATCAGTGTTATATATCCAAAACTGTGTTGTAATGGATTGTGTTATAAAGAGGTCCAGGTGTATAAATATTAGACATGTCATGTAAAATTCTGCATTAAATTTTGCAGAACAGATACACTGTAAGTGAACTTTGCACCTCATGTACATGTATTTAGATTTTTTTTCTGCTACTTTAACAGTACCATCACTTCTCTTCCTGTAACATGAAGATTGATTTGTATCACACCTAGCCCAAAACCCTGACTGAGAGTGAGAAGCTTTTAAGGCACTGCTACCCAGCAGGGTTGCCCTTGGTTCAGGGAAGACTGCCAGAGGTCTGTTAAAATCAAGTTCTTATTTTTTTATGTTTTAGGAATTCTTCAGTTACCACAAACTTTACATGTCTATCCAAATTTTAGACAAAAATGATTCAAATTAAGAGACATTTCAGCAAACGTTTGAACATCTACATAAAATCTTTTTGTTTTTCAGTGCTCTTACCCATTTTCTGAACATTCTTCAAAGCAGCTATCATGTATATCTTCCAGAGAAGTTTGTTGTTTTGTCTCGCGTCTCATCTGTACGGCCTGCTGCGGGTTCCATCTTCCAAGTTCCTCTGAGTTCCCTACTAGGTAGACCACCTCTCCAGGTCGTGTCTTGGCTCGAACACTGACAATTACATCAAATGTTATTAGATTTAAAACTGAATTGTACAGTAGCGCATTGAGACATGTATAGGTCATGTGATACTGATTTCAGATGCGTGACGCGCCATGTATTTACCGGCAGTACAGGAGATTCCATATTTCAATAGAAATGAGACAATGTTATCATGATTCTGCATGATAGAGAGCTTACACGATTGCTATCATGTAGCCTGGTTTTCGACGATTCGGTTCGGCGTTTTTGGATGTGATCGGACCACGTGGAGGGAAACTACAGAGGTAAGCAGACGAAAATTTTGCAAAATGAACTAGGAAGAAGTAGGATTTCAACCATCTGCCGGCAGAATCACAGAATTTTCCTACAAACCAGTTTTACATCATTTTGAGATGGTAAAATATTTGTTTGTAATCTTTTATTTCTGACTCATTTTTGGGTTGTAATATTTCTTGAAGAGGGGGACCTTACTGCTGGAGCCCACACCTCAAGTATCGGAGATCAGGCATATGCACGATCAGCCATTTCCGATTCGTTTCATTATTTAGTCCCAATTCGTTCCATTATTTAGTCAGAATTATTGGTTTAGAGTTACATGTATTCCCCTTGATAAGGAGAATTAATCGTCGCATATATGTGCGATAATTTCGATCACGATTTTCCAAGATGATCCAGACCTGTTAATGATGATCAGGTATGTTCATGGATACAATTTCCCATACATGTTGGTTACTCTCTGAGAACTAAACATAAGCTTGAAACTTGCGTTACCTGAACCTAACCTCAAAAGACATTGAGGTCATCATCTTGACTGCTTCTGAAGGTCACAAAAACTTTTGTGAATTTGTGTCTCCAGTTCTTCAAATCATTATTGCTTCATTTGTAGCCTTAAGTCCATCTGAAAGAAAAAGAAACTGTAAAAACTAGCCATTACAAAAATATGCCAATGCAATCGAAATTTTTTTTTTCTAAAATTGAAAATTTTAACTGGAAAAATTTTGATATTTTTTTTATTTTTGCTTAAAACATAGATTGTGGATACTCGTTAGAACCGCCTCAATCTATGTTTTGGAGAAAAAATAAGACAGATAGGTCTGCAAACCCCAGTTTTTCTATATAATAGTGGGGTTTAAGGGGGTATACATTTCACGGAAAAGTTATCCTGATGATTCTCAAAACACTTCTGTCTGGATAAACTTTTCCCCATAGACAAATTCAGACTTGAAAAGGCAAATAAACTGGCTTTTTTGCAGTAAATAGATAGCTATTTATCCACTTCATCTCCCAATGAAGTATGGAGATCTGCATGTTCTAGTATTGTCATTTATACCTTAGGACCTTACAGCCATTTCTGTCAAAAACTGAAGGGTATATGTTGAAAAAAATTGCTGTATTAAATACTGTTTCTAACTCCTTTTTAAAACTTAAAAAGTTTTCTTATAAACTGCAATGTAAGATCCGATTACACAATTTTGAATCAGAATTTTTAAAATACTTGCTCGTCATGCACAATGTTTTGCCAAAATGACTGCATCATGGTTTGTATAAAACGGATAACTAGAGGACCATTGGTCCTAAGAACGCTCACCTGAAGTCCGATCTTGGAGCATTTAGTTATCTTGAAATGACACTGACCTTGAATACTTGCACACCTTTATTGACTTCATAAGTAGTCTGCATCTAGCAACTTTCAGGTCTCAGACCTCAATAGTTTCCATTATATCCATTGTTTTCACCTTTTCCAATGTGAACGCCTACGGTATGTTTCCAAAATTGACCTTGCCCTAAAATAGATCAAGGTCATCCCAGGGTCATCATTTGAGCAAACTATGATGGGCTGGAGTCCCCGATGCTACATACTAAGTTTTGTGGAAATTGGCCCACCAATTCTGGAGAAGATTTTTGAAGGGTTTTTACCATATACTGGCGTTGCTGCCATTCTAGTCATGTGACCAAGATCCTGCAAACAAAATTAATTTCCCCAGTGCCAAGCAGTCTCCACATGAAATATAACTTTCACAGGACTTGTTGTAACAGAGAAGGCAAAGTTCTTAATTTTGACATTTAAATGACCTTGGGTCAAGGTCAAGAAATGACCTTGACCTTAATTACATACCTTCATTGACTCCATCAGTGAGTTGTCTGCATCTACCAACTTTTAGGTCTCTAGTTTCAATAGTTTCCAAAATATCTATTGTTTTGCCTTTTCTCGTGCTAAGGCCTATGTTTCCAAAATTGACCTTGTCATAAAATAGGTCAAGGTCATCCAAGGGTCATCATTTAATCAAACTATCATGGACTGGAGTCCCAGATGCTATACACCAAGTTTCGTGGAAATCGGCCCAGAAGTTCTGGAGAAGAAGACTTTTGAAGGGTTTTACCATAAATGGGCATTTAAACTCCAAAAATCAAAACGAAATTGACAAATTCCGCTCAATTTTGATGCTGGCAAAATAAACATGGAACAAAGTGTGGTAAGAGCACAGGCACTTGTAGCATACAAGAACTCCGAGGAGGTCGATATCGCACCTGCATCGGGCAAAATAACTAAAAACGTAAAATATAGGTCAAGGGCACCAGGTTAAGGTGTGTTCTAAAAGGGTAAATGTGAAGGACATTTACTATGCAAGGTTTCACACTTGCAGCTATCACTGATGCAGAAAAAAAAACTTTGACGTAAAAGTTAACAAAGTCAATGGACCATGAAATATAGGTCAAGGTCAGCGAGTCAAGGTGCGTGCTTATGGGTATGTCAAGGACAATTACTATGCAAGGTTTCACACTCGCAGCTATCACTGATGCAGAGAAAACCAAACTTCGACGTAAAAATTAACAAAGTCAATGGACCGTGAAATATAGGGCAAGGGCACCGGGTAGGGGTGTAACGATATACCGATATATCGGTATACTGTGTTACGGTGCTCGCGGTACGGTATACCGGTACGCCCATACAAGGATTCCGGTATATCGTAACACAGTCCGGGTTTTATACTAACACCCAAAATAATCCAAACTAGTACAACCACAGACTGTGTATTTACAATCGGTCCTGCTATCGAATTTTTACAGGTAATTAGCGTGAAACCAGTCCAATACATGTGCGTATTTGCCTCCCCTGTTGAGCTGTCAATCATGTGGTTATTTTTGGAACATACATCTATTTCGGCACTTTAAAACAACCTGACGTCGCATAAAAATTTTGCATGTTGTTTACAATAATATCAGTCATAGATGTACTACAAATGTTGTAAAATTGATTCCCATTCTAGTGCAACAAATTTTGGCTTTGATAAGAAATTGAAAATTGACTTTCCTGTTTGTACGATATATTCAATACGCATTGCGATATGCATTTCCCGTACCGCGATATATCGCGATGCAGTTTTACAGCTATCACTGATACAGAGAAAACCAAACTTTGACGTAAAAATTAACAAAGTCAATGGACCGTGAAAAATAGGTCAAGGGCACCGGGTCAAGGTGCGTGCTTGAAGGGTATGTCAAGGACAATTACTATGCAAAGTTTCACACTCGCAGCTATCACTGATGCAGAGAAAACCAAACTTTGGCGTAAAAATTAACAAAGTCAATGGACCGTGAAATATAGGTCAAGGTCAGCGGGTCAAGAGGCGTGCTTGAAGGGTATGTCAAGGACAATTACTATGCAAGGTTTCACACTCACAGCTATCACTGATACAGAGAAAACGAAACTTCGACGTAAAAATTAACAAAGTCAATGGACCGTGAAATATAGGTCAAGGGCACCGGGTCAAGGTGCGTGCTTAAAGGGTATGTCAAGGACAATTACTATGCAAGGTTTCACACTCCTAGCTATCACTGATGTAGAGCAAACCAAACTTCGACGTAAATGTTGACAGACGGACGAACGAATGAACAAACGAACGGACGGAAATTTGGACTCCTATATCGCACCCTGCATTAAGCAGGTGCGATAAAAAATATACCCCCACCCTTTCTATAGAGAAAGGTTGGGGGTATATTTTTATGCTACAAGTGCCTGGCTGTGGGCTAATACTCTTTTAGTGGTGTTTGGAGTTCCTGGCAAATGGGAAATTCTTGTTTTATGGCTGTGTACAACGAGGAATGGAACAATGTAGACTCATACAACTCAGCTGATGTGTACAATCTCCATGGGCCTAAGTGACTCGTCATCCATTCCAAATGTACTCTCAGCCTTGTGTCCATCCATAAAACAAGATGTCAAAAATAAGCTGTTTTTACACATCGATTGTTTCACCTAAAATTCCATGGTTAATACAAAGAAATTCTCACCGACACTTGGCTATTTGATGAAACACACATTTAACTTTCTAACATGGCTATTTGATGAAACACACATTTAACTTTCTAACAATCAAGTTTTCTCTACAAAATTATGCGTCTTCTTTTGTAAACAGATTCATTTTTCAGCTGTTTGTCAATCATGATCACTCATGTGTGGCCGTTTCCGAAACGAGCCAAACAGTCAAACACATATGCCGACGTTACAGAAACTGACGTCGAACATTAATTTATTCCAGTTGAAAGGACAAGATTTGGCCTTGCCCAATGATATGCACGTATACAAATGACGTCAATCAGGTCAGCCATTTTGACGTAGTAACACGCGCTGCATTTTACTAATTGTGATCAATTAAATATTAATTGATCAATTAACTTTCCATATATATGGAAATGATTGGAAGTTAATTGTCGGTGTAAACCTAAGAACAAATACGGATGATTAAGTGCATTGAAAGAATGATAGCCAGTAGTTTTAAAACGAGAATAAAAAATGTTATAAACGGACAAAATAGGTTGGATTTTTTTTCTAAAAGCACAATAAACATGTTAGTAATGCATCAGTGAAGTGTCTTCTTGATTTATCTTGAAAAGGTTGCAATTATTGATGGTTAGTTTCACCTTTGATCAACCAACTGTGATCGCAACGAAGAGGCATGGAACATATGTGTAATACAGCGTAGTGAGATTTCCCAACTGCTAGTAGGAATAATGCAACATGTGTGAGGTGTATTGTCGTTCAGAATTTCAGACCACAGGCACTTGTAGCATAAAAATATACCCCCGCCCTTTCTCTATATAAGAAAGTGTGGGTTAAATTATCATGATACAAATGCCTGTGTTTCGATAACACTAGTGACAGCCTTAGTCTAAATGTGGTGTGGAGAACTGTATGACAGTATAATAACACTGCAGATGGACTAGATATTCCAAATGATTGGCAAATAAATTGACGACTAAAACAGTAAGATTAAACAGTCAGATAAAGACAATAAAACAGACGAAAAATGAGTGTTAAGGTCAATTATTTACCTTTTTTGTCTATATCGGCTGTAACGTGTGACATTTAACTGGCGTCCTGGACGAATAATGTTAAAATCCGGAACTCCGGCCGGAATCAGGACAACTCGCCCCAAAGAACTCGCCCCAATACAACTCGCCCCACATAAAACTCGCCCCAAGACAACTCGCCCCACCTTTAGAAGACAACTCGCCCCACTTTAGAAGACAGCTCACCCCACTTTTGAAGACTAATCTCACCACTTTAGAAAAGAGTTTGTCCCACTGTCTTAGACCGTCCTTCCTATCCCCCCTCTTTATCCCTTGTCCCTCTATAAGTCAATTTAACTCATTCCCCATTTTCATATAGCAAAACTGGTGTATACGTATTTCTATCATTTTATCTAAAACATAGATTGCTCAATGTATTGAATAAAAATAACAAAAAATCATTTTTTTTTCTACCGAAATTTTCTCCGCCCCGACATGACTGAAAAGTTTTTGACTGGGACGTTAAACCTCATAACAAACAAACAAACCTTGACTGAAATTTTCCCATTTTACTGTTGAAAATGTTCTCTGTTTATTGCATGGGCAAGTGTTTGAAATGCAAAAACAGACCGACTAAGATTTCACGAAAACAATAAGCATTTATTCAAAATATTAAACAAGTGAGTAACTATTAACTTTGAAGAATTGACCCTAGTCGGTTCTCTACCAGGTAGTGTTTTAATGTTTTATATATTATATATAATAATTGATATCTAGCCACGACACCACCCCCGGGGAATCATAGTCCCGGGAACTTTGACTTTTGGTCCAACAAATTTAGCCATCCACCCAACACCTGAGGTGATGATCAGAAATTGATTGACTGCAAAGTATACTTTCAGAAAAGTCAGACTTTTGAGACAACAAAAACATGAGTCTGGTAAGTTCTCTAATAATATGAAGCGAATAGGGGAGATAAAGGAGGACGGTCTAAGACAGTGGGGCGAGTTGTCTTTTAAAGTGGGGCGTGTTGTCTTCTGAAAGTGGGGCGAGTTGTCTTGTGGTGAGTTGTCTTTGGGACGAGTTGTCTTGTGGCGAGTTGTCTTTGGGGCGAGTTGTCTGTAATTCCTACGGCCTAGATCTGCGCGGAGCACTACCACTTTCTTTCTCCAGATACTGAGTCGATCAATTTCTGATCGGCATCACCTCAGGTGTGGGGTGGTGTGGGTGGCTAAATTTTGAATTTAGCAAAATGGGGGAAACATTCGGGATGGACCATTAAAACTGTTTACAAGAAGCTAGACAGAGGCATACTAGAATTCTTCCGTGGTCTTAGATGCGACCACCGAAGAAGGAAGACTATTCCACAATAGTCCTTGGGAAGAATGAGTTCTTCAGGGCATCACTATAGGACATGTATCTTGTGTACTGTGCATCATGAGATGCCCTAGTAGATCTTAATCTGGGTGCCGGGGTCAGATATTTATCTTTGTCAAGAAACACTGTACCGGAGTGAATCTTGTAAAAGAAGTTTAAGGAAGACTTTAGCCTGCGGTCCTCCAGGGATGGTCATTCAAGATCATTAAGCGTGTCATCGACGCTACTGGTATTATGCCATCGCCTGCAGACCCACCTAGCTGCTGTCTTCTGCACTTTCTCCACCTTTTTCGTCTCAGTTTCATTATAGGGATGCCAAAGAGGAGGGTGAACCAATGTTTTGTATGCAATGCAACTTCCTTCGTATGCAATCACAATTACAATTACAATAGTTTATTGTTTCATCTCAAAGCATACATATGAGACATTAACAATATCAAATTACAACTATATCTCACCACACACACACACACACACACACACACACACACACACACACACACACACACACACACACACACACACACACACACACACACACACGTGTACACAGAGAGAGAGAGAGAGAGAGAGAGAGAGAGAGAGAGAGAGAGAGAGAGAGAGAGTTCATTTCTTAAATGTTATTTGTCATATTTGCCGTATAAAAGAACCTGGCAACAGCTCTCACAATTGGGCCATCGGAATTCATCGGAATTGCTGCGGTGCAAGTGCCAAATTGCGCCGAAGTAAAGCCAAAGTCTTAGTTGCTTTAGAAGAAATTTCAGAAACATGTTGACCCCATTCCAAGTTGTCAGTAATAGTAATTCCAAGGTATTTGGCGGACTCAACCTGTTCCAATGTTTGTTGATGCAGTGAGTAGTTAAAGTGTATTTGATTGCTAGGGAAGTGCCGAGTCACCCTCATTGAATGACATTTGGCAACATTGAATTTCATTTGCCAACCTGTCAGTTCACCTGCCGATGAAGGAGATGCGATATCTCCGAAAATTCCAGGTACGTACTAAAACTTTTGCTCTGAGTAAAAGAACTATATACCCATTTAGTTAGTTGTTCGGTCCTCGTGGTGAATCTCTAACTAGTCAATAAATGACATAAAGGATGCTTTACGAAAAAGGCCAATATCCCTGTCGAAATGGACAACTGGTCAGGTGGAGTTTTTTTTTCAAAATAAGAAACAAAACTGACTTTGCAAATTTAATAAAGGGGGCATCTAAGGCAATCGGAAGGGTATGATATTAATTAATCGGGATTGTCAAAGTTACTGACTGAACTTTTTTCCTCTTAGTATATCTTGTAAAATTGAGGGTGACAGTCAACGATATCGCTATTTTTTCAATATCCGATATCTTACCGGTGTCACCAGTGGGATCCGGACCTGCTCGGCAGTGGCATAGCTAGTAAGAAGGAAACGCGCCTAATTTTCATACCGCTTTCACTGAAAGAAGAGCAATGAGCTGCAACAGGTAGGTTAATATGAACGATTATTGGATCACGCTAATACGTTCGTGTCAGTCTTAAGATTTGTTTTACATGTCCGATCACAAGGCGCTTTAATGTATTGCTTTTCTACTGGGAATATATATTCCCAAGCTTTTCATTCACGTTGATTGATTGCTAAGGACGCCAAAATGGCCGGCGTTGGGGCGAAAAAGTTTGTTGACGAAAAGCTGGAACAACGCAAACTTCTGCTGTTTTCAAAGAAATATTCCCCTGAATGTCAGTCAGTGTTAAAACTCCTTGAAGATTATAAACTGAAACATCCCATTTTCGAAGTTGTTAATATAGAAGCAAGACAGGATTGCAACCAGATAGAAAATTATTTTCAGATTAAATGTTTGACCGACCGAAGAGAGGTAAATCTATCTATCTATCTATCTATCTATCTATCTATCTATCTATCTATCTATCTATCTATCAGACTCACGAGTACACTCGTTCTGCTGTTACAATCTCCTTGTGAAATTTGACCTTGACATTCAAACGAAACGTGTAATTCCGGCGCATCTATCTATCTATCTATCTATCTATCTATCTATCTATCTATCTATCTATGTTGTATTGCATGTTTTGTAGATCCATATTTGTATTTGACAATAAAGTATTGAATTGAATTGAGTCTATCAGATCGTCACCAGTGACCAATAAAGGTACAGCAGCACATTATATCATTTATCATAAATAATGTAAGAGTAAAAATGGACACTTGGTAATAAAACTAAACAGACCGATATGCAAATTAAAACAACCCTGTTCAGCTCCTCATGGTTTTTCCAAATAAAAATTAATGGTAAAATACTCTTTTTCAGGTGCCCCAGTTATTTCTGGATGGGAAATATGTTGGCGGAGAGAAAGAAATAACAAGAATGCATAACTCTGGGGAACTAAAAAAACTGTTTGCTAAGTCAGGGGTTGACTGTGCATCGTAATGAAAAGCCATCGAACATAGAAACATCCAAAAGTACAAAGCACGCCGCATTTTCATGTTTTAAAAATGTAAAACGTTTCTTTTATGGAATTTTTTGTATGTCTTTAATTGTCTTATATAGTAATCTAGTTGAATAAAATGTCAAAAGGTATGCATGTGTCTGTCTCTATATGATCTACGAAGACCTGCATGAGTTGCCGTTAGTGGCTGTAAAAAATTACCGTAATCGCTGAAATAATGATTCCCCGAATCTTTCTGGCTTCAAATGCAAACGTCGTTTTTTATTTCTTGGCGAAGCCATTAGTCACTTATATTATGCGTTCTAAACCTTAACCTGCCAAAAATTAAATATAGTTTGTTACGATTTACTTATTATGAAGTTCTACATGTATCCTTCTCCGTATTCTGGAAAACAGCTAGGTCTACCTATCAGTAAATTGATTACCTACCTTTTAGAGGTCTGCCAGAACAAACAAACAAACAAACAAACAAACAAACAAACAATAAATAAATAAATAAATAAATAAATAAATAAATAAATAAATAAATATTATAAATCATATAAATCATGGCAATAAATGCTACGGTTAACATGAGACAACACATTTCATCCTGATGTAAGCATGAAAGAGTCAATTTGAATATTGCAATGCAGGTTTTCTTTTTGAAAAGTATATCATTTGTTTCCTCTTATCATACATTTTGGACACAACAAAACAAAATGTTGAAATTCTACAGATAGGCTTTGAGGGTGTCTATGTAGCGTTTCTTCTAGCCACCTTGAGAGCGCTTCGCCTGTTGTAATTCTCAACTGAAAACTTTCTTTGGAAATCGCTCATCAGACGTACAGTCCATATTATCTGTGCTAGCTTTAAGACCGCATGCATGCTTTGCACCCCTGCCTTCTTCAGCACCTAGAAGTGTGTCTGGAATGTTGCCACTTATTTTTACAGCTTTCTCAAACAGTTTAAGTGTAAATGATTAAGTCCCTTTGCATGACGTTGATAGACTGTCCAAGTCTCTAATTATTTTATATTATTGTCTGTTCCAAGGCGGTATTTCTTGATGATTCATTGACTAGTTAGAGATTCACCACGAGGACCGAAGAACTAACTAAATGTTGTGAACCACTGCAGAAGCTGAGGGTGAGGTTAGGTACCTGTAAAACCGGTTTAAGCCCCCCAGTTATTTTATAACTGACCGTACCAAGGCGGTACTGCTGTTCTGGTTCACACTTATCAAAGTTATTCCAATTACGAGTTTCATGTTGCATGGCTTTGTGACCACCCGAATATAATGGCTGTTCACTTAGCCCTCTGCATTTACTTGTTCTGTCCAAGCTAGCACTGTGACCACCTAATACCTTCAATAGCTGCTCGCTCTGCTTTCCGTTATTCATGTTAAACGTTGGTATCTATGTTTAGTATTTTCTTAATATGATTTCTTATTTCTTGTTTATCACTGAACCACTGCAGAAGCTGAGGGTGAGGTTGGGTACCTGTAAAACCGGTTTAAGCCCGCCAGTAACTTTGTGTTACTGATCGTTCCAAGTCGATACTTCTGTAGTGGTTCTTTTTGTTTTATGTCTTGGTGTTTAAAATTTTTTGTGCTGTTGGCGCCTTATGTATGTTTTCATATTTTTAGTTAAGTTAAGGTAACTGAGTGGCCACCTATTGGGAAAATAGCTGCTCATTCGGCTTACGATATGTTTCATGGTATAAGTACCTGATTGTTAGTTTGGTTTTTTCCCACCTCGGTTTTTGGAGTGGGAATCTTTTTCTGATTGCGCCTTTTCCTGATCTTTGCCTACTTGTACCTTTCTGTAGTGATTCTATTTTTATGAGCGTTTCATAAGTTTGGGTACTGAAGTTGCCACCTTTAGGGAAAAGGCTGCTTACTCAGCTTAAGATATTATGTCGTACAAGACGAATACTTGCACCTCACTACCAGTTACATGTATACACATGTAAAACACTAGAAATAACAAGTATACGCTATTAAAACTATGACTGAGGGATCGAGAAATCACTTGTTATCGGTCTCGCAATTTCCCGATTCCAAAGCTTCTTGGGGGAAACCGAAGTCCATGATCTTGCTCAGAACACAATCTCAGAGGGACTGGTAGGAGAGACCTAATGTCAAACTGTACAAAGGAGATTAGAGATATATAACTAGTAGTAATTACAGAGACTTGAAGTTTATTGAACATATTATGAAGATCGGTGTTGGCGCATCTAGTAAAGGACTGCTCTGGCAAATATTTCAATTGCATCTGCTTTCTTGAATAAGCACGCCTTATTTATGGAATAATTGTGAGGGGTGCAAGTTGGTGGCGAAAGGACTGCAACAATGTTGTGTGTTGTCGTTGGTGTAAACTAGCAGCAGTAACACACTGCAAATCAGCTAGGAACATATTCCATCAACTATTCCTTCTGCTCACCCACCAACCAAAATATGTTGCTCGTGTGTATCCAAATTGTATAGAGAATGTGATGAAACTGGGCCATAACCTGGAGCATTGACAGTGGCCACGCTAAACCGTCCATTGATCCGTTGGATCAATCTGTTTCGCCAATTTGAATGATGAAATAAGCCTAGACTCATGTCTGTCATAGCTTGCACCCCAGGATTTCTAGAGATGTGGTTCAGTATTTGATCTGACCTGGATATAAACCAGACAACTGCTTTGATTGCCATTTTAACAACTGCATTATCGTAATTTTAAACTATGTCATCATGACATAGTTTAAAGTTGCGATAATGCAGTTGTTAAAAAAGTTTAATGTATGTTGCTAAAGTTACCATATAGTTATTTGCATGCAACAGAGACACGCAAAAATGGCAATGGTATTTTCGCATGATAGCTTATATTTTGAGATCGTTTTAGGTCTTCATCGAATTATGATGACAAAAAGAAATGTATTGTAAAAGGATACTTTTAGTGACCTGCTTTTTATCAAATTATATATATTTGGTTCTACAAATGGCATATTACATAATGACTCCAGTGTGTATGTATATATAGGGTATGTTCTATTTTTCCCCGCCGAGATTAGAGCCATTTGGCAAAGGTGTCCAAATAAAGAAGAGATTAACATAAGCTTGACCTATATATCATTTCACAAGTCTTATCGCCTCTTTTATATTGCAGAGCCGTGGGCTGAAAAGCGAAAATTTCCACACACGTTTATTAGCCCACCACCCTGTGTTATAGTAGATATTATGATATGAATATTCATTCTTCTTTCACGTATTCTTCAAAGAAGAATATGCTTACGGTAATGGGTCAGTCTTGACCAAAGTTTTTGTGAACCATCTTTGGGATTGGGGATTGCCTGTATTAGGGTTTGATGCATACTGTATCAGGACTGTAGCTTCCTTTGGAACAGATAGCAACCATAGACTTACAATATGAATGCATTATTTTAACATCTTCATATCTGAAGACACATATCCAGAGATTTCACGCATATTATGCGTGTAGCTATGTTAATGATCCTTTTATAAGTCCTGTCAAATATGCCACTGTTGTCCAGGCAGGCCATACCCAAAGGCATCATCTTATAATGGGGAGATAAAACTACGTATTTACAATATAGGAAACATGGTAAAAAGGCGCAGACCAGTTGATCGTTTTTCGGGACCATTGGTCCTTTGGTTTTAAGTAATCAACGAGCGGGCGTTTTGGTCTGTCTTTTGGCCTTGTAGTGCTTTTTCGACATGCCAACTCGAGATACAAGGCCGAATAGCACGAGTTACTGTAACACGTATGCGCATCTACCATATGCGCGTGCGTGTTACTGTGACTTGTTCGTACTTGCTACTGGCTTACTCTACGGTTACCCGAGTTCGCATTTCGAAAATGCTCTTCGATAACCATGAAAATACTTTATTTATTTTACTCAATAACAATAACATTATATTTAAGCAACAATAAATGACAACAGTCTAAAGACAATACTTCGGAAAATACTTGCAATTTAAACAATTAATACTGAGCACTAAACACAACGTGCATATACGTGTTTTCAAATAGATAATGAGTCTGTTCTTCTTATCCGACTTGAAGCATCCTGCTGGAACTCGTGTCATTCTTGTGATCTTTCATCCACTTCGAGCAATGAATATCTTTCAAACAAACACTACTTAATGAAGAATTACACAATTAATACTAAACATCGTGCACTTAATTGAAGTGGTTATTGTTCTCCGTTTCTGTTCAAATAAACTTTTGTCTTTTTTAATACACCAGTTGAAACCTCAAATTTGACCTCCTGATAACTCTCTTTCCCTGTACGCTAACTTAAAGGTATACCGTTCCATATTTTAGAAATATTCCTGTTTGCACAAAGTGACAAATTTGTAACTAAAACACTATTACATTAAACAGAAATAAACAAAAGTTCATGCGTATAAATTGAAAAATCATGTAGAACAATTGTATCTAAAATACAATATTCAACTTTCTATATAATAATGTTCGGTAGATAATCCTCCTCTCTAAGGTTTGGACTGGGGTGACGTTTGCAGCACTCCGATGGCCGACTTAGTCTATTCACAATGTCTCTCACTTCACGTTTAGATCTTTTCGTTCTCGGTGTATCGAGATCCTCTTCCTCGTGACCGTAGTCAAAGAAATCAGAATGATACTTCGGACAAGCCCGTGGATCTGACTTCAACTTTGACCGCTTTGACAGCCGCTTCACCATTTCGTCAATATAATCCGAGTCTGCCATCCTAAATGCAGGAGCACGAGGCACAACCATGTCATACTCTGGGATGTATTCCATATTTGGTTGTTTTCTTGCTATTCTTGCATTATGTCGTTCTTGTGCCTGTCTTTCCAGTTTTAGAAACTCCGGGTTGTATAGTTTTGAACGCGGAGAGTTTTTGTACATGGTCTTTTGTCTTGTAGTGTACAAATGGTTAATGTTACTGTCTATTACGCTCCTGTAAGTCACATTAAACGCCATTGTGTGCTGTTTGAAGTAAGTTTATTTCAAGATTTGATAGCGACACAAATTTTACCAGTTTAAATCCACCTTAAAGTATCTAAAATGCAATAATTTACGTATAATGACACAATCATTGCATTGGCTGTAGTCCTGATAAAGATATAATCTCGTTATCAATCGATAGAACGTCACAAAATAGTTTCTATTTGTTAATATTTCTATAGGATGGCATCAACTAACACCAAAATAATAATATCTGCTTTCCTGAAGCGGTTATGCATTTATTCTTTGAGCTCCGCATTAGTTTTTAATCTTTTAATATTAAACTCCCTCAGGTGTAAGTAGTCTCATGCTTTCAATCGACTTAACCTTTTACTTCTCCCAATATTTAGTTTCACTAAAAGAGCTCTGTTGACTTCTATGTTTTCTATGTGTTCTCTAGACATATTAATTTGTATGACCATGCTATTCTCCGTAGGTATGTTGTTCCAGCTTAAAAGCCGATACGCACTTGCAAGTCTTGTTTCCTTATAGGACCTTATAGTAGTTGATATTAAGCCATTCATTTAATCCTTTTGAAAGGTTTTGCGGCGTATTTGCCTACCTATCGAAAGTAGACAATAAATATATAAAAGGCTTCTACTTATTTACCTGAGCTAATCAATGCAATTTATTACTTATGTCATCAAATTTAAAAGACATTTACCGTTCGAAATCTCTATTACGTCTGATCCTGGCATATCAATCAAAATATATAATGAGAATATTCAAATAAATTATTATACACTGACAGAACTTGCAAAGCTCTTCGATTAATGAAATTTTTATAATCGCTTTGAAAATCTTAAGAACCACTCATAAATCAAAATCTTCTTTTTTTTTGTCAATAGTATATACTTAAACACTAGAAACTTGTCATATTTTTCTTAACTTTTTTAACAAAATTTAACATTTTAAGATTTTGAAGATGTTCTTTCTTCAAGGTTTACCTTTGTCTTTCTTTTTTCTTCTTACTCTTGCACAGTGAAAAGTTACTCGACTTTGTTTGCGATTTCATCCTTAAGTTATATAATATTTCAACAAATTTGTTTAGCATATGTTTCATAGTAAGGCGTGCAGGTACGAAGACCAATATCTCTCAACCAGTTAAGGATCTCGGAAGGTTTCTGTAGTGAGATTGCCCAAGAAATCTTCAAAATCTCAAGTTCCAGGCACTTAAATGAAGTTTATTACAGTCGAAAAGTAAGTTTCTGTTGTATTTAGACATGTAATGTTGTGTGTAAGTCAAGAAGTGACTACTTTAAAAATTGGACAAAATCTTTGAATTTCATATAGTAGGAAACTTTTTATAAGTCCACGTCCCCCCCCCCCTTTGGGCAAGGGGGAAGGCTTTCAAAAAGCCCAAAAACCCGGATAAACGGGCTCAGCTGTATTATTTGTAATGTACCAAGGCTATGGAATATACTGTATATGTATGTTCTACCTGAGTGAACAGACTATCTGTCCTATTTTAATAGGTAAACACATTAAGTGTACACCTTACAATGCATATAAATATACTGTGCAAAATATGTTTCTCAATTTTTGACGGTTTATGTTGTATTTGAGATGTGCGTCCGTGGACTTAAAACCTAACGTTACATTAGCACCACACAACTATTGGTTTTACCTTAATTCGATACATGCAAGGCTCTGTCAGAAGAACTTCCCTAATGTCTACAAACCATATGGAGTCACTGTTCAAAGTAAAAGTTGCTTAATATTTTTGCATAGTATATTTATGGTACAGGTTTTTGCAAAAGTGATGGGCAGTGTTATTTAGAATTATAAATCTGATAAACATGATGTACCAGTTATTAGTCCATAAATGGTTTCTACCCACTATTTTAGGTTGCAATAAACATATTGCAGTATTTTCTTGATATTCTATGGCAAACAAGTTGTTTTCTGACAAAATAATTTTTCGAAAAAATCTGACCCCCTCCCCCTTTGGCACAGATTTATGCTGCAGGTATGTAACATCAAAAGGTTTCCGCCATGTTGTTGCATTAAACAAACCTTTTATTTTACGGAGAATGCAACATTTTTTCTATAAGTTTAACACAGAAGCTGCCAGAAACACTCAAACTTTGGGCGGAAAACCTATATAGTCTTCCTAGATCCTTTACGGGATAAAACTTGCAGACTGTAATTTGCGGGATAATTTTGATTATATTATGTCTTTCGGTCCTTAGAGATCAGTAAGACTATTCAGAGTTTTAGAGCCATCTTCTAAAAATGTATTAATTATTTGATCCCGTTTAGACATATGTATCTTTGATTAAAAGATCCATTGAGTAAAGTTTTGAAATTGCTGTATATTTACATGTACCTGGCTATCGTCGCCGATTTTATACAGGGTCACTGATGAGGGTTCAGTACCCAAAATTGCGCAACATTGCCCATAATACCTCCCTTTGAAGTTTTCACTGCTTTCAAAGGGTCAAACTTTTATATTTTATTTGTGTCGGGGAATGAAGTAAGAAAATTTCTAAAAATTACCATTGAAATTTCTCTCTTTTTTCTTTTCTTTTTTTACTTTCAATACGAACTGAAATACTTGTATGTCTACACCACTGAGACAATATTTATTCATTTGATAATGATAATAGCAATAATAAATAGAGGATATTCAAATGTTTCTGATGAATACGGCTTTTATCTCACGAGGGAAATGAAATAAACATATTTTAAATTAAAGTTCACTAATGAAATAAAACATATTCAAGAGAAGCATTTGAATTTTCTTTTCATTTTCTACGATTTTCAGTAGAACCATCTCAGAAATTAAAGGAAGGCATATGAGCCACCGCATGGGAAAACCAAAAATTTGCATAGGCGAAAACAAAGGCGCAGATCAGCTTCGCAATAACTGCAAAGCTGATCAGCGCCTTTGTTTTCGCTACACGGATAGTACAATTCCTCTCTAAATCCAAAATTTCCAGACCCTACCCATCTTCTGTGACTGTATAGCTCGGCTTGTGTCAGACCTTGTCGGAACCCAAATTGCTGGTTTTCTCATGCACAGGCTCATATTTTAATTTCACACTGTAGCTATTGTTTAAACGATTGTTACATGGTCTAGCATTTAATATGAGCATACAAACACATGTCAAAGGATTCTTTTTATTTAACTCATTTTAGTCTGGCGTCCCTTCTGTGGGACATAGGCAAACAGTATAACTCCAGATGTGACGCCGCAGAACGCGGCGTCCCATCTGGGGCTATTCTGTTTGCTTACTTGAATTTCATCGAAAAATGGAATAAAATTTTAAAACCACACCTGCAGCCCCTAAAAATGAAAGTGGACTAGCCCAAATGATAATGATGGGTGAATCCATTCGTCACTTATAGGTTAAAATACTTGTGTCGTGGTGACAACCATGGGCAACCACGTCCCTTTAAAGTTTGATGACGTCACATAACATAGACAACTAACTGAAAAGAACCCTCCGAAGTAAGAAGGTACAAAATACGAAAACCGAAACGTTTTACCAAAACTAATTAATTTTGATACAAAGTGTTGCCTATGTTCTAACTAAGAAAATGAATACCCACACAAATAAGAAAGTTATAAACGTCTGAAATTCTGAAGTGACATGCAATATCGTAAGTAAACGTTCCAAGGAAGAGACAATCTACAACTGTCACAACCTTTTACACGTGTGAAAATTTTACACGTCAAATATGTATAAATTATACTTGATAAATATTTCTCTATATTTTATGAGTTATGGGTACATGTATATTATAAGAACCTTGCATGATAACAATAAAACTGAGATCCTTTAACTCATTTAAGCCTGGCGTCCATTTTGTGGGACATAGGCAAACAGTATAGCCCCAGATGTGACGCCGCAAAACGCGGCGTCCCATCTGGGGCTATTCTGTTTGCTTAACGAAGATTCATTGAAAAATGGGATAAAAAATACAAATCACTCCTGACACCCCTAAAATGAAAGTGGACTCATCCAAATGATAATGATGGGAAAATCCATTCGTCAAATATGGGTTAAGAGCAGTGAACATATTATGAGGACGGTTGTTCATAAGCATTTCTATAAACCCCATTCTTTGTTTCATGGACAGAGGAGAACGAAGTCAATAAAATACTCGATGACTAAAACCCGAATAAAAAATTTGGCCCTGACGACATCTCATTGTGCTTTGAATGAAATACAAGTCAGCACATCACCTCTCACTTTGATCTTCCCAGCCTCATAAGAGGTGACCAGTGGTTGGAAAGGAACATTTACTATTCAAGAAGGGGGACAAGAGCAAGTCTCCACCTACACCCTGTTTCGTTTATTTCAATTTATTCAAATGCCAGAATTAATAAAGTGGACTAGCCCAAATAATAATCGATGACATACCAAATATTAACTAGTGTGAAATAAGACCACTTCTAACAGCCTCGCTGTTGGGCTAGCTCTTTAAGAACATGGTTAGAGTGGGCACCACGTCCTTGATGATCGCTTCATTGGTGATGATCCTCAAAATCGATGGCATACCAAATATTAACTAGTGTGAAATAAGACCACTTCTAACAGCCTCGCTGTTGGGCTAGCTCTTTAAGGTCATGGTTAGAGTGGTCGCTTGACACCCCGGAGGTCCTCGTTCGATCCCAGCACGGGGCATGAAATTTATCTCCTAAAATACTTTATTGGTTACCTAGGCCTATAAGCCAGCTCTGTCTGTGGAATTCTGAGCATAGCTCTCAATGTATCAAAGTATTCTACCTCTCTACATGTAGAGGTATTAGCATACGTGCTAAATGTATTACTTTGACCGCCAAGACCTCAAAGATCAAGTGGGGAGAAATATTGTGAAATAAGGCCACCTAAAACAGCTTCGCTTTTGGAATAGCTGTTCGGTGACATTTACCAGTTTTGCATTTATCGGTTGGTTACCAGCTTAGAAATAATTGATATTGGAAATGCAGGTAACCTGTTTTCACGAATATTGATTTTTGTAAGCTGGATATGGCGAATGGTTAGAGTGGTCGCTTGTCACGCCGGAGATCCTGGTTCGATCCCACCAGGGGCATGAGCTTTTTCTCGTAAAATACTTCACAGCAAAAGCAAAATTGTGGTTTTGATGTGTTTGGAGTACTTGAAAGAACATGTAGACCTAGTCTAGTTGAGTAGGAAATAACACACAGGTTTTAACAGCCAAACTTCTCCAGCAGGGCTATCGGTATCATAAACTTCGAAAAACATTTTCTAAATTTTATCGCAGACACTATGAGTTGATTTTCAAATTTAATGTTGGACTAAAGACGCTTAAAAATTACGTGAGGGCCTTTCGGAACCAGAATTTTAAGGTGACTTGGTTTATAAATTTAAGAAACTTATAGGACGGAGTGAGTTTTCTTTTCAGTACAGAAAAATCATAACACGTTACAGACGTATAGGTTATAACTTGAATGTTATGCGACAGTCTGCATGCTTAGTTTTTAACCCAATCATGGTTGCATACCGTTATGCTGCTTTCTTTAATTGCACGCGGGTGGGTCGGGCGTCAGACTCTGTGATGGCCCGACATAAAGCTATTCATTTTAGTTGGTTAGGGCCGGAGTTTCTTGTCTGTTGCTTGGCCCACCGGGTTTCAACTGGTGTTTTTCTTATGCTCCGGGTTTCAATAAGTTATTCGGCGCCCAGGGATCTCCATCGTCGGGCAGCTTACTGAATATGTTGAGTCCTCGTTTTTGATTCATCAAGTTGGTTATCATGATTTATTTGTTTGTCCTATATGATTCAATGACTACATGTAGTTATAAATCGTTCAAAGATCTAAGGAAACCGTTATAAACAAACAATATCGAATCACCCGGTTTACAGGCATGATGTATTTACTGCAAACTTTTAGATATTATTGCTTGTTTCAATGTGCAACGCTATCCCAAATTTTAGAGTTCGCCTCTACAGATAGCCTATTTACCGCTATTTACCTGTTCGTGCGAAAACTGGTATAGGCTTTTTACCATGCACCTTTGAATTATTAGTAGAGATTAAACACGAGGACCGAACAACTAACTAAATACGCCTGTAAAAGCGGTTTAAGCCCCCCCCCCCCCCCCCCCAGCAATTATATATTAGTTATTGTTCCAAGGCGATACTTCTGTTGTGGTTCCATTTGTTTTGTGTTTTGGAGTCGAATTTTTGTGCTGTTTGAACCTTATGTGGTGACTCACCCGTTAACCGGTGTATACCGTTAACCGGTGTAAAAAGTTAATGGGCTATATTTTATACGTCTCTCTGTTCACGGTTGTAATTTTTTCAGGCAATAGACACGGAGCGTTGTTGCGTGTCAACATACTATTACTTACCATCTTTGTCATGAAGTCTTCTCACAATCACGTGCTTTCTCGAAATGCGTGCATTTTCATGGTTTTGACACTTTTAGAAACCACAAACTATCATTGCATTGCCATTGTAAGAATGGTAACAAACATAGTGTATTTCAATTTGAAATATATATTTTTCGGATGTTCGCGTTTAATTATTTATATTCGTTTTGCTCGTCAAGTGATTTGTGTGCATTTATTAATCACTAACATTTACTACATTATTATCATCATACTTTTCAAATGCGAGAAAAAGATCAATTGTGTAGGAGCTTCTTATTCAAAATAAAATAATGAAAGCGAATGCAGGGCGGGTCGTGAATGTGTGTGATAAAACCAAGGATGAGTAGTAAGTATTTTAGGATTTTATTATAGCTTTAGGAGAAAAAGAGTAACGTGTGGCTGACCCATATTCTCCTCTACCCCCTCTTTCTTCTGGTGAAGACAGAAAAACGCGGGAAAATGCAACATACCACTTACTTTGAAGCAGAACTCCATTTTATTAGCTCACCTGAGCCGTCAGGCTCACAAGGTGAGCTTATAGGATGGCCATGATCCGGCGTCCGTCCGTCCGTCCGTCGTCCGTCCGTCCGTCGTCCGTCGTCCACCATTTTCAAAGATCTTCTTCTCTGAAACCGCTTGGCCAATCAAAGCCAAATTTTACATGAAGCATCTATGGGAAGGGGGAACCAATGTGTATATAAATAATCCAGGTCACATGACCAAGATGGCCGCCATGCCCATATATGGTAAAAACCCTTCAAAAATCTTCTTCTCCGGAACCACTGGACCGATTTCAACAAAACTTGGCATGAAGCATCGATGACTCAAGTACTACAATGTGTATATAAATCATGACCTTGCGGTGACCTTGACCTATTTTACGGCAAGGTCAACATAGGTCGCCTTTGCATTTGAATGGGAAAAATTGTTAAATTGTCATTTAAAGGAAAAATCTTGCAGAAAATGAGCAGTAGGACTGAATATTAATGATTCTGAAAAAAATTGGGCACCAGGGGCTCATCCGCCCCCACCCCGGGGCAATATACATGTATATTATCATAATATTCAAACATCTTCTTCTCTGAAACCGCTTAGCCAATCAAAGCCAAATTTTACATGAAGCATCTATGGGAAGGGGGAACCAATGAGTATATAAATAATCCAGGTCACATGACCAAGATGGCCGCCATGCCCATATATGGTAAAAACTCTTCAAAAATCTTCTTCTCCAGAACCGGTGGACCGATTTCAACAAAACTTGGCATGAAGCATCGATGGCTCAAGCACTACAATGTGTATATAATTCATGACCTTTTCATGACCTTGACCTATTTTACGGCAAGGTCAACATAGGTCGCCAATGCATTTGAATGGGGAAAACTTTTCAAATGTAATTTAAAGTGAAAGTCTTGCAGGAAATGGGAAGTAGGACTGAAAATTAATGATTCTGAAAAAAATTGGACCCCAGGGGCTCATGTGCCCCCACCCCGGGGCAATATACATGTATATTTCCATAATATATATTCAAACCTCTTCTCCTCTGAAATCGCTTGGCCAATCAAAGCCAAATTTTATGTGAAGCATCTATAGAATTGAGGAATCAATGTATATATAAATAATCTAGGTCACATGACAAAGATGGCCACCATGCCCATATATGGTAAAAACCCATCAAAAATCTTGTTCTCTGAAACCAATAGACTGATTCCAAGGAAACTTGGCGTGAAGCATCGATGGCTAAAGTACTCCAATGTATATATAAATCATGACCCTGTGATGACCTTGACCAAGTTTATGGCAAGGTCAACATGGGTTGCCTATGCATTTGAATTGGGAAAACTGTTAAAATGTCATTTGAAGGGAAATGCCAGCAGGAAATTGGCAAATGGACAGAATATTGAAGATTCTGAAAAAAGAAAATGGCCCAAGGGCTTCATCTGCCCCTGCACTGGAGTTAAATACCATAATATTCAAACATGTTTATTGGTATATGCAACAGATCTCAGGTGAGCGTTTACAGGACCATTGGTCCTCTGGTTTATAAGAGAGAGAACATTCACTTTTTTCATAATTTCTGGCTATCTTTTCTTTTCCTTTTGTGGTTTTTATTTATACAAAATGTACATGGCTAAGAAAATTACCCAAGCATATATAAATACACCGGTTAACGTTAGGTTTTCATTTCTATGAATCAAAATGGACGAGACATACTCTGCTTGACCAAAATCACTAGCAATCCGACATCAGTTACTTTTCTATTGTTTTACATGCCTTATGTTGACTTCATGATTTTGAAGACACATATGGATCAAATGATTAAACTCTTTGTCTTAGCAGTGCCAAAAGCGTTTAGTACCCCGGTTATAGGGTGAACCAGCATAATTATTGTCAATTTAGTTTTTCCCATCTCGGTTTCTGGAGTGTGAATTTTTCTTTCTGATTGCGCCTTTTCCTGATCATTGCCTACTTGTCTGCAGTGCAATAGTAATAATGACTCGAATCCAAAACATGTTTATAATAATAATAATAATAATAATAATAATAATAATAATAATAATAATAATAATAATAATAATAATACTTTTGAACAAGAAAATTGAACGAAAATTTATTCCAAAATCTAATTGGTACGCTTTTTACACTAAACCATTATCCGAGTTATCAAACGCTCGCATAATTACTGTCATCATTTAGACGCTTGTACACGTATGTAGAATTCGTGACACGAGAAAACCGAAAATGAAAGGCAAATTTAAGACTACTGTCTTCATAAAAGTTAGCGTGTTTGTGCTAATTTGTTTCCTTAGTACAACTTTTACCAGCGGGCACGGCCATTCACACGATCATGGTCACAGTCACGAGCCAGCTTCGTTTAAATATTCACAGCAGGCAAATGAACAACACGCAGAAGAACATGGTCATGGCCACAACCACGGGCATGGTCACGCACACGATCATGGGCATAACCAGGATCATCATGGGCACAGCCACGACCATCATGGAGATTCACATAGTCATGACCACGGACATAGCCACGACCATCATGGGCATAGTCATGACCACAGACATAGCCACGACCATCATGGGCATAGTCACGACCATGGGCATGAAACTAAAGGGAGTGAAAAAGTTACCACCTTATCAAAAAGGAGTACAGGAGTTATGTTATGGATCGAGGCCATTTCTGCCACTGCGATTATAAGCGTGTCACCTGTTTTCATTCTCTTATTCATACCTCTTGAAAATACTGACAAACATCAGCCTCTCTTGAAGGTTTTGTTGAGCTTTGCCTCGGGAGGTCTTTTAGGAGATGCATTTTTGCACTTGATTCCTCATGCAGTTTCACCACATTCTCACGGAGGAGAGCATGGTCATTCACATGATCATGGACATTCTCACGACCATGGACACTCTCATGGTGAAGAAGGTCATTCTCATGACATGTCTGTTGGTTTATGGGTTCTTGCAGGAATCATAGCGTTCTTGATGGTAGAGAAATTTGTGAGAATCGTAAAAGGAGGCCATGGTCATTCACATGGGCCAGTGAAAGCTAAAGATGAGGATGAAAAGAAAGAAAAACCAGCCAAAGCAAATAAAGAAGATAAGGATAAAACTGAAAATAAAGACAAAAAGGAAACAGACAATGCTAAAAGCAAAGAAAGTGAAACAGTCACAGATAAAAAGACTGATGAAGTTAAAGAAAAAGAAGAGACAGGTAAAGCATGATAGAATGCCAATGGGTTCATTCTGAATTTTTTTTTTTTTTTTTAAATTAACAAGGGGTGTGATTCCTGAATTTTGCATGTTTCCTCTCAAATATCTTAGCGTCTAATTTTGTCTGAGTGTGAAGAGTCACCCTCTCTATACTGACCATTGTAGAAAATGCATGGTTGATGGAGCAAATAGACGGTCAAAAGCTCTTATAGACGGTCAAAAGCTCTTCTGAGCTTATGTTTATTTGTTAACCTTGTCATGCCGTCTTTAAATAAATTTTCTTATCTTATCTTATCTTATCTCTTAACTTGCTCTGACAACTAAAGATTACAAGCTTTTTCAGATGAAAAAGGGTCCAAGGGTACCACCCCTCAGTGTCAGATTCATGGCACATACATTTACAATTGCAAAAGACAAAAAAATCAACGTAGGAATAGCTTCTTTTTTTTTTTTCTTTTCTTATCCTTGAACTTGAAGTTGACAAGATAAACTGGCCAATATTTTGGTCATAGTGAAGTTTTGTGTACAATATTTTGTGCCTCTTTTAAATGCTATGACCAGAGTTTTTATTTCTGTTTTACAGAATCTGAAGTAGCTGAAGAGGATATAAAAGTTGCAGGCTACCTGAATCTAGCGGCAGATTTTGCCCACAACTTCACTGATGGTCTAGCTATTGGGGCCTCGTTCCTGATGGGACAAAATCTAGGAATAATCACAACTATCACTATTTTCTTACATGAGATCCCACATGAGATTGGGGACTTTGCCATTCTAGTCCAGTCAGGTTGTACCAAAAAGAAGGTATGTGTCTGTTCAAGATGCCTATGCAGTGAACTGTGATTTTTTTTTCAGCTGTAAAAATGAAAATTTTCAGTTGATACAATTTAAATATTTTTAGTATTTTTGCTCAAAGCATTGTGGGTACACATTAGAACTATACTATAAGACTTAAGTTTAGCAATTTTTATTTGATTTCGAAATTGCAAATTGGTATAAAGATAAACTGAGCTAAACTCTTTAACCCATCAATATTTAATCCTTAAGGAGCCACAATTTCCACTTTTCGCCGAAAAGCCATCTTTTTCTGACGCAATTACGCTACGTCAAAGTTAACAGGGGTGTCACCTCAAAATTCACATTGTTTCTCGGCATATGAAAAGTTAACCTTCTAATCCCAAAGCATTATTTAACATCTTCTTGTGCTCAAAAAGAGTACAGTACCATGATCGTTGAGATTTGGTTCCATTATTGTACCAAATAACGCCCCCGGTGTATGACGTTATAGACGTCATTTTGTTCCCTGGCCTTTCTCCCGAGGTGAATCCATATGTGCTTAATTGCTGAAATGACGTGCGATTTTGCTTTTACGAGTAAAATTTCGCTTAGTAGGCCTATAAGTTTTGATGTGATGTCAAGTCTAGTCTTGCACGTTTACGTTTAACTTTTACAGGACCAAAAACGTAATGGCGATATTCACGGTGTTCGCACCATGCAGGTTGTTTCCTGTCAGGTGTTTCGATACAAACCCATCTTTCCATGGCGTGAATTATCAAACCTGATATTCGTGGTTGCCTACAAATCGATTACGTCACTATGACGTCAAATTGGCATTGCCCTATATCATGATAGCCTTACGTTGTCTGGCGTCATGATGCCGGTTTTTGATGCTATCAGCTGATGGAGTATGGTTCTAGGAGACTGTATCGTACTCTAGCAAAATTAGAAATTTCAATTGGCTTCCTTTTTCTTCCTGTCTGCACTGAGCATACTGATATTCGTGTAACGCTAGTTTAACGTCAGGCCATGACGGCGTCCCCTCACGGAATTTTTCAAATGTCATTCCGGTTTATTCGTTATGACACTTTTACCAATCAAACAAGGCAAACATTGATAACATGTGATGTACGTGAAATGCTGGGCACGTGATTTGCATGATTTTTTAAACGTAACGTAGCAACTCGTGAACGTGAGAAAAGCACACAAACCCGTTTCGAAACATGAATTTGAGCATCACTTGACATATTAAAAGCGTATGTAAAGTTTTCAAACATTTGATTTTGAAAATAATGATGGATGAAAAAATTGCTAAACTTAAGTCTTATAGTATATGTATCCCTTGTAAAATGAGCCCAAAAATGATTGAAAGGTTTAATACAAACACTGTGACGACCAGGCATGATATTTAGCAAACGGAATGTGTTTCTCTTTGACATGGCTTCATCCAGAAATGTAGTTCAAAACAAAAAGAGTATTTTTTTCAAATTTGCACTGGTTGTTATGCTGTCACCATTTAAGAGAGATTTAGATGTAAACTATTTTTGCAGGCAATGATGTTGCAATTCAGTACAGCCATAGGTGCGATGTTAGGAACTATATGTAGTCTGTTCGCGGAGGGTATTGGAGATGCTGCCACTGCCTGGATATTGCCATTCACCGCTGGAGGGTTTATATACATTGCCACAGTATCAGTCATTCCTGAACTCTTAGAGGACACTAAACTAGGACAGTCTGTGAAAGAAATCATTGCCTTGTTAGTTGGTGTATATATGATGGTTTTGATAGGACAGTTTGAATGATTGGATAATCATATGTTAACTCAATTATGTAATATGTTGCAAATTTTACGGCTGTCACTATGATTTTATGCCGATAAAAATTGATGTTTGTCTTATTTTTGCTCAAAACACACATTTTGATTACTTGTGGAAACTTTCAAATTGAGATGATTTAATGGAGAAAATTTAGATTTTGTTTTGAGCAGACATAAAAGATATTGCATCTTGTAAAATTGAAGTTGACATTTCAGCTGTAAAAATGCAGAGTATTGCATGGTTAAGTTGACAGAACATGTTTTGGCCAAAATAGTCCCGCAACCAAGTATGCCGGTAACCCTATCGTTACAATAAGGCATGTTTTGTGGAAATTAGTGCAATCTCATATTTTGTCTGTCGGAAAAAGTATGTTTATTTGTTGCACTTGAAAGAAACTTGTCACAGATTGGTGGAAGGTATCAGACTCTGTGTTTACCATCAACAGTCTGAAGAGGTGCTGGTGTATTTTCTCTCATTCTTAGATTATTTCCTGAATACATGTATATGAGCATGACCTTCCAGAAACGAGATATTTTGCTTTCATATTGACTATTGTTCGTTCTTTTTTTCAATACAATTTTGCTTTTTTTCATATACTATTTTGTGGTGCATACTTGGGTTGATTATTTTAACTCATTTAAGCCTGGCGTCCCTTTTATGGGACATAGGCAAACAGAATAGCCCCAGATGTGACTCCGCAGAACGCGGCGTCCCATCTGGGGTTTTCTGTTTGCTTAGAGAATTTTCATAAAAAAATTGAATAAAATTTAAAAATCACTCCTGATGCCCCTAAAAATGAGAGTGGACTCACCCAAATTATAATGATGGGAAAATCTATTCGTCAGTTATGGGTTAAGTTCCATTAAAGCAAATATTATACCCTGACAAGGGTCATGGTGAGCTTATAACTTACAATAGAAACTTGTTTTTCAACTGCAATAAACTTCTTTTCAGTGCCTGAAACTTGAGAATTTAAAAAGTTCTTGGGCAATCTCGCAATAGATCCGAGATCCTTTGCAGCTTTATGAAGCACCACTCTATACTCCTTAATTTCCATATGCTGTTATCAGATATTATCACTTTCATTTTTAGGGGTTTTAGGAGTGATTTTTAGTTTTTAATTCATTTTTCAATGAAATTCCTCCAAGCAAACAGAATAGCCCAAGATGGGATGCCGCGTTCTGCGGCGTCACATCTGGGGCTATACTGTTTGCCTATGTCCCAGAAAAAGGATGCCAGGCTTAAATGAGTTTTAAAAGCAACAACAAAGTAAAGCCATTTAATTTCAAATAATTGACCACTAAAACTTTGTATCCATTGATTGCCATCAACTTTGGCTATGACATATGTACCTGTATTGTCTGAAATGAGCCACATCATGAGAAACTGGATTTTTGCCTATGCTAAAACAAAAGCGCAGATCAGCTGTGCGGTAACTTCACAGCTGATCAGCGCCTTCGTTTTCTCTACAGATAGTACAATCCCTGTTCTTCATAAATCCAAAATTTCAAGCTTTTCGCCTTCTTCTGTGACCATACAGGTCGATTTATGTCGGACCTGGTCAAAAACCTTGAAAGTGTTGTAACCAGCTATTTGAACAAGTTAAAACAGTAGCCTTATGTGCCCCCGCCCATTGTGGCCTAAAGAAATAGATGGGCTGCTTGTGCCTCCAGGCAAAGCTTCTACACTACTGACTGACCATCTGATTACTGGTTAACCGCTCAGGTCTGAGCCTGCCCAGGTTCAAGTCAAACATCCATACATATAAGGCTTTTTGGTTTACTTGGGTAATTATATTTGAAGCAGTTTTGGATGTCATGACATACTAATTTTGGGTATAAGTCCCATAAAATGGAGGCAACGATTGGAGATGACCATAGCTGTTGACTGGGACATTAAGCATCAATTCAAACACAAAAAACAGTAGCTCTTCACTATGCTCAATACAGGTTGTTCCAAGAAGTTTAACATTAATCTTTCTTGCCAAAATCATAGCAATTAATATGCTTATATGCTTATATGTCATGTATGAAGTTTATTCCAAATTGCCAAATGATGATACATGTATATCAACAAAAAATTACATGTGTTCAGTATGATTCACAAAAAGGTTTGGTTATGTGCGTATATTTGTGTAATGGGCCACTTTTTTTCATGACTGCAAACAGTAAAGTTAACTTTACAAATACATGTAACTGAAAAAAGTTCCTCTTTTTTTTTTTTTTTTTTTTTTGAAGGGAAGAACAATTGCTCTGTAATGGGATGAATGTATGACTACACTGGTTACCCAGAGACTACCAATGCAACTGGCAACAACCAATGCAGATGAAAATCAATATGTGACAATAGGAAATAAAATACCTGTCTGGCAACAACTTAACACAAATCATTCAGATCCATGGAAAGTTGTTACCAGACCGGCATTTGCACACCATAGTTTAATATTGGTTTCTTCTACACTGGTTGTTCTCAGTGGCATCCATGCCCAGCAGGCACATGACGTCGACGTCAAAATGACGTCAGATCGACGTCGATGCGACGTCATGATGTCGCATCGACGTTGATATGACGTCATTCTGACGTCATGTGCCAGCTGGGTGGTTTCTTAATAACCAGCATCATTACAAAAACACACCCATGCAATATACTTTGATTTTTAAAGTTGTAAAAAACGAAAATTTTCAGTAGAAATGTTTTGATATTTTTCTTATTTTTGCTCAAAAAATACATTGTGGGTACACGTTAGAACCACTTCGGCGAGGCAGTTTTAACGAGTACACACAATCAATGTTTTGGAGCAAAAATAAGAAAAATAGATATACCCCTGCATACCCGTTTTGCTATATGAAAGTGGGGTGTAATGGGGTATAAATTTCACGGACGTTTTCTTGGTGTTAGCTGTTTAACTGTCTCTAGGAAGTCTGCCCTGTTCGAGTTCTGTTGGGTAGCAGAGTGACTCAACATATTTTAAATGAATAACCTTGTTGACTGGATATCATTCAGCATATCAAAACAAACACTGTAAGGGAGCCAAATGTGAAGTGAGCCTTTGCATGAGAAAACCAACAATATGGGTTTCTTTGCATGAGAAAACCAACAATTTAGGTTTCCAACCAAGTCCGACAAAAAGCGGTCTGTGCCGTCATAGAAGCAGGCTAGAAGCTTGAAATTTCAGATTTAAGAGGAGGAATCATACTTTCTGTGCAGCGAAAACAAAGGCACTGATCAGCCTTGCAGTATCAGCTGTGCGGTTACTGCACAGTTGATCTCCTCCTTTGTTTTTTTGCATGTGCAAGTTGTTGGTTTTCTCATGTGAAGGCTCAAGTATTACATTATTACCTGAAGTTAACTTAGCAAGCTAATAAAGCATTTTGTGCTATTAGTTGTTAAAATTCTGAAATTCCTGTTCCCATGAATGCAATATGCTAATAAAATTGGCTGGTTTGGTGAGCATTTGCAGGAACCTTAATTAGTCATATCTGTTTCCCCTTTAATACTCAACCCTTTAACTCAAATAAGCCTGGCGTCGCTTTTGTGGGACATAGGCAAACAGTATAGCCCCAGATGTGACGCCGCAGAACACGGCGTCCCATCTGGGGCTATTCTGTTTGCACAGAGAAATTTCATCGATAAAAGGGGATAAAAAATAAAAATCACTCCTAACACCCCTAAAAATGAAAGTGGACTCACACAATTGATAAGGATGGGAAAATCCATTCGTCAAATATGGGGTAATGACGACATGGCATGGAAGCTTGTCTGGTGGTTTGTCCAGTTTCTATTAAAGCAGACCCCAGGATCAAACACATGGTCCTGGAATTCCAAAATCAGGTACCTTAATTGGGTGCAGGATTCTTTATCAGACAAAGTTTGTCCAAAAGCATTTTGTCTAAAAAAAGACATCAATGATGATGGAGACAAAATTGTTTGGAAGAAATGTGATGGATCCACCTTATCCAATTCCCCAGTCTTCTTTTCATTACACTTTTTGTCAGAATGGCAAGACCTTAATAAGTAAATACCAAGGACAATATATAGCTCGATTTTGACCTCAGACACGTCAAAATATCCACACGTCTACTTAGTAGCACATGAAAGGATATTCAGATTGTCATAGTACACATATCTACTGTGCGTACAATCGAAGTGCAATGGAAAACCTGCGGCATTTCGTATTGATTTACCTTTCACATGCTACTTCATAGATTCGTCAATCTATTAAAGACGTGTCTGAGGTCAAAATTGAGCTTTACCCTTTATGGTACTTTAAGCAACATCATACATGCCTAGTTGTGTCTGTAACCTGTCAAGCCCCTGGTTGACAAGGATAAATCAAATGAAACCTGTGCTGTTGTTTGAGTCATTTGTAAACACACATGCAAAAAGGTGCTTCCAAGTATATCAAGAATAATAAAGTGATGCTTGTGATTTGGCTGTTTACCAAGACATTATGTGCGTCAATATATTCATATATGGGCCACAACGTTAGAAAATGTACCTTCGGACAATTTTTAAAGAATTAGAAAAACTGTTTCGTTGAATGTATAATGTTTGCAGTCTGTTAGTCTTTATTTGACCAGATTATTCAAGTTATTTTGTGAGTTATGACCAATTTACCTTATGAACCATACAAACGTTATTGTCCTCAAAAATGATGTCAAAGTTGGATAATGCATTTCTGCATGTTAGTAGAGATTACAAAACTCGATTCATTTGCTTAAAACTGTTCAAGCACTGGTCAGAACCTCTTGCTAAGATAGAAGCATATCATTCTAAGCCATTCTTACAGTTGGACGAAAGATATAGAAAAACTATGTGTATTATGGGCTAAAACAAGGGCAGATAACTTCAAATGTTGAAAATAAATATGTTTTAAAACTCACTCATTTGGTAGTCCACCGTTCAAAGATTACTTTATACAATGTTATTTCTAAAATGTATATTACATCATTTTTCCGCATACTGACGCTTTCTTCTAACAATGTCAGAATGTCCGAAGGTATATTTTGTCGCGTTGAGGTTCATATTTGCACTAATGGTACATGTAATACCATATGATTTCCCTATTCATGACTGTCATGATGAAAATGACAATAATTTGTAGATATGAGGACAAAACAGTATCGGAAATTTCCAGCGTGTTCGTTTGTAGGCTGATTTCGTCTTTACATCTTACTCAACAGCAAAGGTCATATGGATAGAGGACCTCAGTTTTAAGTCTCATCCAACAGACTGGAGATCAAACACACAAGGGGCCAGTTATTTTTTTAAAACTTCGTTAGCTTAACCATTGTTTAGACCTCAACTTGTTAAGTAAATGCCGACTACATAAGCAAATACACTGTAACAGTTATTTTTTGTTGATAAAATGTGAGAAACTTTGCATTGCTAAGGATTCTCACATTTTATCAACTAAAAATAAAAGTGTGTTTGTTTGTTTTGTTTGTGTTGAGACTTAATGTCCCAGTCAACAATTTTTCAGTCATGTTGGGATGCAGCCAACGCTTCCTGGGTTTAACCAGTACTGTAGGGAGTAATTGTGTCTTGCTCAAGGACACAACATGATGACACCAGTGGGGATCAAACCCAAGACCTCTAGATTCGGAGTCCGACGCTCCACCACTACCCCACCGCGCTCCCTCAGTGTATTTGTTCTGCTTGCGGGTGTGTCAGGTGGTTTTTCCCCGGGTACTCCGGTTTTCGCCCCACCTACCGATTGATTCGTCTCGATATGAGTGAAAAAGCTTGAAAGGGACGTAAAACTGAATCAAAAAAAAAACCAGAGGACCAATGGTCCTGTAAACGCTCACCTGAGATCTGCTTCATATACCAATAAACATATTTGAATATTATGGTATTTAACCCCAGTGCAGGGGCAATCATGAAGCCCTTGGGCCATTTTCTTTTTTCAGAATAATCAATATTCTGTCCATTTGCCAATTTCCTGCTGATTTTCCCCTTCAAATAACATTTTAAAAGCAGATGAGCCCCTGGGGTCCATTTTTTTTTCAGAATCATTAAATTTCAGTCCTACTGCCCATTTCCTGCAAGACTTTCACTTCAAATGACATTTTAAAAGTTTTCCCCATTCAAATGCATTGACGGCCTATGTTGACCTTGCCATAAAATAGGTCAAGGTCACCACAGGGTCATGTTTATTTATACATTGTAGTACTTGAGTCATCCATGCCAAGTTTCATTGAAATCGGTTCACCGGTTCTGGAGAAGATATTTTAAGGGTTTTTACCATATATGGGCATGGCGGCCATCTTGGTCATGTGACCTGGATTATTTATATACACATTGGTTCCCACTTCCTATAGATGCTTCATATAAAATTTGGCTTTGATTGGCCAAGTGATTTCAGAGAAAAAAATCTTTGAAAAGTGTGTATGGACGACAGACCGGCCAAGGTCAAGAGATGACCTTGACCTAAATTAATCATATACCTTCATCTAATCCATTAGTTGTTTGCATCTGCCACTTTTCAGATCTCAGGCTGCAATAGTTTTCAAAAAATAGCTAATTTCCACTTTTCCCATTATAAGTCTATGGAAAATTAAAGTTACCGTAGCAACCAGAGTTCTTATCCGCCTGGAATAAAAAACACAAATTATGTAGAGGCTACTGTCAGGAACATGTATACAAAGTACAGGATTCATCCACTTGACAGTTTCTGAGGAGAAGATTTTTGAATGTTTTTTTTTTTTCAAAATTTTGCCCTTTATGGGGCCCCAGCAACCAATCAAAATAAAGGATTAGGACAAAACTCGCATGAAATGTCAAACACTACTCAATAAACATTTCTGCAAAAACAAAATTCAAATGTCTGCAATTTTAGCGGAAAAATAGCCGATTTCCACTTTTCCCATTATAAGTCTATGGAAACTTTAAGTTGCCATAGCAACCACAGTTCTTATCCGCCTGGAATAAAAAACACAAATTATGTAGAGGCCACTGTCAGGAACATGTATACAAAGTATAGGCTCCATCCCCTTGACAGTTTCTGAGAAGAAGATTTTTGAATGTTTTTCGAAATTTTGCCCTATATGGGGCCCCTGCAACCAATCAAAATGAAGGATTAGGACAAAAGTCACATGAAACGCAGAGGACTACTCAATAAACATTTCTGCAAAAACAAAATTCAAATATCTCCAACAAGACAGCAAAAACTGGCAATTTTCACTTTTTTCCATTATAAGTCTATGGGAAGCACATGTTGCCATAGCAACCAGAGTCCTTATCCGATCAAAACAAAAAACACAATTATTCTTTCCCCCTACCTGTAGATGGTGTATGTGTAATATGAGAACAATCGGCCCAGCGGTTTCAGAGAAGAAGATCTTTGAAATTGTGGACGACGACGGACGACGGACAGACGGACGGACGACGGAGCATGGGTATACTATAAGCTCACCTATGAGCCTTCGGCTCAGGTGAGCTAAAAAAAAAAAAAAAAAATCAGTGTATTTGTAATATTCATATTTGAAATTTTAACAAATCGTTCACTAACGAGTAACGAGATTGTTAATTTTGAACAACTAGCCCCTGGGGGTTGTTGGTTTTTAAGGCGAGTGGCATAGCTAGTGATGCCACAGAGATGTCTCAGTGGGTTTGTTGTTTCCCGTGATTGATATGAGCCGCCTCACAGAAAAGAGCCAGAAGCTTGAAATTTCGGATTTAAGTAGAAGAGGAATAGTACTATCCGAGTAGCGAAAACAATGGCGCTGATCAGCTTCGCGGTTACCGCGAAGCTGATCTGCGCCTTTGTTTTTGCCTATGCAGATTGTTGGTTTTCCCATGGGGTGGCTCATATCTCTCATGCCTCAGGTTGAATATTAAACCGTGTAAGGGCTGCAAATTAAATATGAGCTGTGTCATGAGAAATCCAATATTTCTGATTTTGCAAATGCGAAAACAAAGGTGCAGATCAGGTTCCCAGTAATTGCGAAGCTGATCAGTGCCTTTGTTTTCATTTCACGGATATTCCTCTTCTTTCAAAAGCTAAAATTCCAAGCCTCAAACCATCTTCTACGCTTGTACAGCTCGGTTTGTGTCAGACCTGTTCAGAAACCACCTTGTTGGTTTTTTTCATGACGCGGCTCACTGTTATGAATGCATTATCACAAGGAAAATGAACTACACTGCACCCTGTTAAAAGTAAAATGTGTGATTAGCATGCATATACTATAAGGTTAAAGCTGACTTCAAATTTTCAGGAATCTGATCTGTCAAATGTAAGAAATTGGAGACCAATTCAAAAAACAAAGTTCCTGGATTTGAAATTTATTGAACTTCTGATGTATGTACTTGTAGTTTTAGTTTAATGGTAGATTAAACTGACCCACAGCATTAAATTTTGGTCAGTTATTTTCAGTCCCTAACTGAGCCGTACTGTGGGAAAACCAACAATGTGGTTTCCGAACAGGTACGACACAAACCAGCCTGTACAGCTACAGAAGCAGGCTAGAAGCTTGAAATTTTGGTGTTAAGTGGAGGAGGAATTGTATTATCCGAGTAGCAAAAACAAAGGCGCTGATCAGCTTCGCGGTACGCGAAGCTGATCTTCGCAGTTACCGCGAAGCTGATCTGCGTCTTTGTTTTCGCATATGCAGATTGTTGGTTTTCCCATGAGGGGGCTAAACTATACATGTTCAGTATGTCATGCACATGTGTTATAGCCTTACAACAATGTCACTTCTATTCATAAATGGGCATGGTAAGCTATCAATTCTTAACATACATGTAGTCACTTTGTTGCTTGGCAACCTTCCTTGACAATTACATATATATGAGCCTTTGCAAGAGAAAACTAACAATTTGTGTTTCCAGCCAGGTCCGACACAAACCAGCCTGTACAACCAAAGAAACAGGCTAGAAACTTGAAATTTTGGACATAAGTAGAAGAGGAATTGTACTAACAGTTAAGTGAAAACAAAGGCGCTGATCAGCTGTGCAGTTATCAAATGAGAATGTTTTCGATTATTTTGCCATATTCTCCTTCATTCTGATTTCTTTGATTCTTTCAAGACAATTTTCAGCCATCGCCATGAATAACATATCATCTCTTTTCTTTCCTAGAGAAAATGCAGTATTGCATGCATTTTCAGCTTCTTTGATTTTAGACATCCTTAGGTACAAAGCCCCTAGATTACTATACAATGCCGACAACATTTCCGAATCCAGCTTTTTCCCAAGTTTTATTCCGTCGAGGAAATATGTCTCAGCTTCTTCGTAATCCTCCATAAGTATCATCATGTTCCCGATGTCGCCAATAATTGTCAGAGGATGATCACTTCCTTCGCCATTTAGTTCATTACTGATATCTAGGGCTCTCTTAAAGGCCTTGATAGCCTCCGCAAACCTTTGTTTATTGGACAAATATCGTCCATAACCTTGGTAGCACATTCCTAGAAGCGCTTTGGTGTCTTCATCAGTGATATTTTCTTCTTCGACTTTTCTCCTTTGCTCTTGGATACAGAACCTGTAGCCGCTTAGCGCAAGATCATCCTGAAGTATTCTACCATAAATATCAGCCAGTTTTAAAGACATTTCAATGATTGCATTGTCATTAGGTTTCATGCCTGCCTCTATTGAAACTGCAATTCCTTCCTTAAACAGTACCTCTGCAGCTTTGTCATTTCCAATAGCAAGGGAATTATTTCCCATTTCTGCAAACAAGAAAGCAGAATGACTTCTGTGTTTCTCTGGAGTTATCTTTCCTTCCTGCATGAATGTCCTTGACAAGTCAAGAGCTTCATGAAAGATTTTATTAGCGGCCACATATTTTTTTCGTTCCATTGCTTCTAAAGCTTTATGGTACAGTTTGTCCACCATATCTTGGCAGTCTCTTTCAACCTTTTGTGCTGCAGTCAGCATTTCTTCTGATTTCTCTGTCTTCGCGCCAAAGCCCAGGAAAGCGACAGTTGGACCAGTCAGTAACCACCATGGCCTTCTACTATACCTGCAAAATATTTGGAAAGAAAATTGAAATATGGTTGATGCAAATAATGTAGAGTTAGCATGGTTAGGCAATATAAATATTTTTGTTAGCTGTTTACCTAACCCCAACTACCAAAAGTATTCAGGGTTGTCTGTACTTAGGAAAATATTGTTCTTCTCACTGTTTCAAAAAAGCACACTGTTGTCTCTAAAATTAGACAAATACATGCATGAAAGGTAAAAAAACAAAACAAAAAAAAAAACAAAAAAAACTGGCGGATGTCTTGAGTGACGGATCTGCATATGTAAACAATAGCCAGGTGGCGAAAAATATTTGTTTTCTTTATCACATGAAAACTTGTTTACACTGAGAATACAAAGCCACTGAGAATACACAGTCCAAGTATTATACTGGCTTCCTACAGTATCGCCGCCCTTATTTGTACATGTACGGGAAATAGCAAATACACAATTTCAATAATTGAAATTTATTCTACCTCAACAATTTCCAAAATCCTTCCCCTGCAACCCTTTTATAATGAAAATTACAAGAAAGTTGGCAATACTGTGTGACTTCCGCATTTGTGTGTCCATGTTGTTTTACACCCATGTGTCAAAAATGACTACTGTACTGCAGGGTTCACCTAAAATGTGAATGTCAGAGTTTTCATATAAGGAGCAGGGTTCATCCTGGCCCAAAATTTTAGGGAGAAGTGACTTCTCCCTCTGAGAATTTTAGAGAGAAGTTTGCTAATCTTAGAGAGAAGTGAGGGTAGTAACACGGATGACGAATGGACTGATGGACGGACAAACAGAAACATGTCTATACTTTATAACTGTGTTACTACTGAGTTACATTGACACACACACACACACATTGTTAATAGGCTTCAGGTTTTCTTCTTTTTTTTTTTTTTGATTTTGGTAACATAAGCCTTTTATAACATGAGTTTTTGTACATGGTATTTTTTTTTTCTTTAAAGCTTATTATATATATGTGGTGTGGTTGCTAGTCTTAGCTGGGGTGTCGTGACCACGAGAACATGTACCGTCGATCTTTAAAAGCAAGTCGGCAAATCGAACAGTGCCACTTGCCAGCCTCGTCTTGTGTATGCCGGTCGAAGCTGTTCTGGGGAAACTTCTTTCGTAAATTTCTTACTATCTCTTCATACGGCATACACCCTCAACTGAGTATTACGTACTCGGCGGCTCTGACTCCGATGCATTTTCCGCCTTACCCTTTAATACTTCCCGGTTTAGGACCAACGCCGATCAACCAGCTTTCCATTTTGGAAGTTGATTTGGTAAAAGAATTCAAGCCCAAATTTAGTAATTATTGTTTGGTAAAAAGACAATTAAAATAATGATCGGCGATGAGCAAAACAAACATGCATTTGTAAAGTCTTTCGCGACTCTCACCGGAATAATTAAGGACTGATTAGTTAATCCGTTCGTTAATCATCCATGTTTTTTGCATATAAAATGCGTATTCCAACTTTCAAAGAAGACGCCGACAAACTTCAATCGGTTTCACTATTACACAACCTAATTATAGAAAATATTTTCTGACGTAGTGGACGAAAACACAAAATCTGATGCAGAATAGGCGGAGCTAATAAGTGCGCGTGTCAAAGTTGTAAAACATCACTGTACCGTAATCATGATAATTGGACATAATTAGGCCAAACTCGTGTCGATTGATGTTCGACACCTTTTGTTTACGGATTATTGATGCGTGATAATTTGACTAGGTGTCATTATTGATAACGGATTAACGGCAACTCTCTACTGAATTACCGTAAGTACTCCCAAAAAAAACCACACGCACACAAAGGACTTCGCCCAACGGCTCATCGTGAGGGAAACCCGGAGACTGAAACTTCGCCCGCCGGTCCACCGGGAGCGAAGTGCCGACGGAAAAAGCTACTTAGTCGCCCCAGTCGCCCCCTAGGTTGTTCCCTGAGGAGGTAACTTGACCTGGTAATGGCTCGTTATCTCTGACTTCCAGACGACAGATCGCAGCTCGAAGAAAATAAAAATAACAGATGTTTGAGGTACTGAGGGGACACTTTATAGTATAGGAAGTATGTGCAAGAAACCGCTTTTTCTACATGATTTTGTAAAGGTTACCAGTATTCTTGACATTTTGCACATTTTTTGCTGGAAATGAAAATTTGACATTTGCCTTGAAGGATGCCGAACGTAAATAATCGCTAGGGTAGTGGGCGTTGCGCTCTAAATTTCATGTGATATGCAAATGCCGCGATATAGTAGATACAGTCGAGTCCCCTAACATTGCGCGGCCCGAAACATTGCGCACCTGGCATGCCAACCAGATTCCAAACAGTATTGGACTACCAGTGTTATTTTCTCATTTGTTGCATCAACAAGAGTGTATGAGATTAATTGGAAGACAAAAATAATTTTCCTTCCGTTCTGATTGAACAATTTAGCACCATTATGTGATTTTGTTTAATTTTGAAATACTGTGAGGTGACATTTTTGTGCCACCATAGACAGCGTGATTTTATCTTTATCTTCTTGTTAGTAATTTGTCACATGACTTTCATATATGTTGACAGAAATACACTATTGTGTGAATAAATTGCCGGTTGCTATAAAATATACATTTGATTTAGAAGTGCGCAATGTTAGGGGACAAATTGCTTTTAATTTTTTCGAGGGGGTTCATATGTTTCAGCCACATTATTGCTATAGCTGATAGAAATTGCTAACATTTCATGTAATGATATCTTAATTAATGAATCACTAAAAAGTCTCATGGTAAGTCATGTTAGTCAGCGTTTATATTTCACGTCAGATCAGGCATGAAATACCTTAGGTGCGCAATGTTACCGGACTACACCGTACCGCAATATAGTAGGGTCAGAGTATACATTATATAACGTCATAAGGCGAATCTTTCTTTCTTTCTTTCTTCAGATACTGAATCAATCAATTTCTGATCATCACCTCATCAGAATCATGCGAACTTGTAACTTGTAACTTGTTGGTAGTAGAATCTTGTAAGTCCTTACGACTTGTCATCTACATCTCTTCTTAGCGATACATTTAAAAGTACTTCCGGTGCTATTTTAAAAAGTCTTTGATGTGTTGTTATAGGATGGCACTTAATTCTCCTTCCGAATACAGTGAATATATGTTTCAATTAGTAAATATCTCCAGTTTGGTACTTCTTATCTCCCATGTATCTATCATACAAGGTCTTGAAGCTGAGTACCGTAGTAGAAGTCACTATTTCCTCGGTGAGATCATTCCATCTATCAATAGTTCTGACACAAAATGAGTTTAACCTTAATGTTTTTAATGCTCTTGGTTTAACCAGTTTCTTGCTGTGACCACGGGTATTTATTTCCGAATACTCAAACATTCCATCCATTTTTACGTCATCTATGTTGTTCAATATTTTGAAAACCTGTATCATATCCATTCTATATCTTCTATAGTGGAGTGTTGTTAAGTTTAATTCACGTAATCGTTCTTCATAACTGAGATGAGAAAGTTCTGGCAAAAGTCTTGTTAATCTTCTCTGTACATTTTCAACTGCTCTTATATCCTTTTTCAACACAGGGAACCAGATTATGTTTCCATAATCGATGATGGGTCGTATGATAGTTTTATACAAGGTCAATAATGTTTCTTGATCAAGATATGAAAATGTTCGTTTGATTAATCCAACTAGTTTGTTTGCTCTATTGATTGTCAAGCTAATGTGTTTTTCAAACTTTAGGTTTTCCTGTACATACACTCCAAGATCTTTTTCAATTTCAACTGATTTTAACACTTTAGTACTACCCTGTTTATCTGTCATTTCATATTCAAACCTTGGATTTTCTCTCCCAATATGCATAACTTTGCACTTTTCAACATTAAATATCATCAACCATTTAATAGTCCACTGACAAAGCTTGTTCAAGTCGTCTTGAATCATTTCGAAGTCCTCGAGGTTTTGTAAGTCTTTGTACAATTTGGCATCGTCCGCGAAGAGTTTTGTAAACGATTGCACTTCATCCGGCAGATCGTTCACATACATTATGAATAACAAGGGGCCCAGGACTGAGCCCTGGGGTACCCCACTAGATACATCGGTCCATTCTGAAGATTGGCCATTTATGACTACTCTTTGTTGTCTGTTGGATAGGAAACTAGATATCCATTTTAGAACATTTCCTGACACTCCTAGTCTTTCAAGTTTGTAAAGAAGGCGTTTGTGCGGAACAGAATCAAACGCCTTCTTAAAATCTAAGAATACTGTGTCCACTGGAATATCCGAGTCAATATACTTCGACCAAGTGTCAAATACTGTCAATAATTGTAATATGCACCCCCTTCTTTCTCTGAATCCGTATTGAGAGTCTGTGAATAAATTACTATCTTTACAATGTTCCATGATGGCACTTTTAATAATACTTTCAAGCATTCTGCAGAGTATACTAGTTATACTAATTGGTCTATAGTTTGATGACTTTGTTTTGTCGCCACTTTTGAATATACTCGTTACATTGGCAAGTTTCCATTCATTGGGCAAAATACCCTCACTGAGTGATTTATTGAAAATTACAGTAATTGGATAAGAAATATTGTCAGCTGTCTCTTTCAAGAATCTGGGGTGAAAGTTGTCAGGTCCAGTTGATTTGGATACATTCAATTGTTTTAATAACAGTTTTACTTTGTTTTCCGTCACAACGATATCACTAATTGAGCTGTCTATGTTTGTTGAATAGTCAGGAAATTCATCGTTCTCATCTTTAGTAAATACCGAGCTAAAGAAATTATTTAGTTCATTTGCTTTGTCTTTATCATTTGTGATCCATTCACCATTGTCATTTTTCAAGTCACCTATCCCTGATCGTGTTTGTGTTTTACTCCTTACATATTTCCAGAAAGACTTGGGGTTTTCTTTCACTTCTAATGATATACCTCTTTCAAACCTTCTCTTTGCATATTTTACACTTCTGGATACTTTATTTCTTATTCTACAATATTCAATGTAATGTTCCCGGTTTCTCGAGTAAGTATACTTTTTCCAAGCTTTATACTTCTCTTCTACTAATTTCAAACAGTATTTATCCATCCAGGGAGGCTTTGGTTTCTTGGGGTTTAGTTCTTTATGCTGAGGTATTGTTTCATTTACAATGTTACTGACTTCACTAGAGAAATACTGCCAGCTGGTTTCTAAGTCCATGTCAAGCATGCACGCCCAGTTTATAGATGATAATTTTTCATTTGCACTAGCATAGTCACCTTTGTAGAAATTTCTTTTCTCTGTATATGATTGAGATACATGTCTAGGAAATATAAGTTCAATTTCAACACTCAGATGATCACTGTTTCCAAGTCTTGTTGTGATTTCGAGATTTTTAACAATGTCAGAGTTGTCTGTCACACACAGATCCAATACATTTCCCGGTTGATCATTTACCCATCTGGTTGGGCTCAATATAGTTTGCTCCCAAAAATTGTCCCTTAGGCACTCGAGAAATTTGTAAGATAAATGATTTTCACTCCTATTAGTTGTCCATAATTCCCAGTTTATTTCCGGCAAATTAAAATCGCCTAAAATCAGTACATTAGAAAACTTTTCTCTTTTCACCTTTTCTAACAAGTCCAACAACAAATCATTATTTTCTGTACTTGATTGGGGACTTCTGTATACTCCTCCAATTAAGAAAGTTTCTTTTTCATTTAACTGTATATTCACCCATACATTTTCATTAAATGAATGGTTTGTCAATTCTAAGTTCAATGTTGATGATACTGTATCTTTTACATAAATTGCCACTCCTCTACTATTTTCCTCAACATTTGATCGATATAAATTGTAATTTTCTATTTGAAGCTCTTGCTCGGTTATATCAGTAGATTTTCCTGTCTTCGGGTAAACCTCTGTGATAATTAAAATATCAGGTGCCACAAGCTGAATTCTTACTTTCAGTTCATCTAGCTTAAACAGTAAGTTATCTGCATTGGTGTAATATAAAGTAAGTCCTTCTTTCACACCCTTAAAATCCAAATTAATGTCATGTTCATGTAACGATTCATTGGTAAAAGTACTTTCATCACTACTCTGAGTGAAATCACTTTCAGTGTCTGTTGAATCAAGATTACTACCCTGGCTTTCATCAAAACTACTTGAAGATGAACAAGAACTATCTTTAAAATTAGTGTCACTGGCACTTGTAGAATTGTTTTTAAAATTATCAAACAAAAATAAACTTTGCTCGTAACTTGTTAAATAATAAACTGGAACACTTGAACATGTTGAAGTTTGTAAACTAACAGGAACTTGTAACGTATTTACATTTTTCTGTTTATTTGACTGTTTACTTTTCAAGAAAGGGCTGCCCGCTCTGGGACGGACCGCCTCTACCACCAGCAATGTTACTATTTACAAATGTCCGATTTCTGAACTCCCCAGTTTCTTTTCGTCCCCATGATCCATCTTCACTTGGCCGCGTACTGTTGTTCTCATTTGTTGTACTTACAATTCTGCCTTTACTTATTTTCCAATTTGACTGATTCAATACATTCTTCCTGTAACGTACTTCTTCTCTCAGTTTAAAAGATTTCTCTCTCTGCTTTTTAGTTAAGTCGGGAGTCATAAAGATTTTCTTTTTCTCCTCATTTTCATGGTTTTTCAAAACGGCATTTGCCTGTAGAATTTCACGCTTACTTTCAAAAGTTCTTACTTTAAACCGTAAGGGGCGTAGGTTGCTGTAATTAGCATTGTTCTCATCTCTATCTGTGGATCTTTTACCCAATCTGACAAGGTTATCAACTTGTATTTGTTTGTCAGCCAATTTCATATCTTCATCAATTACTGACTTTAAACTCTCTTCATCCTCAATTTGTCTGACTTCTACATTGTCACTTAAACTTTCAGGCAAATTGAAACAAATCATGTGCAACTTTCTGGATTCAATATCTTTGAGTTCTCTCACTTCTTGCCTAACAATTTCTTCAATATTTTCAATACTGTTTGGTTGTTCTTCAATTTGTGTGACTCTCTCTTCTAGCCGATCATACTTTTCCTCAAGGGAGGTTACTTTTACCATCATTTTCTTTACACCAGGAAAACTTGTTAAACATGGTTCACAAAACCACATAAGGCTATCAGGAGATTCTTTCAGGGCCTGATACACTACTTTTTTTCAATTTGGAACACCCAAGGCAATACCAATGCTCGCAAAAGTTACAACAAACTCCATTTCCACTAATTGCTATTTGTTTCTTGCATCCATGACATGGAGCAGATTTGTCAATCAAGCTTTCGCTTTCATCTGAGCTACTACTATCATTTTCAATTTCATATGAGGGTTTTGATTTTCCTCTTTGTGATTGTCTTGTTGTTTTTGTGTAACTGTGATCATTTTCAGAGATCCTTTTAGACCTTGGCAATCTCGATAAATACCTCTTATATGTCATTTGCTTCGGCTGCATTGAATTTGAAGCAAAGCCGATATGCCGAAAAACAGGAAATATGAGACGCCGACATGACAGTATAGTTTTTGTTACGGTTGCCATCGGTATAACTTTGTTTTAGCGACAAAATTCAAGAAGGTCGACCAGTGCCTGATGGAAGTCGCCATAAACACTACTTGATTGAAAAAGTTGTACGCACCGACCGGCCTACCCTGCATTTAGGATCATCTTGCCCCGAGTCGTTTCGCCCTTTTTTTATGGCGCTGTTTTATGGGTGGGTCGTTTCGCCCTTATTAGGTGGGTCGTCGTTTTGCCCGTGAGTTGTTTCGCCCGTGAGTTGTTTCGCCCATTATTATTATTATTATTATTATTATTATTATTATTATTATAATTATTATTATTATTATTGTTGTTGTTGTTGATATTGCTGTATCTGAATCTATTGTTGATGATGCTGATGCTGAAGGAAGGAGCCTACCTCTATATAGCTTTGGACCCCCGGTTTGGACGTCTACAAAACACATTGGATCTGGTATTTATGTCACATCCTAACTACAAGGTGAGATACAAACCTCTACCACAAGTGGGTTATAAAAGCGACCATGACATAGTCCTACTAGACACTACATGCCGCCCACAGACAGCAAGGCTCCCACGCCGCAAATTGTATATGTGGAAGAAGGCAGATACCCAAGGCATCAAACAGCACCTCCATTTGTTTTCGACAGCATTCGCTAGTAGTTCTGACCATGACCCCTCACCAGACGATCAAGAAACGAATCCCATAGAATGCATGTGGTCAAATTTCAAAGCCGCTGTCACATCAACAGTCGAAAAATATGTGCGCACTAAGATGTCAAGCAGTCGCCAAACGCATCCATGGGTTGACACCAAGCTCCGTCGACTAATGAGACAAAAACAGCGTGCCCACTGGAGAGCCAAGAAAACAGGGAAAATTAAACACTGGAGAAGGTACATGGATCTACAAAGAAAAGCCCAGACAACTTCCAGGCAATCGGAAAGGACATACCTACGGAAAGTTGTGAGCGAGGACTTGGACAAAAACCCAAGACGCTTTTGGTCCTATATTAAAAGCAGAAAGCAGGAAAACAAGGGAGTGTCGTCTCTCATTGACAAGGATGGCTTCCTCCAGAGCGACAGCCAAAAGAAATGCGACATACTGAACAACCAGTTCCAGTCCGTCTACACAAAGGAAGTCACACAAAACCTCCCAGACAAAGGCCCGAGCCCTCATCCAACTATGGAAAACATAACAGTTAAAACACCAGGTGTCATCAAACTACTGAAAACTTAAATCCATATAAAGCAGCCGGCCCTGATACCATTCCAACAAAAACAAATCAGTTAAAGAATTAGCCTACAAAACTTTTGTCCGACCTAAACTCGAATACGCCTCCACCGTATGGAGTCCTCACACTGACAAAAACATAGTTGCCGGGTGCGATTTAGACACTTCTGGAAGCAGAATATCACGTGACGGAAGATACCAAAGAAGACAGAAGACCAAAAACAAATCGAACAGTAAACGATAGAGCAGCTCTTCAAAAAGGAGGAAATCGCAATGGCGGCCTCCATGATAATTCTTAAATCAAAACAATCGATTCTGTAAACAAGCTATGAAAGAAATTAAGGCTGAAAACATGTCTTTTTCTTTCACTAAATCCTTGTTTAGTAAAATGTATATGAAGCATACATTTCGCAAGAGCTAGTGAAAGTCGTTGAAAGTCGGCCCAGCTGCAGAGGCAGTCATTGTTGTTGACAAGAACGCGGTCACGTGACCTCTTCAGTCTTCCGTCTTCCACTCAAAATTCGGAAGAGGCAGAAGAGCTTCTAGAACCAGAAGACCCCTGTTCGATTTGACGGAAGAGGCCTCTTCTGGTTTCAGTAGACGTAAATCGAACAGAATTAACTCACTTCCACTTCCGGAAGCTACAAATCGCACACGGCAAGAAGCAATTAAAATGGTTCAAAGGAGGTGTCTGGATAATTCGCTATCTGGTTCGTTCGCACTTAGTCTGTTTGCGACCTCCCATTAGTCCGTTCGCTACACGGTATTTTTCGCACATTTTCGCACCTTATCGACCCTAGTCGGTTCGCTACCACGATGTTTTTGCGACTTTCCGCCCAATTATGACCGTTAATTATTCACTCACTACTGAACCTTACAGCTTCTCGCCAATTATGACAGTTAATTATTCACTCACTACCAAACTTCACTATTGCTTAGTAGCAAACACACGAGAAGGACTTTTAAATTCTAAAATGATGGTTTTTAAATAATTTCATTTTAGAATGTTTATATATTAATGTTTTGATATTTAATCTTTGATATATCTTAAAATAATGGGGAAACGGAACTAAATAATTAGGACTAAATAATTGACCATACAGGAACATGCTGATCTGTGTCTTTGCTCATTGAATTTTATTTTAATGTCATTGATTTTATTTTTAATGTCATGTATATATCTTAGTATTTCTATTTATTTATTTATTTATTTATTTATTTATTTATTTATTTATTTAGTTCGTTCGTTCGCTCTTTCGTTCATTCATTCATTCATTCATTCATTCATACATTCATTCCCTATATTTTATAGTAAATATATGCTTTATTACATTTCTTCCCTTTTTTTATAATAAGGTAAATGTTTGCACACTGGATTTTATCTTTAATGTCGTGGATTTTATTTTTAATGTCATATATTATATCTTAATGTTTCTTTTCATTTATTTATTTATTTATTTATTTATTTATTTATTTATTTATTTATTTATTTATTTATTTATTTATTAGCTCACCTGAGCCGAAGGCTCACAGGGTGAGCTTATAGTATAGTAGTCGAGCCGTTGTCCGTGCGTCCACACTTTGAAACATGAATATCTCTGAGACTAGTTGGCCAATCGCAATCAAATTTTACATGAAGCATCATTGTGGTGGGGGATTGACTGCATTAGGTTTTGAAGCAGCTCGGATCAGAACTCTGGTTTCCATGGCAACAGATAGCTCCCATAGGGTTATAAATGGGGAAATGTTGTCAACACTCTAGCGGCTTCAGTTTTGATCGGATCTTCTTCATTCTTGCAGGTAATGAGGACAACCATAAAATCTCGGATGAGTTTGATTTTTTGGCCAGATTCGACTTCGGACTGCGGAGTTAGCTGCCCTTAAGTGGTTGAAAAATCAATATTTAGTGTTGTCAACATTCTAGCGCCTTCATTTTTGATCAGATCTTCTTCATTCTTAGAGGTAACAAGGATAACCATAACATCTTGAATGAGTTCGAATTTCAGCCAGATTCGACCCTTGACTGCGGAGTTAGCTGCCCTTGAGTGGTTGAAAAAATCAATATTTAGTGTTGTCAACACTCTAGCGTCTTCTTTTTTGATCAGATCTTCTTCATTTTTACAGGTAACAAGGATAACTATAACATCTCGGATGAGTTTAAATTTTAGCAAGATTCAACCCTTGACTGCAGAGTTAGCTGCCCTTGAGTGGTTGAAAAATCAATATTTAGTGTTGTCAACACTCTAGAGCATTCATTTTTGATCGGATCTTCTTCATTCTTGCAGGTTAGGAGGACAACCATAAAATCTCGGATGAGTTTGATTTTCGGCCAGATTCGACTTCGGAATGCGGAGTTAGCTGCCCATGAGTGGTTGAAAAATCAATATTTAGTGTTGTCAACACTCTAGCCTCTTCATTTTTGATCAGATCTTCTTCATTCTTACAGGTAACAAGGATAACCATAACATCTTGGATGAATTCGAATTTCAGCCAGATTTGACCCTTGACTGCGGAGTTAGCTGCCCTTGACGGTTTGAAAAATCAATATTTAGTGTTGTGGCCACTCTAGCGCCTTCATTTTTGATCGGATCTTCTTTATACTTGGAGGAAACAAGGACATTCATAATATCTCGGATGAGTTCGAATTTCGACCAGATTCGACCTCTGACTGCAGAGTTATCTGCCCTTGAGTTGTTTTTCAGTGGATCTTCTTCATTCTTGCAGGTAACAAGGATAACTACAATAACTCGGATGAGTTGGAATTTCGACCAGATCCGACCTCTGGCTGCGGAGTTATCTGCCCTTTAGTGTTTGAAAAATCAATATTTTGTGTTGTGGCCACTCTTGCATCTTCGTTTTTCAGTGGATCTTCTTCTTTCTTGGAGGTAACAAGAATATCTACAATATCTCGGATGATTTCTAATTTCGGCCAGATCCGACCTCTGACTGCGGAGTTAGCTGCCCTTTAGTGTTTGAAAAATCAATATTTTGTATTGTGGCCACTCTAGCGCCTTCAAATTTGATCAGATCTTCTTCATTCTTGGAAGAAACAAGGATAACCATAACATCTTGGATGAGTTTGAATTTGAGCCAGATTCGACCCTGGACTGCGGAGTTAGCTGCCCTTGAATGTTTTGATAATCAATTTTTAGTGTTGTGGCCACTCTAGCATCTTCAATTTTGATGAGATCATCAAAAAAAAAAAAATAATAATAATAATAATAAATAAATAAATAAAAAAAATCAGTGACTGTACTTGTTAGCTCTCAGGTGAGCGATCGTTGCCCTTGGGCTACTTGTTTATTCATTTCGTTCGTTCGTTCATTTCGTTCGTTCGTTCGTTCGTTCGTTCGTTCATTCATTTATTCATTTGATTCCCTATATATTTTATGGTTAATATATGCTAAATTACATTTCTTCCCTTTTAAGATGTTTTTTTTATCATAGCTCATGTTTTAAAGGGTATATTTGTGCAGTAAATAGAATTCTATTCTATTCTATTCTATTCTATTCTATTCTATTCTATTCTATTCTATTCTATTCTATTCTATTCTATTCTTGTTTTAAGCTTTTTATTCGGAGAATCATAACAGAGCCTTCGTCGGCTTTTGAAAAGTGGTCCGGCCATGAAACATCAAAGACTATTTTACGAGTGCCGAAGGCACGAGTTGTGGGAGAACAGGAGAGGGGGCATTCCTGCTCCCGTAAGGGGGGTGGGTTCGGGAAAAAATATATTTCCGGACGTCCGTAGAGACGGTTTTAATGCACTTTGGGACAATGTTTGCCCTTGAAGCGCTGCTTATTTTATAGGTTTCATTATTTTATTATTTTATAGGTTTCATTATGATGAAGCCATGTCCTGGTCATGAAAGCTCCTATTCACAGAATTTGCCTTGTCGAAGGAATGCTGAGGGAATTCGAAAGACGTCGGTTGATTATAGGGACCGGCGGTATATGCATGATGGAAGAATAACATGCACGTTTGAACACATTTTGGAATATGAATAATGTTGACGAAAATTGTATACGTAAACGATTTTTCGGCATGTTGTTTGATTCAATGCAGTAATAATAAACAGTGATTGGGTTATTGTGAAATCATGTTTAACTTAGTATTTTCACTGGACTGGGCTCCAGTCTGATCGTTTTTTTTTCTATCTTTTATTTTTCCGTTTCTTGGTCAATATCTACGGAAATCAATGACGGCTACCAACACCTTTGGTGTGAAATTTTTAGAACGTACTAATTGTCGAAAAAGTCTAGAGAAAAAATAAGTATGAAAATAATGTTTGGAAAAATAATTATATTGACGACTGGACCCAGGCTACAGGTGTCACTTTCATGATTGTTTTTATAACGACCCTCGGGCAGAATGACCGAGTAGGCTTACATGTAATATCAATTAATTGTTTAAGATTGGGCCACCACACTTAAAAAAAATGTCGAAAAGGCTAACACATTTTCGGCTGAAAATTCTGGTCCCGCCGAAACCAATTTTCGGTCAAAAAAAGTTGTCCGGCCATCCGAACCTCCGACGACGACCTTGCATAATGTATTTCTTTTTCATATATTTTATGATAAAATTATAACGTCAATCAACAGATTTCATCTTTTAATTGTCTATGAAAATGGTAAAAATAAATAGATCTAGATAATTATAATTGTCCACATTGTATGTGTAAATATGTCTGTATGTAGATGATTGTCATCTCTAATTACCCTATCATTATTGTATGTTTATTAAACCTTTTCTTTCTTCAGATACTGAGTCGATCAATTTCTGATCATCACCTCAGGTGTGGGGTGGGTGGCTAAATTTTGAATTTAGCAAAATGGGGGAAACATTCGGGATGGGCCATTAAAACTATTTACAAGAAGCTAGACAGAGGGATACTGAAACGTATACCTCTGGACCCTTGGTTCTAAATAAGAGCCTTGAATTCTTCCGTGGTCTTAGATGCGACCACTGAAGAAGGAAGACTATTCCACAATGGAATAGTCCTTGGGAAGAATGAATTCTTCAGGGCATCACTATAGGACATGTATCTTGTGTACTGTGAATCATGAGATACCCTGGTAGATCTTAATCTGGGAGCCGGGGTCAGATATTTATCTTTGTCAAGAGACACTGTACCGGAGTGAATCTTGTAAAAGAAAGTTAAGGAAGACTTTAGCCTGCGGTCCTCCAGGGATGGCCAGTCAAGATCATTAAGTATGTCATCGATACTACTGGTATTATGCCATCGCCTGCAGACCCACCTAGCTGCTGTCTTCTGCACTTTTTCCACCTTTTTCGTCTCAGTTTCATTATAGGGATGCCAAATAGGAGCTGCATACTCGAGCTGAGGGCGAACCAATGTTTCGTATGCAACTTCCTTTGTATGCTGATGTGCAATGCCAAATTGCGCCGAAGAAAACCCAAAGTCTTAGTTGCTTTAGAAGAAATTTCAGAAACATGTTGACCCCATTCCAAGTTGTCAGTAATAGTAATTCCAAGGTATTTGGCGGACTCAACCTGTTCCAAAGTTTGTTGGTGCAACGAGTAGTTAAAAGTGTATTTATTTGATTGCTAGGGAGGTGCCGAGTCACCCTCATTTGGCAACATTGAATTTCATTTGCCAATCGGTCTCCCATTGTCCTAGGCTATTCAGGTCATCATGTAATATCTGGCAATCTGTGGGGGTTTTAATATTTCTATACAAAACACAATCATCAGCAAAAAGGCGAACGGATGACCTGATATTGTCTGGAAGATCATTTATAAAGATCAAGAAAAGGACCGGACCCAAGACTGATCCTTGAGGGACACCAGATAGGACAGGGACTGGATCTGAGGCTTGACCATATGAATATAGTTGATAAAATTTCTGTTATATATATTTTCATGAAAAAAAAAACATTCACTATCACTTCTATTACCTATTATTTACATTTTAGAAAATCAGGTAGCGAAAATGTCAGGTAGCGAACATGTACAGTTAGCGAAAGTGTTGGTAGCGAACAGATCAGGAAGCGAATCGACCATAAATCCGAGGCTGCAAACCGACCAAACAAGTGCAACTGTTTATTCTCGTGCTGCAAATAACATATATGGAAAGAAACCATATGCGCAGCGGGAAAGCATCTACAGTCATTTCTATCCAATTCTTCATATGCAAATATCGTAAACATACATTATACTTTGATTTTCAGCTTCTCTAGTCAGCAAAATGACAGATAGAGCAACCCTCAGAGACAAAACAACTGCAACTGTTCGAGCACTCTTGATATCGGCCCCGGTTCCATTGGCAGTGCATGAACTAAAAAAAGATTATTTTAATTTCATCGGGGAACAGCTTAGATACAGGGACATGGGATATCCAACGATAGAGGATTATATGAGGTATACAGTCTCCTCTTGTGTTAAGCAGGTCTAAGAGCTGACGTTTCAAGTCTTTAAATCTACAGACTTACTAGATTTACAGACTGTCTGTAAATCTACAGACTTGTTAAGTGTGTGGATATAAAGACAGTCTGTAAATCTAAAGACTTGTAAAGTCTATATATTTAAAGACTTATGCAGTATTTCATCGAATTTTGGAATACCAAGAAAAAGCGCATTCTATAACGTAAATAAATGACCTATACATGTACGATATTCGGTGTGTAAAGTTCGTGTAAAAGTATGGCCTTATTTCCGTGTACTGATAGCAAATAATAATTAAATGTATTCCTTGTTGATTATTCTCCCTTTGACCATTGTTGGCGATGAATGTCACCCGATCAGATGATTGCTTGCGTTATCAATTGTTGACAGGGGCGTATCCAGGCGGACGCCTGGAAGCCCGGGCTTCAACGTGATTTTTTCAAGTATGGTATTTCCCCGGGTCTTTCTGAGAAAAAATTATGAAAAACAAGTAATTTTAGCTGAAAAAAGGTGTTGGGCTTCAACATTACACATTTCCTGGCTACGCCCCTGGTTGAGTTATAGTATATGGGAGAAAACTTTTGTATATCAAAACACATTTATTTGTTTCTTCCATTATTCAATGTTAAGTCAACAAACGATGAACATTTTTCTGCACTATGCAACTGCTTATGTAATAAAGCAAATCACAATTGTTTATCAGTGCGAATTTTCCGTATTTCATAATTGTTGCTATTTCTTCGTTTTAGTCTTTAATTCTATAGACTTACAGGTCTTTAAATCTAAAGACAGTCTGTAAATCTAAAGACAGTCTGTAAATTTATGTCAGCTCTTAGACCTGTTATGGTTCGATTGCTCAAGTTGTTGGGCTGGTAATGGCTTAAGTTTAAGGCAGGGCCGGAGGCAGGGGCTCAGTTCGGGATACTCGTACCACTGGCGTCTGATCTTTACTAAATGCACTCTATTTTTGTATATTTTATAAAAGCTAGTACTTGTATGTTTAAAGCTAGTACTTGTATAGAACATGGTGGACATTATGATTTTGACAGAAAATAGGTTTCGGTTGTTTTTTTGTCCTGAACGAAATTTCTCTTACATGCCACTTCGCGGTTTAGTCAAGCAAATGTCCATTTCAAAAATGCAGAAAGCAAAAATCCTGTACTCTCCAATCTCCTGAGAAAATAGCACTTTTATCATCTGAAATTGACAGTCCAACATTCAAGTCACCACCATGAGAACATTCCGATTGATGCGGTTCGTTTAATTTGGTTCATGGTAATCTCGACCCAAAACCCATTCTCACTCCATTTTCCCGTGCACTTGGCTTTACCCATCAATGAGGTCTCTTCTCATGAGGCAAAGATACAACTACATGTCATGACTACCTGTTCTTTTATAATTTATCATAAAAAACGTAGTTGTAGCTTTACCTGGTGGAAGAATGACACTTACTGATGGTTAAAGCCAGGTGCACCGGAAATCAGATTGAGACTGGATTTTGGGCTACGACGACCAGGAACCAAGTTAAACGAACCGCATGTGTCGGACTGTCTCAGCGGGGTACTTTGGATTGTCTACTGTCGATTTTGGACTATAAAACTGTGATTTTCTTAGGACATTGGAGGGTACAGGATTTCTACTTTTTGTATATTGTAAATGGATATTAGCTTTATGAAACCACGAAGTGGCGTGTAAGAGAAATTTTGTTTAGAGCAATAAAACATCAGAAACTGTTTTATATCAAAACACCGATGACCGCCATTATTAAGATACCAGTCAAGTGTCTTCTTTTTTAAAAAGCTGAAACATGCTAAAATCACTGATATAGAGTGCATTTAGTGCGGGTCAGACGCCAGTGACTCGTACAGCTCAGCTGATGTGTACAATCTCCATTGGGACGAAGTGACTGGTCAACCATTCCAAATGTACTCTCAGCCTCGTGTCCATCCGTAAAACAAGATGGCAAAAATAAGCCGTTTTTACACATCTATTGTTTCACCTAGAATTCCATTGTTAATACAAAGAAATGCTCACCGACACTTGGCTATTTGATGAAAGACACATTCAACTTTCTAACAATCAAGTTTTCTCCGCAAAATTCTGCTTCTTTTTTTAACAGATTCATTTTTCAGCTGTTTGTCAATCTTGTTCACTCCTTGGGGCCGTTTCCGGAACGAGCCGAACACATATGCCGAGGTTACTGAAACTGACATTGAACATTTATTTATTCCAGTTGACAGGTCAAGATTTGGACTTGTCCAATGATATGCACATATTTCTACAAATGGTGTCAATCAGGTCAGCCATTTTGATTACGCTGCGCGGCATTTGACATCATCATGACATTGCAACACGCGCTGCATTATACTAAGGCCAAAGAAAAAAATATAAATGTTTCTCAGGCCCCGCCGCATCTCTTTCAGACCCACCGCATTACCCTTTTTTATTGCTGAAAATAAAAAAAATACAGAAACCACCGCATTTGTCTTGAAACCTTCACTCTTGTCACTTTTTTCCGCTCGCGGAAAAACGACTGTGCATGCAGTCTGCGCATGACGGCTTGTAACACGGTATTCGGTGTGACACGGTTCCGGGACATTCCGAGCCTTCACCAAAGGACCGAACTGCTTCGTCATGATGTGCAGGTACAGTATATGGTAATATCTGTTAGAAGTATTCAAATTTAGTCAAAAACACACAGGGTCTAGGTAGCAATCCCGCGTTAGTTGGGCTAAATTACATGCGGTCAATATTCTGATGCTTGTTTCAGCTGTTTATGTTATAAGGTTTAGGATAGCCACTGAATAACTGTATTAAACATGTAGACACCTGTACTGCTATATAGCCTGGTAAACCAAAATTTCATCCACCCAAATATTGCGACGGCGGCACATAGGCGCCGTTTTACCCTTCTGTTACTTAATACTAATTTATTTATACGTATGCAAGTAAAAAATCAAAACTCGCGGAGAGGAAAAATGAAATATCGTTTCCCGGGCATTCGCCAAGGCGCAGTTTTCTTACAGTTTCTCTTTTAAGTACTTTAAAAATGAATAAACACATTTGAAACGGAAAATTGTGTTTTTGATAGCCTAATGTACACGTATGAACCATGTCGTCTGCTCAAAATTCATGTATACTCGTGAGTGATAATCGTCATCTCACTAATGTTTTAGGTGACACAATCCATTACTCGCGAAGCGTGAATGATACTCAAATTATATTAATCCATAATAGTTTTGAAAATAAGCAGAGCGATACATGTTATGGCACTCGTGACTAGGGGATTATTGGTAGACCCTAACGTTACCGTAAACATTGGGTCATTATAGGCTATTGATGACACGTTGGTCAATGATTTCGTCAACAATTATTGTGGTCCAAAACATTAGGACACCTACATTTAATATTCGCGATTGAGAACGGTAATGTCCGGGAAGGTATGTAAAAGTTCACGCTGAAAAACAAATGTGATTTCTTTACTTTCCCGCTGGGAAAATGAGTGTTTTGAGCATCCGCAAGAATCCTTTGTGGAATAATATTAGTCATGCCATGTCTGTTGTATGTTCGTATAGTGTTCCGCCGCTGACTTACCGGCACACCTCGTTTTAACCCCGAGTAAGGGTATTGCAATCACCAGACTCTAATCATCTAATGATAGAACTAAACTGCCCGTCACCAACCACCACCTCAATAATTGTCACTGAAGTTATCACTTTCAATGAGTTCCTCATTGAACTTATCACTGAAGTTATCTTTTTGGGAGAAGAGATGCCAGTGCTTGCTTTATGAATGATGAGCGCCAAGCTAGCAAGGTATTTTTTGGTACCATTTTTAACGTTTTTGGTATCACGCAGCCCGGGATCCAACCCGATACCTCCCGTGCCGAAGCGAATGCTCTAATCATTTCGCTATCATATGATCACCGATGTGTGATCAGTACAATGTTTAAACTTTCATTCGAGTGAAATTAGAAAATAAGGACAAGAATAGAGTGTGTTACTTGCTGACGCAACATACAGTGGATTTCGATTCTTTTCCGACAAGTTATAAAATGTCTTGACAATAATTACTAATTGACGTCGTCATTCGCTATCTCATGGGCCAATGGGCGGAGATTATGACTCGTGTTGAGATGTACTCAGAGAGCGTGATAATCATGATAATTGGGGGGAACTCGTGCTGACTGATGTTCTCAAATCTATTGTTATCGGATTAAGTGTTAGACCAATAGGTATGATAGTCATTTGTTTCCGAATTACTAATGCTCAACCAATTTTGGCAATCACAAATTAGGTGTGAAATATCGATCATTAATTAAACGAGAGTTACCGTACGGTGACTCGGGCATAAATCGCCGGAAGCATATTGTCCGTTTATCACTCACTCGCCATATCTCCATACCGACCCCCCCCCCCCCCCCCCCCCCAAGAAAAAAGTAAAAAAAAAAAAATGCCGCCGCCCGCATTCGTTTTTGTTCAAATAAAAATTAAAATAAAAAACCTGCCGCCCGCATCTGTTTCTTCAAAAAGTGGCCTGAGAAACAATGGTATTATTTTTTTTGGCCTAATTGATCAATTAAATATTAATTGATCAATTAGCTTTCTATATATGGAAATGGTCGGAAGTCAATTCTCGGTGTAAACCTACGAACATATACAGACGATTTAGTGCACTGAAAGAATGACAGGCTGTCACAGCCAGAAGTTTTTAAACGAGAATAAGACCGCTATAAACGGACAAAATATGTTGGATTTTTTTTAGCTCACCTGAGTCGTTAGGCTCACAAGGTGAGCTTATAGGATGGCCATGATCCGGCGTCCGTCCGTCCACAATTTCAAAGATCTTCTCCCGGGGATTTATGGCAATTTTGGGAAGGGGCCCTTGGACCTTTCCAATTGGGAAAATTAGTGACGTAAACCATGAATTTGGGAAATTTTCAGAATATTCAAAATTGATAATATTACCAAGTTGACATAGTTTATCAAGCTTATGCATTTAGAATCATTCAATAATAACCTAAAATACCAAGCTAAATAGGATTTAAGCAGCAGAACTTATATTTCACAAGGCATTGAACTATTGAAAATAATTTACAGCTGTGAACTATTGAAAATAATTTTTTTCTACAAAATGGGAAAAAAATCACCTAAATCTCATTGGGAATAGGGCCTTATTTTTGGCCCCTGAGACACCCGAAAAAAAATCCCAGTCTCCTCTGAAACCGCTTGGCTGATCAAAGCCAAATTTTATATGAAGCATGTATAGGAAGGGGGAACCAATGTATATATAAATAATCCAGGTCACATGACCAAGGTGGCCGCCAGGCCCATATATGGCAAAAACCTTTAAAAATCTTGTTCTCCAGAACCGGTTAACCGATTTCAATGAAACTTAGCCAGATTTGACCCTGGACTGCAGAGTTAGCTGCCCTTGAATGTTTGAAAAATCAATTTTTAGTGTTGTGGCTACTCCAGCATCTTCAGTTTTGATCAGATCTTCAAAAAACAACAAAAAAAAAACAAAACAAAAAAAAAAACAAAAAAAAAACACTTTGTCCAGTGACTGTACTTGTTGACTCTCAGGTGAGCGATCATTGCCCTTGGGCTACTTGTTTGCAATTTGACCTTTTCATTTTTCAGACATTTTCACATCTTGAAAGTGACATACCAGTTGGGGGCATAGTGTTTCGTAAACACATTTTCTAGTTTGCATTTTTGTGCATTTGTAGTCTTCAATTATGAAGAACCTGCATGTGTTTGAACATGACAGAAGTCATGTTCAGGAACATGCAAAGCATACTATGGCACCATAGGCATCTTTTTCAGACATTTTCACATCTTGAAAGTGAGGTACCAGTTGGGGGCATAGTGTTTCATAAACACATTTTCTTGTCTTTTTTTTTTCTTGCAAAATTTGGATTGTAGAGACGTAGACACCAGTAAACATGACAACTTGTGAGAAAATATAGTTTCAGCTAAACTACATGTATACTATGAAAACTGGAACCACCATGTACCATAAAAGGGTAAAATATATATTTTTCAACCCCAAAATTAAAACTCACCCAAACAGTTAACATATGTAGATATTAGATTTCTTGTGCCAATAACGTCGCTTATCGGCATGACGGTCATGCTCATTTATACACGTTCTTTATTTTCAGAGATATAGAAGATGCAGTGCATATTGGCTGGAAGAACGGCATGATGACCCTGTCAGCGAAGCCTGATGAGGCAACCGCGCACATCCAGAGCCTCGTAGCAAGGCAGAAAAGGGACCCAAAGAAGAAATATGCGTTTCTGCAAAATCGGCCACCAAGACACCAAAATCAGAGATTGGGATCCTCTTCCTACAGAAACTCAGGACCTCCGCAACCTGCTCCGTTGGTGTCCGCTTACGTTCATGGGCAGATCAAGCAGCTTCTCCGGTGTCACACTGATGGTCTTCCGCTTACACATTTTAACAGCGTCTTCTCACGGAAGTATGGAAATGGTTTGAATTTTCGGAGATTTGGTTTTGATTCTATCTATTCTCTGCTACACTCCTTGAGAGATTGTGTGCGGATCCAAGAACTGCAGGGTGGGGAAAAGTGGGTCACGGCCGTTGATTTACCCACGAGGCCAGCCGCTCCTGAACCTGCTGCAAGGTCACAGGTCATTGATGAGTCCAGGGTTCAAGGTCAACCACAAGCAAGGTCAAGGTTATCAGACGAGTCATTAGGACAGAAACGACCATCTAAAGGAAGGGGTAAGCCAATTATGTTGCTTTCTGTAAAGTTTTAGGACAAAGTAAATGAAAGAAGTATGGTAATTTTTTTTTCATTTTAAGATGCTGTCGAGTTCACAGAAATCTTTTGTTGGTATCCACTAGCAAGTATTGCCTTATTTGCAGGGTTTATTTTACGCCAATAAACAAAAATTTTAAATTTATCAACTGAGTGCATGATCTGCTGTTAATTTTTGTGCTTTATGTATTTACATTCTTGTAATGTCCAAAACATGGTGAGCACTAAGCTGTGATGCGAGAAAACAGGGCTTCAGAGTTTCCAACTAGGTCTGACACAAACAGGCCTGTGCAGTCAGTAAAAGTCTAGAAGCTTGAAATTTCGGATTTAAGAAGAATATAAATGTACTAACTGTAGTGAAAACAAAGGCGCTTATCAGCAGTTGCTGCACAGCTGATCTACACCTTTGTTTTCGCATATGCAAAAGTCTGTTTTTCTCATGACACATCTTAAGTATGAAAGATTCTGCCAAATAATGTCTTGTTGAGTTTTAATGATTTAATGTGCAAGCATTTGAACTGTGATTGTGTTGTTGTAGGACGTAGGCGTGAGAACTCGGGTGACGTAAACACGACAAGTGTAGGGTCGACAGAGTCCAGGGAATCCCTGGAGAACCTAGAACAGTACCAAGACAGCGAGACAAGAATGAAAATGCAGATTAGAAAGGTATCTTCTATAAAAGCATTGATGATAACTCCTTTAAACGAAATGGGTATTGTAGCATATTCATTATGAAAATATGCTATGTAATATACAGATTTTTTTTTAAGTTGTAAAAATTGAAAATTTTCTGTAGAAAACTTTTGATATTTTTCTTTCTGCTGAAAACATAGGATGTGGGTACACGTTAGAACAGCCACTTATGAAATATAAATATTTTTCACTTCACTCATGAATAAAAGCCATATTCAACAGAAATATTTGAATATCCTCTATGTCTTTGCTAGGCGAATGGTTTAAAAACAAAGGATATTGTAATATCAAATCTTAGAAAAAGGTACAAGTAGGCAAAGATCAGGAAAAGGCGCAATCAGAAAAAGATTCCCACTCCAAAAACCGAGGTGGGAAAAAACCAAACTAACAATCAGGTACTTATACCATGAAACATATCGTAAGCCGAATGAGCAGCTATTTTCCCAATAGGTGGCCACTCAGTTACCTTAACTTAACTAAAAATATGAAAACATACATAAGGCGCCAACAGCACAAAAAATTTTAAACACCAAGACATAAAACAAAAAGAACCACTACAGAAGTATCGACTTGGAACGATCAGTAACACAAAGTTACTGGCGGGCTTAAACCGGTTTAAGAATCTTTTATTTTCAGATTCTTGAAAAGTACCCTGATGGCCTTTGGGCGAGACAGTTACCCACAGTTTATTATGTAAGTATTGGTATGACATCTTATTCATAGGCATCAATATGACCTTAAAAGTAAGGTGCCAAGAAATGCCACTTTAAAAAAACATAGGTGAATCATAGTTTTTTTTTTATCCATTCATTACGAAAACTTGTCCGTGCAGTATACAGAGATTTTTTTAGTTTAAATTTCTTTGGAAAAAATGATATTTTTTTTTATTTTTGCTCAAAACATAGATTTTGGGTACACGTTAGAACCGCCTCGCCGAGGCGGTTCTGACGAGTACCCACAATCTATGTTTTGAAGCAAAAATAAGAAAAATAGGTATACCCCTGCATACCCCAGTTTACTATATAAAGGTGGGTATAAGGGGGTAAACATTTCAAGGACATGTTTTCCTGATGTATCTCAGTTTTACTGTATGGGGAGCATGGTGGCCAGGAGTGTAGCTGGGCAAAGTGACAGAGTATGATATTTGTTAATTAGTGTCTGAAGGTACTGCCCAATGGATGTAGAAAAGCTGCTTAGGGTGGTTAAAAGCCATAAAAGTTCTCCCTAAATACTATGATTTCTGGGAAAGTCCACTTTTTGTATGCGTATATGTGTACATGTAGCTATTCGCCTGATGGCCGAGTGTATTAAATGAGCCTTTGCAGTAACTGCGAAGCTGATCAGCCCCTTTGTTTTTGCTACACAAATATTACATTTTCTCTTCTTTTTAAATCTGAAATTTTAAGCTTCTTGCCTGCTTCTGTGACTTTACAGGTTGGTTTGTGTCAGACGTGGTTGGAAACCCCGAAGAATATTTTTCTCATGTTGCGGCTCAAATGATAGTGTCAGACTACATTAAGGGTTCGGGTATCAAACCCCACTTGTGTTTTGTTGTCCTTGAGCATGCCTCATTAACTTACTCCCCATAGTACTGGTAAATACCCAGGAAGTGCGGGCTCCCTCCCCACATGACGTTATAGTTGTCAACTTGTGTTTCTCAACATCATGAGACTGGATAAACCAGAGAGTTTCCAAAGACAAGACTCATTTTACTTTAAATTTGGAACTGCTCGCGAGAACTTAATTTTCACAATTATTCGCGAATTTGTTGCCTCGCGAAATTAAAGTTTTCGCTAATAAACAATCTTAATAAGCCATGAAGACTACCAGAACACTCATTCGCGAATTCAAGACCTCGCGAATAATTCGGAAATAGACAATTAGCGAAATAAAAGTCTGGCGAAAAAAATCAGAATTTACAGTATATTTGGCAACAATTTGGGAAGCAGCTTAATTTCGGAGATCAGGCCCCTAAGTTATAAAACATTTTTCAAGCTCAGCTCAGCTGAGCATGAAAGGATTTCAACTGCTGATAAATGCTGAAATAGTAAAAAATTGTGGAAAATTCGGGCTCAAAACTCAAAAACTAGTAATTTATCCTGCTTATAAATGTTAAAATGCCAACAATTGTTGTCATTTTAACATTTATGAGCAGGATAAATTTTAGTCTCAGCTGAGTTGAGCATGAAAAAAGTTTTATAACCTGGGGCCCAGGGCTTTGTCAGTATAATAGACTCTGTGGCAGCATTTTCCAGAATTGTGAGATTGGACAGGCCAAACATCATCTTACAACAAGATTTATTTTTTATATAATTTCAGCAACAATTTGGCAAGCAGCTTGACTTCTGAGAGCAGGGCTACATGGGCGTGATAGACTTGGTGGCCGGGTTACCCGACATCGTGAGATTGAACAGGCCAAACATTATCTTACAACAAGATTTATTTTATAATTTCAGCAACAATTTGGCAAGCAGCTCGACTTCCTAGAACAGGGCTATGTGAGCGTGATAGACTTGGTGGCGGGGCTACCCGACATCGTGAGATTGGACAGGCCAAACCAGAAGAGTGACTGGATGCTGTTTGATGCACGATTACCTGTACCAGAAGGTAGGATAGTGTTGTTCACTCTGGTTATCCTGAGACAATCAGTGCAGCTGAGTACAACAAACGCAGATGAAATCAGTTTGAGCCGCGTCGTGAGAAAACCAACATTTTGCATATGCAAAAACAAAGGCGCTGATCAGCGCCCTTATTTTTGCTACATGGATAGTATGATTCCTGTACTTTTCTTAATCTAAAATTTCCAATGCCTATCCATCTTCTGTGCTTGTACAGCTCTGTTTGTACCACATTGTTGGATTTCTCATGACGTGGCTAATATACAGGTGTAGTATACATTTGCATGTTTGGGAACAACTTATCAGAACAACTTTTCAGAATGGTCTGTGGAAAGTTGTTCCCAGAGTGAGACTGAATTTTATTTACTCCCGATTATTGCATATACAATGTAATATTGATTTCATCTGTGTTGGTTGTTCTCAGTCATATTGGTTGTCTCTTGATAACTTGTGTGTATTGAGCACATTGGTACTATTAAGGCTCTGGGATAGATGCTATTATGAATTTGGTACATTGAGCACATTGGCACTATTAAGGCTCTGGTGTAGATGCTATTGAATTTGGTCAATTTTATTTTCTGAGGGAATGGGGAAATGGGGAGTGGGTGGCATTGTCTCATCTTTCTAAGTGGGTTGCTAGCTTGAAACCTGGAGAGTTCCGAAATTATTAACATTTCAAAGCACTTACCGAAGAAAATAAAAATGTGATCCTTATATACAGTTCCCCTTTTGGATTCAGGTATACATGATGACAAATATTTTGATTTTTATACATTTGGAGCCGTGGCTTAGTGGTTGAGCATCAGACATTGACTGAAGAGGTCCTGGGTTCGAATCTCACTTGCATTTGGCTGTATCTTTGAACAAAGCATATTTACTTCACTAAGTGCTGGTTCATACCATGGAATCGGTAGCTCGATCCTGGCATGGCTGTAGACTGAGATGTCAAAATGTATGTTTGATCTCTTTAGAGCAAGGAGGAGCTAGGGGTCATAGGGAGCGACATCGGAGCGGCCTAACACTAGACGAGACCAAAGATAATATCCGCAAAGTTCTGGAGATGATGCCAGAAGGAATCCCGGTGGCGAGTTTCCCGCAAGTCTTTCAGGTAGTTTCCTATTTGATTATGATTAATCTTGAATCGTGATTAATTTTCTAAATTGTTTGTTTGTTTGGGTTTAAGGTCGCTTTCAACATTATCTGTAATATCACAATGGTGTTTGTTTGTGACAGGGAGCTCATGCTCACTTATATAGTGCTGCCTCACTGTGATATCAGGACACCTGATACCACCTCCAGTGACATTATACTGACACCGGAGCGACCAGTCCTAGCCCTACCCCGAAAATCCAAGTGCCAAGCGGGGAGCAGCTAGTACCATTGTTAATGACTTTGGAATGTGGCGGCCCAGGATCGAACCCGGTACCTCTCGATCTCGGAGCAGAGAATGTTAATTTCTTCTCAGTTTACACGTGAGAACAATGCCATGGTAGACTAGATATTACAACTGGCTAAATGGCAGGCTTTATTGATTTAATTTTGACATTAATTTTCCATTGTGCTTGGCTGTTTATGTATTTATTAGCTCACCTATAAGAAAGTACAGGAAGAGCTATTGCACTCACCCCAGCCTCGGCATCGGCGTTGATGTTGGCGTCAGCATTGCCCAAACGTTAAAGTGAAGTAACGGATCTTTAAAAACATTATCTAGATCAATAATAAACACCTCAGTGTGTACTAATTCAAATTTCACGACTAATTTGCTCATCTGCTAAGGTAATTAGAGCTGTGTTTATTGCTCTAATCTCTAAAATCTGGCAGCATCCATGATATCAATCATGTCAGTCTAACAGCTTGAAACAGGTGGATTTCAAGTGTCTGTTTATATTGATTATGAACGCATGGCATCACATTAACCCTGAAACTTGCTATTTAGCACTGGGCTTCCTAAAGGATAGATTGTTATATATTGTCAGTTTAATTATGGCTTCAAATGAAAATGGTGATGGCAATAATGGACAATTGGGATATAAAGGCTATCAGTGGGAGCCAGAGTATACTGAAGAAGAGTTGGCTGAAATACACTCAGGGTCACTGGACAGAAATAGTGTGCATGCTAGAAGTACAGACCTTTCATGGTGCACATGCAATCTTTGCACACCAATGCGACAACTACAAGAAAGTACCTGCTGTCAAGAATTCGAACATTATACAGCAGATTATCTTACTGATACTATATCGTGCATAACACTTCATGAGGACTTTGCGTTAATCTGCTTAAATCCACTTGTTCTGGAGACAGCTTATGTGACATTTTTGCGGTACAAAAGACAGTCTGGCAGAGCCCCAGATGTTCTATCCTCTAGGTAAGTAGCCTTTGACATTTTTGTCATGTAGACATCTATCTTGTGAGTTACTGCTCCAGGATCAAGGCAGTTTTTTAATACATATATATATATATACATATTGAGCCGCCTCGTGGGAAAACCAACAATGTGGTTTCAGAACAGGTCCAACACAAACTGGCCTGTACAAGCACAGCTTGAAATTTCGGATATAAGTAGAAGAGGAATTGTACTATCCGAGTAGCGAAAACAAAGGTGCCGATCAGCTTCGCGGCAACCGCGAAGCTGATCTGCTTCTTTGTTTTTGCATATGCAGATTGTTGCTTTTCTCACGAGGCGGCTCATATATATATATACACTACTTACATAAGGAATCAACATATGCTTGTCATCATTTGTTGTTTGCAGAGTCATATTAAGTCATATTTTTTCATAATGAACCATTTATTGGGCTGCAAATGTTTACTTAACAAATATTTTGAAATGATTGTAATTATTATTAACAATTCATTAGAAATATACACGTAAGTGTACCATAATAATATATTTAACATGACCAAACAACAGCATATATCAGATCAATGCTATCTTTCAATGCGTTGGTGAAAGTCTACACTTTAATTCTACAATATTCAGTTTATGGCAGCGCATCCTGTCTTGTGTATAAACTGGTGAAAGATGAAACAAGTTTTCTTACAAAGTGAAATATCCAAAAATTAATGTATCCTGTCACTCAGAGACAGATTGCAGTCTGAGTATTCATAACACCAACATATTATAAAGTTTTGTTTAGATTATTCAAAAGCAAACAATTAGAACTCTTGAAGCTTATTTAAAAAGATTAATTTCAATTTTCAGACAGTATCGTTTGATGGCATACAGACAGTTCATAAACTGGGTTCGCAGAGGTCAACTCCTAGGAAAGAGCTTTAGAGTGGTGATACCAGCTTGTGTTGTTTTAAAGATACGTAAAACTTTCCCTGAACCATCTGGGGAATATGAAGGATATCACAGTGCCTCCAGTTCTGATTCCGATCTTGACTAATCAGTCTATATAGTTCACAGGATGATTATGCATTATCAAACTTGTTTTAAAACACTTGAAATCAACACTTGTACAATGTTAAAAATTCGCTGCATTTTTATCAAATGTTGCTACACTGTGAGTTCTTGCATATGTAATAAAGATTTATTCACACCTTGAATCGCAAATTTGTTTTATATCCAATATACACCGCACACACAAGTTAAGAGCTTTTGAATCGTGATACATGACTTTCCACTAGTGCTGACTTGGATGGTGCTGGAACTCGAGCAATGTTTTGTGGCAGAGATTTACATTTCTGTTGGTGAGGCACACTCTTTGTGTCCGAGGCGAGTTTTTTCTCAACTACACAGCACAATATTTCTCGTCTGAAATTGTACGATTTTGCAACATACAACCTCCGAACACTCCATCTTCCTGTTGCTTTAGGAAACATGACATTGAAGCGTTGCTGGCCATGTGAATCGAGAGCAACATCACGTTTCAAGTTGAAGTTGTGATCAAGGACAGCAAGCTGTGTTCGAGAAACCATCTGTGCATACCCGAAAGCTTGGCGTTTTGGCACATACTTGAGCATCATGGAATGGAATGTCTCTAAATCACCTGTGTGGCAAAAGAGATTGAGTTGTCGAATGTCCTTGAGGAGACGTTTGTCACACACAATAGTTTCTAAGGCTTTTAAAGCTTTACTTCCTTTTTTCAGCCATTTCTTCTTACGAATATCCTCAGGGGCTAGAGGATCATGTGAACAGTTCTGAACTTTTTTCCCACTGAAAACATGAATATTCTGAATGTGCCAAACAATGGAGGTCCACATCTCCTCTGACAAATCTGCATCACCATCACACTGACTGGCACAAAACCATAAATGGTTTGTGATGCTCTTGACCCATGGCATCAATTCTGAAGTATCCTTTTTGTTTGCCACGGCTGTTAATTTCTTTCTAACGTTTTTGGCCAAATGCCACACATCAAATTGATGATTTATATTTGGATGTTCATCTTTCAGATATTTCCTAATTTGCACATGACGATCTGTTGCTATGGTCGCTATCTCTATGCCCTCATTTTTCAAGTCTTCCAAAGTTCTAGTACATCCAATCAATTCCATTTTGGATGATGAATGTTCCGCTTCTGTTACTTGTATGACGTTGAACCCTAATATTGCTGATGTCTGTGACTCCATAATTGTGTATGTGCAATATTTTGCACTGAATCCGGGAGAGTCGCACCTTCCATCACCAGAAACTATAAGTGGTTTATTTCTCAGAGCATCTGTTATGATATCCTTTTGTTGTGTGTACATCTTGTGTATGGAAGGAATGACAAAATCGTTTTCTAATTTCTGAAAACTTGTTCGCCCAATGAACAAGAGATTGAAAGTTTCACAGAGGCTTTCCATTTTCGCGTAAGTATTTCCTGTGACACATATGGCCGAAGTTAAAAGAATGTTTCCTGCTGCTTGTTGTCCAAACATTGGTTGAGACAACCGTTTAAATTCATGCCCATTCATACATGTAAATGTAGCTGTCAAACATGTACCATCTGTATGGAAAGAAACATCATCAATATCCACTGGACTTTCACAAGTAATACAGCGAACTAAACCAAATAATTTCTTCAAGCAACTTGAAAACACTATGTATTTTATCTCGTTCACTGGTTCCTTGTCATTTTGTCTGGGTATCTCGCTGGTGTCGGGTGAATAATCTGATGCACATGATGGAGATGGTTCAAAGGTAGGGTCCTCCCTATATTCTTTTGTTGGTGTTTTAAACCTAGCCATGTCACATTCATCGTCAGATAAACATAATGGTTCATTGTTTGTGCCAGCAGCTTCCTTTGTCTCGAGATTTTGTGATATTTGATTGGAACTTGTTGAAGCAGCTTTGGTCTGTAATTTTGAACTGTACATATGGTCTGATATCACAATATTTGGATTATCCCGAGCATAGCAATTTGGGCAAGATATTGTGTAAGAATAATCGGTGGGTATGCAGCATGATATTCCTGTTTCAATGGTATCAGATGACACTTGTATACCAATATCCTTCATTCAATGACAGGCCTTTTCTGTTTAGACTTTTTGCTTTGATTTAGTTTTGCATCAGTTTTTCCTGCTTTTCTCTTTCTTGACACATGCGGGCTAGAATTTGATGGTCCTGATGCCAGTCCTGCTATACTGTTCGATTCTCTGTCATTCTCACTCAGCAGTCTTGAAATTTCTTCATCCCTTTGTTTCCTTTCTGTCCTTTTTTCACTAAGTTCTCGTCTCTTCCTTGGCTTTGAATCAGCGAAAATTGTTGGTACTGCATCGGGCTTAAGATGCTTGTATTTTGGTGTATAACCCAACATCTCTGCCTGGAAGAAAAAAACATGAAAATTTACATCAAACAAGAGCAGTTAAATACAGAAACAAACGTTGTGTATTTGCTTTGGTACTTACGCCCCAATCAACAATAAATGTGCGATCCATAAACAAATCTTATATGAAACAATTAACATGCAAGTGAGTAAAAAATCTATAGGAAATGACACTAAAATTGAGGCGCTGCATCAGAAAGCCAACAATCTGCATAAGCGAAAACAAAGGCTCAGTTCAGCCTTGCAGTAGCTACACAGCTTATTAGCGCCACACATAGTAAAATCCATCTTCATCTTAAATCCGAAATTTCTAGCTTCTAGCCTGCTTCTGTGACTGCACGGGCTCGTTTGTATCAGAGCTGGTCAGAACCCGAATTGTTGCTTTTCTCATGTGAAGGCTCATTTATGGTAGCTGTCAACCACCAGGATACCAGCTTGTGTGTGTGTGTGTGTGAGAGAGAGAGAGAGAGAGAGAGAGAGAGAGAGAGAGAGAGAGAGAGAGACTAACCTTCTTATCCTTCCTGAAACATTCTTCTTCAAAGTGCCTCTCACAAACAATGTTGTGTTTTGAATAAACATATGTTTTAATGTTGAGATTGGTTATTCCGAGATTATGAATCCACTGCTCGCACAGTTGTCTGTTCTTCTGAGGATCTGGTATTGCGAAAGCACTTATTCCTTGTCCCCGTTTTACGGTGCAAAATTTTGCCTTACACTGGGGCATTTTTTCTAGCACAACCTAACAGCTGAATTTTCACAAATCAACTGATTTTACCTCTTGCTGCTGTTTGGAGCTAATGTGCTGCCTGGGTAAACTTTCTCAGATATTATCAGTGATAAATGGCGATCTCCAGGGGAGAGTGAGAGTAATCAAATTACTGGCTAATTGCAATGATTTGAGAAAAAATTCCAGCTGTATGATTATTATCATACCTTCAAGGTGGATTATAGTGGTTGAAAAAAAAGTGGTGGAACATCACTTTAAAGCTTTTGGTTAAAGTTTTTTTTATATGTCTATTATCTCTTGAGCATTTTCATGGATCAAGTTGGTACTTTGCACAAAGGTAGATATTGGTCTGCAGTTTTATGCTGTACCATCACAACCCACTTAAAGTGACCTTGAGGTCAAGGTCACAGACTTAGAAATTTTGTGTTAGAATTTTTGCTTTAAGTTTTTATAAGTCTGTATCTCTTAAAGATGTAGATGAATCAAGTTGATTCATTGCATGTTGGTAGATATTGGTCTAAAGTTTTACACTGCATCATCATGACCCACCTGAGTGACCCTGAGGTCAAGGTCACCAACTTTGAAATTTTGTGTTTAAGTTTTTGCTTAAAGTGTTTAAATTCTATATTGCTTGAACATATGGATGGATCTAGTTGATACTTTGCCTGCTGTTAGATATTATTGTTAAATTTTGTTTTATGCTGTACTATTCAGACCCAACTGAGTGACCTTGAGGTCAAGGTCACAGACATAGGTTTAATGTTAAAGTTTTTTCTTGAATATGAAGATGGATGAAGTTAAAACTTGGCCTATTGTTAGCTATTGGTCTGAAGTTTTGTGCTGTACAATCAGGACCCACCTAAGTGACCTTGAGGTCAAGGTCATGGATCATAGATTTTAATAGATTTAGTGGCAAAGCTCAAGTCAGGCAAGCTATGCTGTCCTGTTACAGCTCTTATTAGCTTAAAAATGATTTAGAATTTTTTAACATCGACAATTTTGGCTGTAATATGTGTACAATTTTCTTCTTTTCTTTGTAGGAATTATCTGGATCAACTTTGCCAATAAAAGAATTAGGCTTTGATACGCCAGAGGACCTGTTTATTTCCCTTGCCGATTCAGTATTACAACTAGTCTTTAGAAGTTCAAGTAAGTTATTTGAGCCGCTGCAAAAGAAAGTCAACAGTATGCATGTGAGAAAACAAAGGTGCAGATCAGCTGTGCAGTAACTGCCAGGGTTCGAAGTGCCCATCTCTCCCCGGGTTTACCCATGGGTTTTACCCGGGTAAACCCGGGTTGGGCTTTAAGCCATATTTTGAAAAAGTGGGTACTTAGTGGGTACTCACTATTTTTGATGTTCAAATTTGTGTATTTTACAGTAATTTGACAGACAAAAAAATATTTTTTTTTTCTTTAAAAACATACACTTAAGTAAAATTTACTACTAATGTGTACTTTATATTACATCCACTAAAATTCCATGACACCATCAATTTTGAATATTAGTAGGAGCTAATGATAGTTTTAGAACTGTACATGTACTTCAATGAAAGCTAGCAATGAAAGTATTTCATCAATCATGTCTCTCACATTTAATAGACAATTGCTTTAATCCTTTGTTTGTGTTTTCACCTAATTATTGCTCTAGGAAGTGTTGAAAACACTTTTATAACAATACCCCATATGACAACTATTTAGGCACTGCTAAAATGAGGTGTTAACTAATTGTTTGGTATGTTTGTTCTAAATTTATGTCACTTAGTTGACTGCCTTGTATGTCTAGCTGTAATGACATCTGGCATGGTAGTTAAATGATGAACTATAGGTAAAATGTGACTTAGCTAGATTTATCTGATTATATTTTTATGGCAGTAGAAATATCTTTCACCATTCTCTTATCATATTAGTCTGTCACAAACCAAGTCTTTCTTCTGTGTATGTCGATCAGCCATTTAGTAACAACAACATAAAAACTCAACGAGAAGTTAAAACCTCTGTATCTTTTCAATCCTGTCTAATCGTCAAACACCCCTAATGCAATCTTGCCAGCTTGGTTAGATAGCTGATTGTTCTTTTGGGATTGCTTCACACAAACTAAATAGGTTATTCAAATGAGATAAATTAAAATGTCTTGTTACTTGTACATTCATTTTTCTAAAATGCCTTAATACATGTACCTTGCTCAATACTCGAGTATTATCATTAGATATAAAGATCATAAAATTTCTAATACTGGTCACTACCCGCTACCCAGTGGGTGTACGGGTTTACCCGCAGAAACCCACTGGGTTGGGTTTTATGGTTTAATACCCGGGTTTTTCGAACCCTGGTAACTGCACAGCTGATCAGCATCTTTGTTTTTGCTACACAGGTAGTACAATATCTCTTCTTCTCCAATCCAAAATATCAGATTTCTAGCCGCCTGCTTCTGCGACTGTACAGGCTGGTTTTTGACAGACCTGGTTGGAAACCAAATTTGTTGTTTTTCTCATGTGAAGGCTCATTTTCCATTCCTATGATTAGTTTGAAGTTGCTGAGGTTTCATGCGCAACTCGGCTGAATTATGTAGGTCCAAAGTGTTTTGTTTTTTTTATTCAGTTTAACGTCTCTTTTCAAGATTATTTCAGCTCATATGAGACAGGCCAATCAGTAGGTGGGGCGAAAACGGGAGAACCCCGAGAAAAAACACCTGACACACCCGCAAGCAGAACTTGACTTGTCTCACATGTGGCCAGAGCGGGGCTCGAACCCACACCAGACACAGCGGTAAGATGATCGAATGGTTAAGTGCAGTAATGAAATATCAGCGCTCTTAACCACTCGGCAACGGGGGCCGCCTCCAAAGTGTTGAAAATTAATTGCATGAATGTTTGTTTGCAAAATAAATTGACTAATTTCTATAATGATGTGCAGCTCTAATTTCACATAATTTTATTGACATATTAGTTGAGTATTAACTCTGTGTTGTGTTTCAGGTGGGTTTCTAGTCTTTCCGGCTGATGCCGATATCGATGATGAAAAAATGGAGGATGAGCCAACCAACATGCTAGTGCCCGCTGAGGTCCCCGACTGTCCCCCTGGGGCGGTGGGGCCGGGGGTCCACTATACACCGGTACTGCCTCCGGAACCCCAGGGCTATGTGGAGGTGTTTGTGTCCAATATCTCGAGCCCCGGGCTGTTCTGGTTACAGATCAGGAGGAAAGACACCACCCTGGCTCTGGAAAACCTAATGGATGCTCTAGAGTAGGTTCTAACATTGTCAAAAAATAAAAAATAAAAAGAGAGAGAGAAAAAGTTTATAAAAGTTTCTCTTGTAAAATTTTTAGGGGATTTGGTCAATGTCAAACTCAAACAAAGCAAGTTTAGACTCAGACATACATCTGTAAGTTTGGAAGTGGTTGCAAGAATTTAATTTTCGCTAATATCTGGGCATTGGTTCTTATCCAGTTTGAATCTCTCGCTTTTAAAGACTGAATACAAGCATGTCTGCAGAAATGGAAAATGGACTGTTACAAATTACAAGTATATATCAAGGGGTCAAAAATAGGGAATGAAATTTAATGATGTTATTCCTAATTCTTATGTTGTTACACTGGTTTTGTTTCGTCTACTTTTAGCTTTTTCTACAACAGTGATACCTCAAGAGAGTATATTATACCTAACAGTTTGATATCCCCAGGCCTAGTGTGTGCTGCCATCTTCCCTGAGGATCAGAACTGGCATCGCGGGGTCATCACAGGCACAAATAATGAAGGCTTTATACAGGTAAGAACTGGCACCACTGGGTCATCACGGGCACAAATAATGAAGGCTTTATACAGGTAAGAACTGGCACCACGGGGTCATCACAGGCACAAATAATGAAGGCTTTATACAGGTAAGAACTGGCACACGGGGTCATCACCGGCACAAATAATGAAGGCTTTATACAGGTAAGAACTGGCACCATGGGGTCATCACGGGCACAAATAATGAAGGCTTTATACAGGTAAGAACTGGCACACAGGGTCATCACGGGCACAAATAATGAAGGCTTTATACAGGTAAGAACTGGCACACGGGGTCATCACGGGCACAAATAATGAAGGCTTTATACAGGTAAGAACTGGCACACGGGGTCATCACGGGCACAAATAATGAAGGCTTTATACAGGTAAGAACTGGCACACGGGGTCATCACGGGCACAAATAATGAAGGCTTTATACAGGTAAGAACTGGCACACGGGGTCATCACGGGCACAAATAATGAAGGCTTTGTACAGGTAAGAACTGGCACACGAGGTCATCACACGCACAAATAATGAAGGCTTTATTTAAGTAAGAACTGGTACCGCGGGGTCATCACGGTCACAAATAATAAAGGCTTTATACAGTTAAGAAGTTAGGACTGGCACCTCGGGGTCATCACAGGCACAAATAATGAAGGCTTTATACAGGTAAGAACTGGCTCCGTGGGGTCATCACAGGCACAAATAATGAAGGCTTTATACAGGTAAGAACTGGCACACGGGGTCATCACGGGCACAAATAATGAAGGCTTTATACAGGTAAGAACTGGCACACGGGGTCATCACAGGCACAAATAATGAAGGCTTTATACAGGTAAGAACTGGCACACGGGGTCATCACAGGCACAAATAATGAAGGCTTTATACAGGTAAGAACTGGCACACGGGGTCATCACGGGCACAAATAATGAAGGCTTTATACAGGTAAGAACTGGCACACAGGGTCATCACGGGCACAAATAATGAAGGCTTTATACAGGTAAGAACTGGCATCGCGGGGTCATCACTGGGACAAATAATGAAGGCTTTATACAGGTGAGAACTGGCATGGTGTGGTCATCACAGGCACAAATAATGAAGGCTTTATACAGGTAAGAACTGGCACCCCGGGGTCATCACGGGCACAAATAATGAAGGCTTTATACAGGTAAGAACTGGCACCGCGGGGTCATCACAGGCACAAATAATGAAGGCTTTATACAGGTAAGAACTGGCACCCCGGGGTCATCACGGGCACAAATAATGAAGGCTTTATTCAAGTAAGAACTGGTACCGCGGGGTCATCACGGTCACAAATAATAAATGCTTTATACAGTTAAGAAGTTAGGACTGGCACCTCGGGGTCATCACAGGCACAAATAATGAAGGCTTTATACAGGTAAGAACTGGCACCGTGGGGTCATCACAGGCACAAATAATGAAGGCTTTATACAGGTAAGAACTGGCATCGCAGGGTCATCATGGACACAAATAATGAAGGCTTTATACAGGAACTGGCACCGTGGGGTCATCACAGGCACAAATAATGAAGGCTTTATACAGGTAAGAACTGGCATCGCAGGGTCATCATGGACACAAATAATGAAGGCTTTATACAGGTAAGAACTGGCACCATGGGCTCATCACGGGCACAAATAAGGCTTTATACAGGTAAGAATTGGCACCAAAGGGTAATCACGGGCTCAAATAATGAAGGCTTTATACAGGTAAGAACTGGCATCACAGGGTCATCATGGACACAAATAATGAAGGCTTTATACAGGTAAGAACTGGCACCATGGGCTCATCACGGGCACAAATAAGGCTTTATACAGGTAAGAATTGGCACCGCAGGGTAATCACGGGCTCAAATAATGAAGGCTTTATACAGGTAAGAAATGGCACCACGGGGCCATCATGGGCACAAATAATGAAGGCTTTATACAGGTACGAAGTGGCACCACGGAGTCATCAAGAGCACAAATAATGAAGGCTTTATACAGGTAAGAACTGGCACCACAGGGTCATCACAGGCAAAAATAATGAAGGCTTTATTCAAGTAAGAACTGGTACCGCGGGGTCATCACGGTCACAAATAATTCCCACTCCACGAATCGAGGAATGATTTGCTATTTATACATAGCAAAGATGGGTATGTATTTAATTTAATACTTTTCCACAATCATAAATGTGCCATGTCATGAGAAAACCTGATTTTTGCACAGCTGAGAACTGGCACCGTGGGGTCATCACAGGCACAAATAATGAAGGCTTTATACAGGTAAGAACTGGCATCGCAGGGTCATCATGGACACAAATAATGAAGGCTTTATACAGGTAAGAACTGGCACCATGGGCTCATCACGGGCACAAATAAGGCTTTAGACAGGTAAGAATTGGCACCGCAGGGTCATCACAGGCTCAAATAATGAAGGCTTTATACAGGTAAGAACTGGCATCGCAGGGTCATCATGGACACAAATAATGAAGGCTTTATACAGGTAAGAACTGGCACCATGGGCTCATCACGGGCACAAATAAGGCTTTATACAGGTAAGAATTGGCACCGCAGGGTAATCACGGGCTCAAATAATGAAGGCTTTATACAGGTAAGAAATGGCACCACGGGGCCATCATGGGCACAAATAATGAAGGCTTTATACAGGTACGAAGTGGCACCACGGAGTCATCAAGAGCACAAATAATGAAGGCTTTATACAGGTAAGAACTGGCACCACAGGGTCATCACAGGCAAAAATAATGAAGGCTTTATTCAAGTAAGAACTGGTACCGCGGGGTCATCACGGTCACAAATAATTCCCACTCCACGAATCGAGGAATGATTTGCTATTTATACATAGCAAAGATGGGTATGTATTTAATTTAATACTTTTCCATGTAATCATAAATGTGTCATGTCATGAGAAAACCTGATTTTTGCACAGCTGATCAGTGCCTTTGTTTTTGCTACACAGATGCATGTACATGTAGTACAATTCCTCCTCTTCTTAAATCCAAAATTTCAAGCTGCTAGCCTGCTTCTGTGACTGCACAGGCTGGTTTGTGTTGGACCTGGTCGGAAACCCTGAAGACCGGTTTTCTAGTGAAGAGGCCCAAATGCTTTACAGTTTCCAAAATAACATCAACTACTTGTTGATAAAAGTTCAAAATGTAGATGATAATCAGGCTGCAGTCAGTTGATTGTTTTGTCTGGAATAGTTGTCCAAAAACTGAGATTTGGCAATGACTTACCACAGGCTCTTGAAGTTATGGCCATAAATCATAAAAATAATGCATCAAATAAGTGTCTACGTAGCAATACTGTTACTTATGTTTTGTATTGTAGATTTACTATGTGGACTATGGTAATACCAACTTTGTGGACAAAAGCAGCATTAGGTTTCTAAAGTAAGTTCAGAATTTTATCTGTCCTTTGAGTGCAGTTCCATATTAACTTTGAACAGTATCAATAAGAAGCTGAGAGCAGTACAACAGAAAAACTATATTGGTATGCTGGTAATGCACCTGTCATTTGTAACCACTGCTCCCCAACCTAGGGGAAGGGTGGGGATTATGACTTTTCAGCTTTCAGTGCCCTGCTATGAGCCCCAACCCCAGGGCGCAAACTGGAGGTCAAAACTTTGCTCTTTGCCCCACCCTTAGCAATAGAAAATCTCCCTGGGGTAAAGATCCTAATGTCAAAACCCCATTATTTCCCCTGCACTGAGAAGACACTCGAAAAGTAATTGTCCTGCACTTCAGCCCGGCTATCCCCCACCCTTCCCTGTAGGTGTATGTGTGTGGGTGTGTGTGTGTGTGTGTGTGGGGGGGGGGGTTACAAATGACTGGTGCATAACTTTTTAGCTGTTTCAAGGCTGGTGGCCATATCAAACATTAACCCATTTTTATGCCCCCAACTTTGAAAAAGTTGGAAGGGCATATTGCTTTCGGCTTGTCTGTCTGTGTGTCTGTCTGTCTGTCTGTCTGTCTATCTGTCTGTGTGTGTGTTAACTTTTGAACGGTGAATGCTAGGGTTTTGAAATTTCTTATGCACATTCCTCATGAAAAATTAGTTGACCCATATTTTTTTTCATGTCCGAGTTATTCCCCTATTCTGAATTATGTCCCTTTGAAAACAAAATTTAAAAATCTTGTGTGCAAGATATCTCAAAAAGTATTTGAGCTACAGCCTTGATATTTGGTATACAGGTTGGGGCTGAGGAGTAGATCACCTGTTTAACTTTTGAGAACTTTACCCCAAATTTTGACAAAATTACGGAATTGTGAAATTTTGATTGATTTTTCCACTTTTCGGTGAAATTTGCAACTTTTAAACGGTGAATGCTAGGGTATTGAAATTTCATTTACAGATTCCTCATGTAAAAATAGTTGACCCGTAATTTTTTTCATGTCCGAGTCATGTCCCCTTTTTGAGTTATGTTCCTTTGAAAACAAAATTTGAAAAATCTTGTGTGCAAGATATCTCAAAAAGGGTTTCAGCTAGGGCCTTCATATTTGATATTAGGGATGTCAACCGGAGTCCGAACGTTCGGACTTCGGATCCCGTACTGAAGTTCGGATCCAAATTTTAGCATCCGGACGTTCGCTAAAAAATCAATATGTCCAATATTTGGGTAAATTGCCATTAATATATAACAAAATACACGATATCTTCTTAGCAGAATAGGAAACAATGTATTTGATAAGAATTTCTAAACATGAAGTGTCAAAGGTCACTAAGGTGTAACAGGTTAACGGGACAATGCAGGTCACGGGGAAGCGACAATAAACAAAGAAAGGATTAAAGATGATAATTGGCCTTTTGAAAACGATATGATTCACACTTATCGAGTTTTAAAAAATAATAATTATACAGACCGTCGCACATCAAAACAACATGTCAGATGATTTACAGATTATGTTTTGGGATTACTTTGATCTTAATAGGTGGATTCTTAAGCTGACCCGTTTATGCAAAGAAGAAACAAACTCAGAATACCATAATACTGTGACAAAATTAAATTTGTTTTCTGACGCGTCAGTTTGACAAAATGGGAACTCGGTGAATGTTCGTGAATTTTTGATAATGGCATATGAGAAATGCTGTTTTAGCGTGATTTTTGTTACTTTTGTGAATGTAAATGAATTTTCCTAAATTGCATGGCGGTTCGTTTCTGCGTAGCATCAACGGAAACAACACCAAGCTCAGTGACTCTTGATTATGAATGTTCTTTCAAGGACATGCATGTAAATGTACATGTAATATTGACCTGATCCGAAAAAATGCGAACGTTCGAACCATCCGGATGTTTGTTTCCGAACGTCCGAACCTTAAATCTGACACCAAATGACATCCCTATTTGATATACCGGTTGGGGTGGAGAAGAAGATCGCCTGATTAACTTTTGAGGACTTTCCGTCAAATTTTGACAGACTTACGGAATTGTGAAATTTTAACTCCATTTTTAGCTCACCTGAGCCGAAGGCTCATAGGTGAGCTTATAGTATACCCATGCTCCGGCGTCCGTCCGTCGTCCGTCCGTCGTCCGTCGTCGTCCACAATTTCAAAGATCTTCTTCTCTGAAACTGCTGGGCTGATTGTTCTCATATTACACATACACCATCTACAGGTAGGGGGAAAGAATAATTGTGTTTTTTGTTTTGATCGGATAAGGACTCTGGTTGCTATGGCAACTTATGCTTCCCATAGACTTATAATGGAAAAACGTGAAAATTGCAAGTTTTTGCTGTCTTGTTGCAGATATTTGAATTTTGTTTTTGCAGAAATGTTTATTGAGTAGTCCTCTACGTTTCATGTGACTTTTGTCCTAATCCTTTATTTTGATTGGTTGCAGGGGCCCCATTTTGGGCAAAATTTCGAAAAACATTCAAAAATCTTCTTCTCAGAAACTGTCAAGGGGATTAAGCCTGTACTTTGTATACATGTTCCTGACAGTGGCCTCTTCATAATTTGTGTTTTTTATTCCAGGTGGATAAGAACTCTGGTTGCTATGGCAACTTAAAGTTTCCATAGACTTATAATGGGAAAAGTGGAAATTGGCTATTTTTCCGCTAAAATTGCAGACATTTGAATTTTGTTTTTGCAGAAATGTTTATTGAGTAGTCCTCTACGTTTCATGTGACTTTTGTTCTAATCCTTTATTTTGATTGGTTGCAGGGGCCCCATATAGGGCAAAATTTCGAAAAACATTCAAAAATCTTCTTCTCAGAAACTGTAAAGGGGATTAAGCCTGTACTTTGTATACATGTTCCTGACAGTGGCCTCTACATAATTTGTGTTTTTTATTCCAGGCGGATAAGAACTCTGGTTGCTATGGCAACTTAAAGTTTCCATAGACTTATAATGGGAAAAGTGGAAATTGGCTATTTTTCCGCTAAAATTGCAGACATTTGAATTTTGTTTTTGCAGAAATGTTTATTGAGTAGTGTTTGACGTTTCTTGTGAGTTTTGTTCTAATCCTTTATTTTGATTGGTTGCTGGGGCCCCATAAAGGGCAAAATTTTGAAAAAAACATTCAAAAATCTTCTCCTCAGAAACTGTCAAGTGGATGAATCCTGTACTTTGTATACATGTTCCTGACAGTAGCCTCTACATAATTTGTGTTTTTTATTCCAGTCGTGTAAGAACTCTGGTTGCTATGGTAACTTTAAGTTTCCATAGACTTATAATGGGAAAAGTGGAAATTAGCTATTTTTTGAAAACTATTGCAGCCTGAGATCTGAAAAGTGGTAGATGCAAGCAACTAATGGATTAGATGAAGGTATATGATTAATTTAGGTCAAGGTCATCTCTTGACCTTGGCCGGTCTGTCGTACATACACACTTTTCAAAGATTTTTTTCTCTGAAACCACTTGGCCAATCAAAGCCAAATTTTATATGAAGCATCTATATGAAGTGGGAACCAATGTATATATAAATAATCCAGGTCACATGACCAAGATGGCCGCCATGTCCATATATGGTAAAAACCCTTAAAATATCTTCTTCTCCAGAACCGGTGAACCGATTTCAACGAAACTTTGCATGAAGTATGGATGACTCAAGTATTACAATGTATATATAAATCATGACCCTGTGGTGACCTTGACCTATTTTATGGCAAGGTCAACATAGGTCGTCAATGCATTTAAATGGGGAAAACTTTTAAAATGTCATTTAAAGTGAAAGTCTTGCAGGAAATGGGCAGTAGGACTGAATATTAATGATTCTGAAAAAAAAAAAATGGATCTCAGGGGCTCATCTGCTTTTAAAATGTTATTTGAAGAGGAAAACCAGCAGGAAATTGGCAAATGGACAGAATATTGGTTATTCTGGAAAAGAAAATGGCCCAAGGGCTTCATCTGCCCCTGCACTGGGGTTAAATACCATAATATTCAAATATGTTTATTGGTATATGAAGCAGATCTCAGGTGAGCGTTTACAGGACCATTGGTCCTCTGGTTAAGTGTGCATCTATTATCACTGTTAGTCCTCAAGTTTGCTATTTGTGCCCAGGTCTACACTGTTTGCTTACATGATTTTCATTGAAAAATAATGAAATAAATGAATCATATAAACTGTGCCAGGTTAGAGGCAAGCATACAGTTGGGGGCATAGTGTTTTACAAACACTTATTTCTAGTTGATGAATGGATTTTCCCATCATTATCATTTGGGTTAGTCCACTTTCATTTTTAGGGGCCTCAGGAGTGATTTTAAATTTTCATATAAATCCTCTTGTCAAACAGAATACCCCAAGATAAGATGCCACATTCTGCGACGTCATATCCGGGGCTATACTGTTTGCCTATATCCCATAAATTGAATGTCAGCCTTAAATGAGTTAACTAATGGGTTGTTTAGTAACTCACAAACCAGATTTAGAGTGTTTTGACCAAATAATATTTGACTGAAGATTCAAATTATTGAATACATGTACATGTTTCTTAAATGTTTTTCTTAGTGGTAAAGCGTCGGACTCCGAATCTAGAAGTCCAGGGTTCGATCCCCAAGGCGTCACTGTGTTGTGTCCTTGAGCAAGACACATTAACTCCCTACAGTACTGGTTAAACCCAGGAAGAGTTGTCTCCATTCCGACATGACTGAAAAATTGTTGATTGGAATGTTAGCCTCAATACAAACAAACTAAATGTTTTTTCTTCCCTAGGTTAGATTACTTGAAGCTACCAGCTCAAGCATTACAGGCCCGGGTTGCCAATATAGCGCCTAAAGAAACGGTATGGCTTTTAGACATGTGACACTGTTTGACATTTAAATTGGTGTAATTTGTAAAAAAAAAAAAAAACATGAATGCATAAGAAAGCATGCACTTGTGAGCATTGCATGGCATACACATGTCTTATTGTTTTGGATCCCGAGATACCTTTCACTTTGCTGAGATGAAAGGTTATCTCGGGTACAGATGGTGCAAATTATAAGGTAATAAAAAAATTAACTCCCCCAGTGCTACTGCGGTCATTATGCAAATTTTCGTATGGTTATCTTGTGATTAATTATCTGTTGATAATTGATATTATATCTATATAAGAATCAAATATTTAATTGTACATTTTATACGAAAACAAAGTAAAAAATCATAATAATCAGAATCTTTTGAATTACATTGCATTTTTAATCCGTTTTCTACATGAAATATTAATGATTTTGCACCTTGATGAAAATAGTTTTTTATCTGACATGATCAGGTAACTACAAAACCCCTGCAGTGAGCTGCAGCATCAGGAACACTTTATTGCCCAGTTTTATAGTTGAAACCATATGCCAACTTCATGGTTCAGTGAAGAAAAAATGCACAAAATTTTTATAAGAGATGTGTACGCTATGGACATCCTGTTGAAAAGAGGCTTGTTAGGTTGATTTGGTCATTATGATTATGGACACTCATATTTTTCACAGCATCTCATAGACAAACATAGTCTATAGTTGATAAAAGTTGATTTCTAATTTGCGTTGGTAGCCATGGCTATTAAAAGAGACTTTCAAAGTCTCCTGTACAAAGTGGACTAATGTGAGGGTGGCCCCTGTGTCCGTGTGGTTAAAAGCGCTGATTTTATTAATGCACTTCGATCATCTCACTGCTGTGTCTCGTGAGGATTCAAGCCCCACAAGGGTCACATTTGAGACAAGCCAAGTTCTGCTCGTGGGTATTAGGAGGTTTTTCTGTAGGTTTCTGTAGTCATTTTTTGCCACCTACTGAACAGCCTACCTGACACATGAGCTGAAATAATCATGGAACGGATGTAAAACTGAATAAAAAATATTTTAAGGTGAGGTTAGGTTGCCTCAATTCCTACATTTTTTATGCTGACAGGGTGGTGAAAACATTTATGTTCTCATTCTGAACAAAAGAATGGAAAATATTATCATTTTGATATTATTTTCGCTTATTGTAGGTTTGGAAACCAAGTGCCAAGGCGAGAATGTTGAAGCTGTGTATAAACAAACCATTAATAGCTTATGTCACCGCAGTCGTGGTAAGTTACCGATTTTCAGCAAATATTTTGTATAAAATAAAATTAAAAAGGAGCCGCGTGAGAAACCCAACAATGTGGTTTACGAACTGGTCTGACACAATCTGACTTGTACTGTCGAAAAAGATGGCTAGAATCTTGAAATTTCAGATTTAAGAAGAAGATGAATTGTACTACCTGTGTAGCGAAAACAAAGGCGCTGATCAGCTGTGCAATTACTGCACAGCTGATCTGCGCCTTTGGTTTTGCACATGCATATTGTTGGTTTTATCATGATGTGGCTCAAATTATGGTGCATAGTGGCTTAGTGGTAGAGTGTCTAACCCTGTGGGGAGGGGTCTGGTGGCTCGAAACCTACTGGGGTCATGTTGTGTCTTTGAGCAAGCCATATCAAACTCCCTATACTTGCTGTATATGCAGAAAGTGGTAGGTCCATCTAGACATGATGACTGAAAAAATATGACTGCAACGATGTATAAGCAACAACACAAATACTTTTTAGATATTGAGGGAACCAGGCTAGCATTTATGATACTAACGTTTGTAAAAGAAGTTAAATGGAATAAGAAAAAAAACAGCAGAATCTGATCAGCCTTCTCTGCATAATAGTGCAACCTGTTTTGTCACAATGAGAATCGGAAGCTTTGCTTGGGCCTCTCTGCTTACAAAAGTATGAAAACAATAGACGTAAGCATCAATCATAATTCATTTGATAATTTTGGACAATGGAAAATATTTAAAGCGTAGTTGACTTTTCAACTCCTAAGATTCAATCATATGCATTAGTATCCCTTTTCATTTGTGTTTGAGTAGTTAAACTGTAAATTTGGAAATTTTTGCGTGAAGTTTATTTCACAAATTTTCGATTTCTGAGTATAAGGAATATTGAATGTACTCAGCACTTATCATCAAATGACATTGAATCACATGAAAAATTTGACATTATTACGTTTTTATCAAATTAATTATTTTATTTATAATCCATTACGTTTCATAGGGTAGGATTCCTTCTGTTAGACTAATGAACACCAGTTGTAATTTGCCGGAGAACATCTATATTGACAATGTCTTGATACGCGAGGGGCATGGTATATACTGCCCTGATACAGCAGCAAGTCTGCTTACTCTTATTGCCCTGCAGTTCTATTCAGGGGAGGTAAGACTGCTTATAGATGTGTACCGTGCCTTGCGCTTTAAGTGTTGTCGGACCATGTGAGAATCTGTTTTCATGAATAATTCTGATTGCCAACTCCCCCAGATACAGATACCAGGTCCCTATGTTATAAAACTTTTTTCATGCTCAACTTGGCTGAGCATGAAATTTAAATTACTCATAAATGCTGAAAGAGCCCAAATTAATAGAAATTTTCTGTTAAGACCTTCAAAGGCTTTAATTTGTCCTGCTGGTAAATGCTAAAATTCCATCATTTATCGGCATTTGAACGTTTATCAGCAGGATAAATTTTAGTCTCAGCTGAGCTGAGCTTGAACAAATTTTTATAACCTCGGGGCTAGTCCAAGGCTTTTGGATCTAGAAACTAATTTAGGTTGAGGAATTGACAGCTCAATTGGACCATTAGGTTGGACCATTTCTTGTTGGCATATATGCATGCATTGGGCTTTCTCGTGATAGAAAATCAAGTCTGTGGCATGTGTACTGCAAAAACGTTAAAGGCAGTGATACACAGGCTAACCTGCACTTCGTTCTTCTTTGCCTAGCTTACAGAATCTGTGTAGTTTCTGAATCCAAAATGTCATGGCTCAGGCTTGTATCTGTACCAAGCAAATCAGATAGAATCAGGTCCTGAGGTTGTAAAACTTTTTTCATGCTCAGCATAGCTGAGACTAAAATTTATCCTGCTCATAAGTATTTAACATTTATTGGCAGGATAAATTACAGGCTTTGATGATCTAAACCTGAAAGTACCATTTATTTGAGCTATTTTGGCATTTATGAGGCACTTAAATTTCATGCTCAGCTGAGTTGAGCATGAAAAAAGTTTCATAACCTGGGGACCTGGTCTGGTCAAGGTCACTGAAAACAGCTTCTCACAAACGAGGCTCAAGTTTTCATAGATGTGGTTTGTGCTACAGGAACAAGTCCTCTCGGTTTGTCTGACGGACACCAACTCGTCCGAGGACATACACATCAATGACCTCCTCGTGCATGAAGGGTACGCCATATTCTGTCCTGACACGGAAGAGATACTGCATGCTATCGAGTTTAACCAAGGATCAGAGGTGAGCATGAGTTCTGTAGTTAGTTTGTTTAATCCTTTTCAGGGATGCACCATAATGAGTTTTAGTGGTCACATTTTATTTAATTTTTTTAGCTCACCTGAGCCGTTAGGCTCACAAGGTGAGCTTATAGGATGGCCATGATCCGGCGTCCGTCCGTCCGTCGTCCGTCCGTCCGTCGTCGTCCACCATTTTCAAAGATCTTCTTCTCTGAAACCGCTTGGCCAATCAAAGCCAAATTTTGTATGAAGCATCTATAGGAAGGGGGAACCAATGTGTTTATTAAATATCCAGGTCACATGACCAAGATGGCCGCCATGCCCATATATGGTAAAAACCCTTCAAAATTCTTCTTCTCCGGAACCACTGGACCGATTTCAATGAAACTTGGCATGAAGCATCGGGGACTAGAGTACTACAATGTGATTATAAATTATGACCTTTGGATGACCTTGACCTATTTTACGGCAAGGTCAACATAGGTCGCCCATGCATTTGAATGGGGAAAATTGTTAAAATGTCATTGAAAGGCAAATCTTGCAGGAAATGGGCAAATGGACTGAAGGTAGGTAATTCTGAAAAAGATTTGGACCCCATGGGTTGGTCTGCCCCCACCCCAGGGCAATATACATGTATATTACAAAAATATTCAAAGATCTTCTCTGAAACCGCTGGCCAATCAAAGCCCAATTTTATAGCAAGCATCTATGGGAAGGGGGAATCAATGTGTTTATAAATAATCCAGGTCACATGACCAAGATGGCCGCCATGTCCATATATGGTAAAAACCCTTTAAAATTCTTCTTCTCCGGAACCACTGGACCGATTTCAACAAAACTTGGCATGAAGCATCGGGGACTGAAGTACTACAATGTGCTTATAAATTATGACCTTTGGATGACCTTGACCTATTTTACAGCAAGGTCAACAAAGGTCGCCAATGCATTTGAATGGGGAAAACTTTTAAAATGTCATTTAAAGTGAAAGTCTTGCAGGAAATGGGCAGAAGGACTGAATATTAATGATTCTGAAAAAAATTGGACCCTAGGGGCTCATTTGCCCCAGCCCCATGGCAGTATACATGTATATTACCATAATATTCAAACATCTTCTCCTCTGAAACCGCTTGGCCAATCAAAGCCAAATTTCAATTCATGTGAAGCATTTATAGAATGGTGGAATCAATGTGTATATAAAAAATCAAGGTCACATGACCAAGATGGCCGCCATGCCCATATATGGTATAAACCCTTCAAAAATCTTCTTCTCCGGAACCGGTGGACCAATTTCGAAGAAACTTTGCATGAGGCATTGATGAATAAAGTACTACAATGTATGTATAAATCATGACCCTGTGATGACCTTGACCTATTTTAAGGCAAGGTCAACATGGGTTGCCAATGCATTTGAATGGGTAAACTGTTAAAATGTCATTTGAAGGGAAAAACTTGTATGGACAGTATATTGATTATTCTGAAATAAAAAATGGCCCAAGGGCTTCATCTGCCCCTATACTGGGACTATTTTCTGTAACATTCGTATATACAGCAGATCTCAGGTGAGCGTTTACAGGACCATTGGTCCTCTGGTTTATGTGCACACTTGAGTTTTTCATCCTCATTTATGTTTGTCCTTGTTCCTGATGTGTATGCTATATTTCACCATTCTTAACCTTCTCAGCATCTGGAAATCATTCATAAGCATTGTGTATTTTGTATTTAATGAAAAAATAAAGTATGTGGACCTATCCGAAACTCAGCTAAATATAACGTTATCTATTTACGTGGTCATTGTTTTCAAATTATGGTGTTATCGGTGTTATGCTGAAATTAATATTCCTCACATATATGGGTTTTACGCTAAAATTAGAAATGAAAAAGAACTGAATAAAATGATCACTAAATAAATTCATAATTGTGCATCCCTTTTTCTTTCACTAAATACATCATTGCTTATATTATAATCACACCTCTAGGTCATCATAGAATTCTAGAACGAAGTCTTCATGAGTACAGCAATGTATGATTATCAACTTTATGATAGCCCAGACCCCGAGGTTATAAAACCTTATTCATGCTCAGCTTAGCTGAGACTAAAATTTATCCTGCTCATAAATGTTAAATTGTTGGCATTTTAACATTTATTAGCAGGATAAATTACTGGATATGATGGTGTAAACCCAAAATTTCAATTAATTTGGGCTATTTCAGTATTTATGAGGAATTTTGATTTCATGCTTAGCTGAGCTGAGCATGAAAGAGGTTTTATAACCTCGGAACCTGGTGTCTTTTCTTGGAATATTGTGGTTGGGGACTGAACCTTGTGTATCCAAGTTTGTGAGAAATAAGTGGGCTGCTTGTGCCTCCGTGCAAAGTTAATTACCTATGGACTGACCATCTGATTACCAAGATCTGAGCATGCCCAGGAAAATTATGTCCTCTCAATTTTTTGGTTGATTTCCCATCTAATGGAGGCAGCGTCCTGACATGACCCTAGCTGCTGACTGGAACTCTATTAACCAACAATTAAAACTAACAGACAAACAAAATTGATGTTGCATACTCTAATTTATAATTGATATGCTTAAAATAATTTATGTGACAGTTGTCTTGCACACACTTAATTAGCGGCAATCACGAACAACCAATTTGATAAATAAAAAGATTGCCATAAAAAGGCGTTTCGGATTGCCAAAATGACGATGTAGAACGTAAATGGAACATTCTCAATTGCCAACATGTGTGTTTTGGCAATCTAAAAAGCCTTTTTGCAGTTGGGAACGCAGTTTTGTATAAAATCACACATACCACATTGCCGCTAATACAGTGCGTTACTACAACTAGGGAGATCTGTCTTGGGTAAAAAAGTAAATGTATATCTGTGCATGATACATTATGGACATATATATCTGTGCATGATACATTATGGTTGGGAAATTGGGAGTGTTTGAAGTTATTAGATGTGTCTCCTGAGTCCTCTCTCCCACTACCATCAAATTGATTACTCTGAAAAAGATATAGGTGTACAATTCATTGAGTCTTTTATTATAGCCCCGCTTTGAAAAAGTGGGGGCTATACTGGATTCACCCTGTCCTTCCGTAGTTCCGTTATTCTGTTATTCCGTTATTCCGTCCTTCTGTCCTTCTGTCCTTCCGTCCTTCCGACATTTTTGTTTCCATTCATTATCTTGAGAATGGCTCGACAGAATCTGACCAAATTTTGTATGCACATCAACATTGACAAGATCTAGCTTGGGATTGTTACCCGTCATTTTTCGCAAAATTTTGACGGAGTTATGGCCCTTGATTGATGTCAGAATTTCGTTTCTGCTCAATATCTTGAGAACGAATTGACAGAATCTGACCAAATTTTGTATGCACATCAACATTGACAAGATCTAGCTTGGGATTGTTACCCATCGTTTATCGCAAAATTTTGACGGAGTTATGGCCCTTGAATGACGTCAGAATTTCGTTTCCGCTCAATATCTTGAGAATAAATTGACAGAATCGGACCAAATTTTGTATGCATATCATCATTGACAAGATCTTGCTTGGGATTGTTACCCGTCATTTTTCGCAAAATTTTGACGGAGTTATGGCCCTTGATTGACGTCAGAATTTCGTTTCCGCTCAATATCTTGAGAACGAATTGACAGAATCGGACCAAATTTTGTATGCACATCATCATTGACAGGATCTAGCTTGGGATTGTTACCCGTCATTTTTCGCAAAATTTTGACGGAGTTATGGCCCTTGATTAACGTCAGAATTTCGTTTCCGCTCAATATCTTGAGAACGCATTGACAGAATCCGACCAAATTTTGTATGCACATCAACATTGACATGATCTAGCTTGGGATTGTTACCTGTTATTATTTGCAAAATTTTGACGGAGTTACGGCCCTTGATTGACATCAGAATTTCGTTTCCGCTCAATATCTTGAGAACAAATTGACAGAATCCGACCAAATTTTGTATGCACATCAACATTGATGAGATCTAGCTTGGGATTGTTGCCCGTCATTTTTCGCAAAATTCTGACGGAGTTATGGCCCTTGATTGACGTCAGAATTTTGTTTCCGCTCAATATCTTGAGAACAAATTGACAGAATCGGACCAAATTTTGTATGCACATCATCATTGACAAGATCTAGCTTGGGATTGTTACCCGTCATTTTTCGCAAAATTTTGATGGAGTTACGGCCCTTAATTGACGTCAGAATTTCGTTTCCGCTCAATATCTTGAGAACGCATTGACAGAATCCGACCAAATTTTGTATGCACATCAACATTGACAAGATCTAGCTTGGGATTGTAATACCCTTCAGTTTTTGTTAAATTTTGACAGAGTTATGGCCCTTAATTAACGTCAGAATTTCGTTTCCGCTCAATATCTTGAGAACGAATTGACAGAATCCAACCAAATTTTGTATGCATATCAACATTGACAAGATCTGGCTTGGGATTGTTACCCGTCATTTTTCACAAAATTTTGATGGAGTTAAGAGCCCTTGATTGACTTCAGAATTTTGTCTCCGCTCAATATCTTCAGAACGAATTGACAGAATCCGTCTAAATTTTGTATGCACATCATCATTGACAAGATCTAGCTTTGGATTATTACCGTCATTTTTCGCAAAATTTTGACAGAGAACGAATTGACATAATTAGACCAAATTTTGTATGAGCATCAATATTGATGAGATCTAGCTTGTGATAGCCTGTGATAGTTACCTGTCATTGTTTTTTTTTCACCCTGCAAAAAAAGCTGAGAAGCGGGGCTATAGTCAGATTCTCTGACAATTCTAGTTTTAGTCACAGTTGAGCTGAGCATGAAAAAAGTTTTATAACCCCGGGGCCAGTTATATTTTTGTCTGTGGAAAAGTGAAAGGATAAAAGTTGTTATAGTTTTTTTGTTTTTAATTTAATGAAAAACAAAACTAATAAAGCAATTAAAGCAAAATTACTTAATGCTAACGCTAACACATCATTAAAATTACATGTATATATTAAGTATTTATAAATAGATTTGAGCCACCGCACCAGAAAACCAACAATCTGCATATGCGAAAACAGAGGCGTAAATCAGCTTCGCAGTAACTGCGAAGCTGATCAGCGCCTTTGTTTTCACCACTCGGATAGAACATTTCCTCTTCTACCTATATCAGAAATTTCAAACCTGTAATCATTTTTTGTGCTTGTATAGCTCGGTTTGTGTCGGACCTGTTCCCATGCAGCGGCTCATTTTAAAGCTTTAAAATGGAGAGCTATCTATCACAGAAATAGCAGTGTAATGTTTTGAGACAGTTAAGTCTTCTTGTCAGTCTACAGTAACAAGCCATTGTATGAGAAAACCTATAATTGTGTTTCTGACCAGGTCCGACTTAAACCGGCCTGTGCAGTCTCGGAAAATAATTAGGACGGAATACCAGGGTACATAACATGCACCACTTTCCTTTCTGTACACCTTCTCTAAATTCAATACAAAAATATGCTGAAAATGTTTTCATTTGAACCACAGTCAGCATCCTCAAAGTTGGTTAAGCCTGTCTCTGTAAGCAGTTTAACCATATGATCCTTTGCGTGAGAAAACCAACAATTCAAGTTTCAGACCAGGTCCGACACGAATCAGCCTGTACAGTCACAGAAGCAGGCTACAAGCTTGAAAGTTCGGATTTTAGAATGATCATACTATCTGTGTAGCGAAAACAAAGGCGCTTATAGCTTCGTGGTTACCGCGAAGCTAAGCTGGTCTCATCTTTATTTTCGCATTTGCATATGTTTGGTTTTCTGATGCAGTGGCTCATATCCAAACTCATTTATAAATGCAATCTGGAATTTTAATGTGCACGCATAAAAAAGCAGTCTGTCAGATTGTATATGAGCTGCCGCATGGGAAAACCAACAATCTGCATAGGCAAAAAAAGGCGCAGATCAGCTGTGCGGTAACTGTGAAACTGATCAGCGCCTTTGTTTTTGCTACACAGATAGTACAATTCCTCTACTTTCTAAATCCAAACATTCCAGCCTCTAACCATCTTCTGTGACTGTACAGGTTGGTTTGTGTCAGACCTGGTCGGAACCCAAATTGTTGGTTTTCTCATGCACAGGCTCATATATAATTTTCATTTCTTACAGTTGTCACTTTAAATTTGGAAGTCTAGACTTGTAGACTAAAAAGTCTTATCCATGAAAATTACAGCTTGTTCATCTAGCTTACATACACTCCCGGTAAAAAAATAACAACATATTCCGCGTTTCTCCGCAACCATGGCAAACGCGAAATTTTTATTTCTCGGAGAAACACCGCGAAATAAGCCAGGTAGACGAATTCGTCTGCGCGAAATTTCGCGGTGTTTCTCGGTGAAATTTCTCGGTGTTTCTCCGAGAAAGGTAATTACCTGGATTTATCGATAAAACTCTTTTTCTCGGAGTTTCTCGGAGGAATTTAAAAGACAAATGCATGTTTATAATTTTTGAATAAATATTAAACAATAAATTAAAAAAATAATAAGTATTTGCAAGTATGAAACTTGCAGATGTTACGTATTTGTTTAGATGGCTTATAATCCACATAAATATATTCTTGATTACATTAAAATTTATGATGACCTTTGTCACTTGTGTTGCTGTTCACATCATCCATGATTATTCAATCTTTGAACAGAAGAATGGAAGCGAAAAAATCATTTAAAAATCAAGGGCGTCATTAAAAATTCGCGCCTTGAGCATTGTCCTTTCCGACAAAGAATAAAATTACCACACTTCTAGTGACTATGTGGATAACCAGAATCATTTTCATTGAATGAATAAATAAGTTTAATGACATTTGATCAAAGGTATTTAATTATGTACAATAGCAATGATTTAACAGGCGGTTTACTTTAATTATGTCAGGATAAACACATGTCATAAAAAAAAACAACATGAATATACCGGCCGGAGATCGAAATCGCAACTTTTTTTTTCGAAGCGAACGCACTATCTATACATATAAAACCATCGCGGCCTGTCTTATTAAATGTTCGGACCTTACTTGTCCGCCAGCATTTCTTGGTAAGCTGTTAACGCAACCGTTATCAATTATTCAGATTATGGTTCCATATAAATCGCAAATAATTTGAGCATTCGTACATGTACATGTACATGTATATATACTCGTATGTTTTAGATCGAGACTACATGTAGTAGGAAAGAATTTGCATCAAAAGTTATTTTCCATGAACAACCACAAAGCCGTTTAAATCATGAACTTATGGGATCGCCTAAACTGATGCCCTTTCACCCGTAATATTGCATGGTATTAACATACATAAATGGTCAACAAAATTTACAGAAATCACTGTTGACTGATTTGGCCAAGTGGTAGAATTTGCAGCATTAGCAGGAAGTGTGTTTCGGCATACACAGCCATGTTCTTGTGTCACATTCTCTAATGAACACGAAGCTGACACTGCTCCTTCACATGATAAGGAAGCTGTCTTCCGTAAAGTGAAATAAAAAGTCAAGCAAATAAAAATGCCGACCGTGCAGCCAACACTGTCATATGACTTACTCCCAATTGACGGCTAAATACATCACGTAGATATGAATGTACATGTCCATACATTGCTATTCACGCACATGCATTTGCATCATTAAAATCATTCTTGTTCAAACATTTTACATCAGGAAAACATTTCATGGAAAATGTGTATCCCATCAAAAGCAAAACTGGGGTATGCAGGGGTATATCTATTTTTTTATCTTTTGCTCCAAAACATAAGATTGTGGGTACTAGTTTGTACCTCGGTGAGGCGGTTATAACGTGTACCCACAATCTTTGTTTTGAGCATGAATAAGAAAAAGCAAACATTTTCTACTGAAAATTTTCATTTTTTTTCCTCTTTAAACATCTCTGTATATTGCATGGGCATGTTTTCGTAATTTTAAAGTTACGGTATATGAAATTATTTCTTTAAAACATCATCGACACAAAAGGCAGCAACGCTTTCGGAAGAAGAGATCGGAAACCTCATAAATACATTTACATGTTTGTTATACCTTGTGCAGAATTGCGGTTTGTATGGAACATTGTAAATGTACATGTATATACAGTCGAGAAATTTTAATGGTCTTAAATTTTTATTTCGCTCCCTCTTTAAATCTGATTGATATTATTAGAATGAAAAATGCATTATGTGCAACAAATACTTTTGTATAGGATATGTCACACAGTGCATCAAAGTAAGTGGCTGAAATATACAAACTTTTCTTTACATGTACATGAATTTGGGACAATGTCGGTTATGATAGTATTTTTCTTTTATTTTTCTGTTACGTATGCACCATTATTTTGTCGTCATTTGTGTTACGACATCGAGATATAAATGTGGATGCATCAAACATACAAAACATACATACTCAAGTATCTGCAGTTCATAGCGTGTCGGATGCTGTTTCGGTAGTTTTTGTAAGTGAAGGTTTACAAATACGAATGTTGCGTAGCCCATTTCGAACGTCAGGACATCCCAAACTTGTACAGTACCATAAAGCGACGAAAACGTACCGACATAACCGTGGCTGAGGACAAGGACGTTAGTAACAGCAATATTGCGCAGTGATTTTTCTATTCATGCACATGCATATTAAAGTTTGTATACTTACACGGTCCCGGTAATTTTTAAAACTGACACCAAAATATAAGGTCATGTATTTGTTTTCGTGTAAAATGAGTGTATCCGTTACTGCCTTCTACGGAAACATTAATAATGGTTAAGTTTAAATGCGATTTAACGTGTAAATTTGATGTAAGATATCCATACGCCAGTTGAGCTGTGTGCTAGTCGAGCTGCACATGTTTTTCGGAAACGATCAGGATGTGCGATTTTTGGAACAAGTGCACTTATTAGATCGAATACGGTGAAAAATTCATATCTATACATCTTGATCATGTAACGGGATAGCTTCCCTTGGAAATATGCAAATTTCAAACTCGAGACTTTGTGAATCGAGTAAGTGTTAGGTATATAGCGCAGTAAACCACCCTTGGTGGATGAGCATGCTTTTCCATCGACGGGGTTTGCTGTGGCTCGGCTCGGCCGCTCGTTACATTTGGTGGCAGCGGTGGGATGATGACAACCGCCAGACCGGGGTTGCCTTACCCATGTAGTCCCCAGGCCAAGACTCGGGGCGAGTCTTCTCGGAAGGGGAAGTAATGTAACGGGATATCTTCCCTTGGAAATATGCAAATTTCAAACTCGAGACTTTGTGAATCGTGTAAGTGTTAGGTATATAGCGCAGTAAACCACCCTTGGTGGATGAGCATGCTTTTCCATCGACGGGGTTTGCTGTGGCTTGGCTCGGCTCTACGTTACATGTAACGTACAGCCACGTTACATGTAACGTACATCCGAGCCAAGCCACAGCGTACAGAAATATCAGATTAAAGAAGTAGGGGGGTTGTACTAGCTGAGTAGTGAAAACAAAGGCGCTGATCAGCTGTGCAGTTGATCTGCGACTTTATTATCACATGAGTATAAGTCCAGCGTTCTCATGACGCGGCTCATATAAAAGTGGGGTATACATTACATGGACATGTTATCATGATGTGTGTAAATATGTTGAGGAATACCTCATACAATGTATATGGGTTTAAAGCACATGAACATGTAAATGCGTTTGTTAATTTACTCGATTAATTATCAATTAATTTATCAATTATCAGTAATTGATAAATTGTCTTTACTTGTCATTTTTCACCATGTATCATGCACTTTCCTATGCACTTGACATTTCGGACCGCACCTTGTAAAAACAACATGCCCCAACACAAAATGTTCATGGCGGAGTTGTCGATATGCATGGCAATAGGTTTTGCGTTTATGTATTTAGCAAGAAAAACAGATGTTTAAAAAAAGAAAAGTGTATAAATTGTTTTCTCGTTATCCGCCTTATTCTTATGTGAAGATTTGGTCATAAATTTGGTATGAAAAAAGTGTTTATGCGAACAGTGCCCCTGATAAACGAGTGATTTAGAGGTATTGACAAAACTTTGTGCTAGTTAAATACTGTGTATCCTTATCATCGAGAATGTTGTAATGCATATTCATATAGGAGTTAGGAGATTGCTGCAGGGTAATCGGGTCAATAAAATTTTACAAAAATAGCTTGCTCCATAAGCTGACAATGTAATGAAATTATGCCATTTCATTCTACATGCACGTTTCCATAGCTTGACATATATACAACCAGAACCAGAAAACATTTATTTCATTACAATATGAATTCAAGAATGCGCAAAATGGTTACCTATTATACTCGTACATGTTTATGGCCTATTGCTTTTATGTTTCCTAGCTCAAACAAATGAAACTACCCGGATAAAGACATAATTGACATGAAACAAAGTACTTCTTAATTTGTATGTCAAATGCGAGTCGAGTCATGCCTGACCAACAGTAACGGAAACCAGTGAAGAAGATTGTGGAATGTTTGCTCAGTAATTAATGTGCCTTATTAAAACGTGTCAAACTGTTAGAGGTGCCATATTCAAAAACACTTATAAATACTGATCAGTTAAAGGTCTAAAACTACTGTAATTATTAAAAAATATGGTAAAATCGATTTTCACAATCGTGCACAATATTTCTCCGAGAAACACCGCGAACAGGTAAATCTGGACTTACCTGTTTTCACCGGTTAATACCTGCGGTCGCGGTGAAATTTCTCGGTGTTTCTCCGAGAAAACGAACTGAACGAAACGCGAAATATCTTAATGAAAAGAGAAATTTAGCGTTCTTTCTCCGAGAAAAATAGCTTAGGGTCCTCCGAGAAAAGAGGAATATGTTGTTGATTTTTTACCGGGACTGTATAATTTTATTTAATTGTGCAAGTAGCAGTTACCTTAAATTGTTTACACATGTGTGATGCCTACCTAATCATGAGGAAAATTGGTCCAATTCTGAAATACTGTATTGGTTATAATTAGCGCACATGCTCCAATAAGCGCACACCCAGCCGTTTCCAAAAAAAATGTGCATAAGCGCACACTGCACGAATAGTATATTGTTATTTTGCACCAATTCTGCACATTAATACAGCATTAGATGCATTAAAATGTAACTGTAAATGATCAAAAACTACTTTGCAACAATTAGAACACTTGAATGACATCACCATTGAAACATTTAACATGGTTATTTTGATGTGCTGTTTTTGCTGTTTTCTTTAGTAGTGTGCGCTAATTAGATCAATATTTTGTTTCCATAACTTTTAGTTATTTTGAAAAAGTAGGCGCACTGTGGGCTAATTAGAACGAATATGGTATGCCACTTTTAAAATAAAATTTCAAAATCTCCTTGAAATTGATTATTATTTTTCTTAAATAATCTATACAGTTTTCAAAAGTATCGTTGAAATGAAAGAAAAAAATCTCAAATACTGGTTTCAAACTCATGAAATATATGATGTCTGCAGTGCAAACACTAACATGTCTACAAATACTCATAAAACTTTATATTTCCCTCTGCGGTTGCTAACATAAGGAGTTTATCAGGCGTGACAGACATATACTTGATAATATCTTCAGTGAAGAGTGACTTCTTCAGCTGCCCTTTTACGCTGAGAACATCCACCCTACCATCCCGTTTATCTGCCACCAGAATGTTGCCAAGCCTGTCCACACACACCAAGTCTGGTCCATCGTAGATTTCTCCCTCATGGTCAGTGTTACCATACTCAAATATGAGTTCCCCGGTGTTGTCATAGCCAGTAACATTATGGCTACCAGTGTCGGCGACATAGAAGTTCCCAAGTTTGTTATCCACGGCTATGAAGTGTGGCTTTTCCAGGATGTACATTCCCAGATCTTGGTAGTCCTCATTGGTTATTCGACGCGTCACCAAGCCATCGGTACCGTACATGCTGATGTTACCACCAGCCTTGGAGGTCATTTTACCGAAATTTGTCACGTGTGCGTAGCGATTTGAAGCAACTATTAGGTTTCCATGATAGTCAGCTGTGACAAAGTTCAGTCCAAAGTTTTCAATTTGTGTGTCCGTTAGCATTTTTCCAGAGCAGTCATTATTCAAGATCCTAACTTTGTAACGGTTATCACCCCTTGCAATAGTAAGAGCCACTTTACCGTCACTAGCAACTGAATGAATATTCCAGCCACTCTGTATTGGTACCTGGCCCCGAATTATTCCCCTTTTCTCCAACATGTAAACCATTTGGTAATTAGCTGAAGAAGCACCAACAATTATGTCCCCTGTTTTGTTTATCCCGATTCCCTTTAGACATTCATGCTGAATAGAATTAGGTAGAATTATTTCTCTCTTAGGGTTATCAAGTGTGAAAGTGTTTTGAGCTTCATACTCGGTAGCATTTACTTGCTCATTGAATTTGACATGAAATTCTGTGGAATTCCCAACTGATAGCATTTTTACGTCACTACCACTTGATGACGCCAGATTATCGTGATCAAATCCCAGTCCACTTTCAGCATCATTGTTATCTAAAGAATCACTAGTGTTTCCAGAATCAACAGAAGGATAGGAGTTTGTGGATCTAGTTTTATTTCCGTTCGTCAGTTCTCCAAACATGTTACAGATACTTTCTACTGCCACATTCGGCTCATTCAATTTAACCTGAACAGGGTCCAGGGGATCAGTTAGGAGTGGTTCCTCGCAAAGTTCTCTTACTCTTTTCCCAACTTTTTTCCTCATCAGCACTTTCTCTTCAAAAGACCCATATGACACTAGTTTTTCAGTAAAATCATTTACACCATCTATCGCAGCTAAATGCATCTGTAGTTCTTTCCTCCTATGTTGGATATCATCTAAATGTTGTGTATGTCTTCTGTCAATCTCTTCGAGTAAAACATTCTCATATTCATTGATCATACTGAATAGATATTCCTTTCTCCTTGCTACCTTATTGTGCATCTCCTTTTGTTGGTTTATCGTATCTCTCTCAGCTTTCTTAAGATTAACCATAGCCTCTTGTAAGGCTTCGGCATCATTTTGTAATTCTTGTAAGGGAGCTTTTATTTTAGTTTCAAAGTTGTCGGCGACTGCTGTCATTTCTGCACATCTGTGTTCTTCATGGTAGGAAAGATGACAGTCTGCGCACACAGCTATATCACAGTCCACACAGAATTGAGCACCGATATCGAGAGGGTCGTAAAACTCGCAACACCGAGGAATCACATGACCTAGTTTACTATTATCCTCGTATTCTGACCTAATTTCATTCTCTTCGACAGTTTCTGTATGGTGTTCTTTGGTATCCTCTTGTTCATTATGGTTCTCCGTACAACTGGTACATAGAAAGTCATCACAATTGATACAAAACATGGAGGCATCCACAAAATTGCCGCCATTCTTACAATCTGTGCAGATTTTATCCTTCTCTTGGTTGGTGATGGGTGGACTAGCGAGTCTTCTAGCTAGCAGATTGTCAGGAAGGTCGGACATGCCATGGTTTTCGTCGGATGTCTCCGTGTCGGTGCCACAGACGGGACACCAGTAGATACGGCGATCCTCCTCCTCCCTGGCGTAGCCCTCAAGACAGTGAGAGCAGAAGGAATGTAGACATGTGAGATACTTGGGATGTTTGAATTCTTCATCACAGATTTTACAGCAAAGGAAATCCCGTGGTATCACTTCACACTCTGACTGCACATCCATCATTGCTGAAAATAGAAATCAGAGATATCAAGTTACAGATAGAAGAGAAATGGTATTTGCAAACATTTCTTCACAGTGTATCGTTTCACATTCAGATTGCTTATCCCTCATAGTTCAGATAGAAATCAGAGGCCAGTTGTTCAAAACTTTGTTAGCTTAATGTCATCCTTAAGACCCCAACTCGTTAAGTTAATGTCGACTACATAAGCAAATACACTGTTACTTTTTGTTGATTAAATGTGAGAATCCTTTGCATTGCAAAGGATTCTCACTTTTTATCTACAAAAATAACAGTGTATTTGTAATATTGCCATTTGAAATCTAAACGAATTAACTAACAATGTCGTTGATTTTGAACAACTGTTCTTTGGAGAGCCCAGTGGCGTAGTGGTAGAGTGTCAGACTCTGAATTGAGAGGTCCTTGGTTGTCTCCTTGAGCAAGAAACATTCTTCCAATGGTTATTTCTCAGGAACCCGTGGCTACATCTTGACTTGATGGAAAAATTGTTTACTGGGATTTTAAGCAATAACCAAACCAAATCAAATAGAAATCACTATGGTACATGTGTGCAACTTATTGGTCTAAAATGTGCAGATTTGTAAGAATTGACAAATTTTGTCTACTTTTGCTGACAATTCACGGCACAATTTTTGTTTTTCATCAGCATTTACTACTAGACAATTCACTGGACAGATTTTGCACAAATCCATAGTGTGCATTTGGCGCTTTTCCTGGATTTCATGTATATTTCATACTTAAATTGTTAACATAATTGATATTCAATTTGGTTGTAACCTTCTGAGAACTGACCTGGTTTTCCCCAGCAGAAGAGCACAAATGAGCCGCGATGCGAGAAATAAGTCTCCGGGATTTCCGACCTGGTTCGACACAAATTGGCCAATACACACACAGATGGTAGAAGGTTGAAATTTTGCATTTAGGAAGAAGACTAATTTTACTATCCTTGTAGCGAAAACAAAGATGCACATCAGCGTTACTGCTCACTGCACGGCTGATATGCGTCTTTGTTTTCGAATAGGCAAAAGTCTGGTTTTCTCATGACGCAGCTCAGATGTGAAAATCATTATTGAATTGACTTTGAAATCAATCATCCTGGGACGTTGTATAGCAATAAACAGCTTTGGAGATCAAGCGCAGGGAAAGAAAAAATGGGAAAAGCATGTAAAGTCTGCCTACATTTCCGTTTCAGATGTAGTTATCATACTTTTATTGATTCATTTATCGATGGACATTGCGATTTAAACTGGTTCACGTTCGCAAGATACATTGTTCTGGTGAAAAGTATCAAAATTCATAAAAAATTGTTCTGTGTTTGTAATATCTTATCTGAATCCTGGTGTTAAATATTTGCTTTGAAGCTGCTCTGTTAATGTTGATTGTAAATAGTGCAGTGTGGCGGTCAATAATGTTTCTGTCAAATATGAGCAAAGAGCACGAGAATTTTGTTTAACTCATTTAAGCCTGGCGTCCCTTTTATGGGACATAGGCAAACAGCATAGCCCCAGATGTGACGCCGCAGAACGCAGCGTCCCACCTGGGGCTATTCTGTTTGCTTGGAGGAATCTCATCGAAAAATTGAATGAAAACTAAAAATCACTCCTGACGCCCCTAAAAATGAAAATGGACTCACCCTAATGATAATGATCGGAGAATCCATTCGTCAAATATGGGTTAAGGTACAGGGATATCCAAATTGGTCATTTTCAAACCAATTTACACATTGAGTACATGTAATAGTCCATAAGTTTTCAGCATCACTTTGTTAAACTAGGCTTGGACCACATAAAGAGGCCTATATTAAGACTGCAGATGATGTGTGTTGTTCTGGGTTTGCAAACCTGTATTGTAAGATTTCACGTAACAAGGCTCTTAGATTAACAAAATTACAATTAAACTCATTAAAAATTGACTGGATGAGGTCCAATAATCTTTATTTTAACCAGTTAACATTTTGCAGGAAAATTGACTTTTAAATTTCACTGGCCTTAAATAAATATATCACTGGTTTACTTAAGTGAAAATTTTTATGAGGTTTTGATACAATTTAAATTTTAATCATTTATATCAGATAAAGCACTGGCAGTACTGTGTACATTCATATTGCTTTGGCACTATGCCTTTTTATCTTGCTTAGATGCCAAATAATGAAAATCCCTTGACTCATTGCTAACCTATACCCTTGGGGCCGGGTGATTTGGATTTTTATTTTTTATTTTTTTGTCAAAACCTGGGTATCTGCTCAGCACTACGGTGACATTATTTAGATCAAAATTTAGCCAAAAGCCCTGCTCAAATCCTGACTGCAGGTAAATGCTAAGCTTTGTGCTTGAAATAAAAAGTCCTGCCATTCCACTGACGGAGTCAAAACTCTCCAGTTAAGCCCTGCTTTGCACCTTTTTAGCTCACCTGAGCCGAAGGCTCACAAGGTGAGCTTATAGGATGGCCATGATCCGGCGTCCGTCCGTCCGTCGTCCGTCGTCCACAATTTCAAAGATCTTCTTCTCTGAAACCGCTTGGCCGATCTAGTTGAAATTTTATGTGGAGCCTCCTTGGGTAGTGGCATTTCAAGTTTGATCGCGAAATCCAGGTCACATGACCAAGATGGCCGCCACGCCCATATATGGTAAAAACCCTTCAAAAATCTTCTCCAGAACCGATGGGCCGATTTCCACGAAACTTGGTATGTAGCATCGGGGACTTCAGCCCATCATAGTTTGATAAAATGATGACCCTTGGATGACCTTGACCTATTTTACAGCAAGGTCAAATTTGGAAACATAGGCTTTTACATGGGAAAAAGTGAAAACTATGGATTTTTTGAAAACTATTGCAGCCTGATGCCTGAAAAGTGGTAGCTGCAAACAACTAATGGAGTAGATAAAGGTATGTGATTAATTAGGTCAAGGTCATCTCTTGACCTTGGCCAGTCTGTCGTCCATTCACACTTTTCAAAGATCTTCTTCTCTGAAACTGCTGGGCCAATCAAAGTGAAATTTTATGTGGAGCATCCATGGGTAGGGGAGATAAAAGTTTGATCGCGAAATCCAGGTCACATGACCAAGATGGCTGCCACGCCCATATATGGTAAAAACCACTCAAAAATTTTCTTCTCCAGAACCGGCAGGCCAATTTTCGTGAAACTTGGTATATAGCATTTGGGACTGCAGCCCATCATAGTTGGATCAAATGATGACCATAGGATGACCTTGACCTATTTTACGGCAAGGTCAATTTTGGAAACATAGGCTTTTACATGGGAAAAGGCGAAAACAATGGATATTTTGGAAACTGTTGCAGTCTGAGACCTGGAAGTTGCTAGATGCAGACAACCAATGGAGTCAATGAAGGTAAGTAATTAATGAAGGCCAAGGTCATTTCTTGACCTTGACCCAAAGTCTTTTAAATATCAAAATTAAAATTATGGTTTTCTCATAAATCACTGGGTTTGGAAACTATTGCAGCCTGAGACCTGAAACTTTGCAGATGCAGACAACTTATGAATTCAATAAAGGTGTGTGAGTATTCAAGGTCAAGGTCATTTCATGATGACTTAATACTCCAGGATCAGGCTTCAGGTGTGCGTTCTCAGGACCAATGGTCCTCTGGTTTTTTTAACCCCACAGGGGTTGTGGTTTCAGATGACTGGTGGCTTATGTGCCTGTCCACTAAGGAGTTTTCCATTCAATTTATGCAACAGTCATTTGTAACCACTGCTCCCCCACCTACGGGAAAGGATTATGACTTTTCAGCTTTCAGTGCCCTGCTATGAGCCCCACCCCCAGGGGCAAACTAGAGGTCAAAACTTTGCTCTTTGCCGGCCCTTCGCAATAGAAAATCTCCCCGGGGTAAGGATCCTAATGTCGAAACCCCGTCATTTCCCATGCACTGAGAGGACGCTCGAAAAGTAATTGCCCTGCACTTTAGCCCGGCTATCTCCCCCACCCTTCTCAGTGTAGGGGGGTGGGGGGTGGGGAGGGGGGGGGGCGGCAGTGGTTACAAAAGACTGGTGCATTAATTATTAGGACTCAAGCCACTAATGTTGCAAAATCATACTTTTGATAACTGTTTAATGATATGTTTATTTGTTTGATTAATGTTAATAGTGCTTAAGCTTTACGTCCACAGTCAATAGCCAAGGTCATGTCTGGACTGTCAGTTATCTCAGCCACACTGCATGAACAAACATCCCAGAGGAAGGTTATTAAGTACTAAGTGCACATTTCTTTGACCACTAACTGACAAATGCTTCTTCTAGAATCAGTGGAAGTTGAAGAATGGCTGTAGTAATATTTTCATGACCAAATCTTCATTAACTCATTTAAGCCTGGCATCCCTTTTATGGGACATAGGCAAACATCATAGCCCCAGATGTGACGCTGCAGAACGCGGCGTCCCATCTGGGGCTATTCTGTTTGCACAGAGAAATTTCATCGAAAAATGAGATAAAAAAATAAAAACCACACCTAACACCCCTAAAAATGGAAGTGGACTCATCCAACTGATAATGATGGGAAAATCCATTCGTCAAATATGGGTTAATGAAATGTTGTATATGTGAGGATCGATTGTTGTTGCCAATTTAACACACTACAGATCTAATTATCTATATATATGAGCCACCTCGTGGGAAAACCAACAATGTGGTTTTCGAACAGGTCTGACACAAACCGACCTGTACAAGCACAGAAAAGAGCTAGAAGCATGAAATTTCGTATTTAGGAAGTAGAGGGATTGTACTGTCGGTGTAGTGAAAACAAAGGCGCTGATCAGCTTCGCGGTTACCGCGAAGCTGATCTGCGTCTTTGTTTTCGCCTATGCAGATTGTTGGTTTTCCCATGAGGCGGCTCATATGTATCACTATAATCAGGCCCTGTCTTTTGATTATTTGACCTTAAGTTTGGTTCAAATTACTGCAGCCTTGCAAAATGGTTTAATGTGCAAACACAATAGGTCCATAAATGGATTTAAATGTAGTTGTAACCGGGTGCATTGATATAATAATCTGCTTATATTAATTTAAGGCCTAAGCCACAACATTATAAAATGGCAGTATATACCCAGCAACAAAAGAAAAGGACAGCCAAACTGTCTAGAAATATCAGTTCTTTAATGTTGATCTCTAGAGCAAGCTTGATTCCTGGACTGTATGATGTTTTAGTTTTCTTCAAAATATACAGTCATGTTAAATGGGAACCTACATGTAGCTTTATCACAAAGAGATCTCTTGAAATGGCTCTTAGAATATATGCAGTGTCGTGACGGTTAAAAGACATTTAAAAGGCCTTTTGTATGTGTGATAGTTTAACTATGCTCACCGGCAAAAGTTTAGTCAGTGAAAATACATATAAAATCCCATTAGGACAGTTTAAATTGCTATAGCTTCAAAACCCCACGATAGTTTATGATTAAAATTACCAGTCATAAAACTGTGAATAAAACTTAACATTTCCAACAAAACGATTGAAATATCGCATGTGGTTTTGCCACAATGCATACACCCATTTTCGTTCTTCTTTTAAATTAAAGGGAGGTAATCTAAAAATAATGAACATTTAACTTGTTATTTCTCGAGACTGTGGCTGAATTTTGAAAAGATTTTTTCGGACTTTTGTCACTGGCAACAACTTCTACCAAAAAGCGCTATTAATCAAAGCACTGATGATTCACTGATTTGATTATTTATCGGGTAATTACAAAAATGATGTTTAACGAAAAAGACCAATAACTCTGTCGAAATTAACAACTGGTGGAGTTTCTTTCAAGAATTAAAAAGAGACTGACTTTGCAAATTTAATAAAGGGGGACATCAAAGGCTAGCGGCTGGGCATTATAGTAATCGGGCTTGTCAAAGTTACTGACTAAACTTTTTCCTCTGAGTATATAAACACAATCAGACTACATGTGAACAGCTTTCATGCATACACTAAATTCCAATTGGCATGTGCCAAATTTGCATGTGTGCAGATTTGCTCCAGTGTGCAAAGATATTTAAACCCGGTGTGCAGATCGCCCGAGTGAGTCGGTGAGCAAATTTAAATTGTGTTCGCATGGGTTTTATCCGCAAAGGTATTTGTCATTGAAATAAATCCTTTCTAGAGTATATCCTGTTGAGTTAAGCTGTCTGTATCTGGAAAACAAAAAGAGACTCGCTGCTTCAAGTTCTTGTAGAACAGTTGTGCTAATGCTCTAGGAACTGTGTGTGTGCAGATAAAAATGAGCCCCCTCATGGGAAAACCAACAATGTGGTTTCCGAACAGGTCCGACACAAACCGGCCTGTACAAGCTCAGAAAAGAGCTAGAAGCTTGAAATTTCGGATTTAAGTAGAAGAGGAATTATACTATCCGAGTAGCGAAAACAAAGGCGCTGATCAGCTTCGCGGTTACCGCGAAGCTGATCTGCGCCTTTGTTTTCGCTTAGGCAGATTGTTGGTTTTCCTATGTGGCGGCTCAAATTATGAAATTTAAGTTACATGTCGGTTATCCATAAAAATTTTCAAACATAAAGATGTTAAACTGATATCTAATAACTACAATCATGTAATTTATAAATGAATGATGAGTATTTTTGTTGAAATGGGCTATAGAACCATATTGTGTAAATTCATAGTTACGTGACATAGCATAATGCATATTAACCCTATCTGTAATTGATAGTTCAGACTGACATTACATTTTGTTCAAGTCCGAAGCTGGGATTCATATAGAAGTGGGACTGAGATTGACACCAGCTTCCGAAACATTTCTTTCATGAAAACTTTTTTGTCTCAAAAATTTTTGTACGGATCTTGCCTGACTGTAGGAACATAACCTCATCTGTAATGACCTTTGAGCCGCCTCATGAGAAAACCAACAATGTGGTTTTTGAACAGGACCGACATAAACCTGGCTGTACGACCTTAGAAGACAGAAGCTTGAAATTTAAGAAGATTTATAGATTTAAGAAGAAGAGGGATTGTACTTTCCAAGTAGTGAAAACAAAGGCGCTGATCAGCTTGATCTGCATCTTTGTTTTCCCCAATGCAAATTGCTAGTTTTCATTTTTAAGATTTTGTGTGTCTTCCTTTGTTAAAAGAGTTTGCAGGTTTCAAAATGAGCTTTTTACAGGATAACAGACAATTCAGACCAAAATCCTGATTGGATAACAGACAATCCTGAGCCAAACAGATAATCCTGACCCAAATCCTGATTGAATGATAGACAATCCTGAGCCAAACAGATAATCCTGGCACAGATAGACAATCCTGACCCAAATGCTGACATGATGACATACAGCCCCCACCTAGATCTTGACTAGAGCAGCCTCATAGGATAATGGACAGTCCTGTCAGGATAACAGACATTTCTGACCCAAATCTTGACAGAATAACAAACAATCCTGACCCCAGTCGGAATGGAATAATAGACAGTCCTGACCCATATCTTGACAGGATATCATACAATCCTGACCCAAATTTGGACAGGATAACAAACAATCCTGACCCAAATTCGAATGGGATAATATACAATCCTGACCCAAATCGGAATGGTATAATAGACAATCCTTACCCTTATCTTGACGGGATATTGTACAATCCTGACCCAAATCCTGACAGGATAACAGACAATCCTGACTCAAATCCTGTCAAGATAACATACAACCCTTGGCCGAACCATGACAGGATAGCAGATGATCCTAACAGAGTAACAGACAATCTTGACAGAATAGCAGACCATCTCATTCAAATCTTGACAGGATAACTGAATCCTGACTCCAATCCTGACATTACAAGTTTATGCTTAAGGAGAAGGTATGGTTTGGAAAACTGACAATCTTTTCATGGCTTCAGCTATTTACATGGATGTTCAGCAAGATTGTAAAAAATCAGACAGAAATGACACTGCAGATTTACATATCATTACTAGTGTTTGTTTTAGTGTTTAGACTGTAGGTTTTGAGTAAAATATAATTGAAGAATAACTTCTTTTACATTGACAAAATGAAGTAATGATTTATATTTTTGTAAATAAGAATGCCTACCTGATAGTTATTCCTGTTTATGTTGAAAGTAACAGTTGCATTCTTTCTCAGCCCTTAGTTGCACAGTGTTTATCTCTCATTTGACCATGTTTGTCTTATCAATATTTATTCTTTCAAAAAGTAGGTTACAAATTATTAATGAGAAAGAACACTGTCATTAATTCTGCACACCTCAAACATTATTAAATCCCATTTTTCACCCCTCGCTCCACTAGTCATAGATATTATATGTAAACGATATAAGAATATTTTCTGCCATTTTATAATTGTGAGTATTGAACTTGTTGATTGAAAAGGCTTGCCTCATTGAGCGCATTGAACAAGCATTAAGTATTAAAGTTGAATGGCAGTCTATGTATGTTTGTCAGTGTTTGCTAATTTTTAAAGTTGACCTTTTGGTATTTAAATCTCCTTGGTGTATGTGGGGTGCGCTTAAGGTTCATTTTTGTTTTTAAAATATTTTAAAAGGAATACAAAGTAAAAGTACTGTACTTTATGCATTGTAAAAGCTGTATGTAATGATTGACTCTTGTAATTCAAATGTACAGGCCAACCTCATTATAACGCTATCTTTTGGGTCAATAGAAACAGACCGAGTTATAAGTGAATCATGTTATAATGAGGTTACTTACTATAGATATATAGCAAAATAATCAATTTGGGAGCTATGTCATGGTCGTGTTATATTGAAAACTGCATTATAATGAGGCACATTATAATGAGGTTGAAGTGTAGCTGAAGTTTAAAACTTGTTCCACATATTTATATTAATAAACTTGAAGAAATAAGAAATGAGTCACTGCATAAGAAAACCAACAAAATGCTTGGGCGAAAACAAAGACGCAGATCAGCTTTGCAGTAACCGCGAAGCTGATCAGCGCCTTTGTTTTCGCTGCACGGATAGTAGAATCCCTCTTCTTCTTAAATCTGAAATTTCAAGCTTCTAGCCTGCTTCTCTGACTGTACAGCCCTGTTTGTGTCGGACCTAGTCCAAACCAAATTGTTGGTTTTCTCGCGCACAGGCTCAAATAATATTCAGATTGTCTTCATTTGGTAAAACAAAAATATCGGACAAGTGCTCTTCTTTTATTTAGGCATTGTAGCAAATAAAGATTTTCATTTTTAATCTAAATTAGACAAAAAACGAATCAATTTATTTGTATGAAACTTTTACAATTTTCCCTTACAAATCCTCTGTCAATATATGTAAGATTATCTTCAGTCCCATAAGTCAATATAATGTGAGCTAAATCATGAGAAAACGGTATGTTTGCCTATGGGAACCTGGAAAACAAAAGCGCGGATCAACTGTGCACCTTTATTTTCCCTAAACAAATAGTACAATTACTTACAAATCCAACATTTGAAGCTTCTAGCCTCATTCTTTGACTGGACACATCAGTTTGTGTCAGGGGCCCCCGCCCATTGGGGCCTAGAAGAAATAGATGGGCTGCTTGTGCCTCCAGGCGAAGCTTCTTTCGATGCTGACTGGCTATCTGATTACTGGTTAACCGCTCAGGTCTGAGCCTGCCCAGGAAAAGTGGTTCCAAGTCGAACCATCCGCACATATAAGCCCTTTTGGCTTTGTTGGATGGTTATATTTTGAAGCACTTGTTGGATGTCATGACATCCTCATTTTGGGTAAGAGTCCCATAAAGTGGAGGCAGCGTCCCAACATGACCTTGGCTGTTGACTGGGACGTAAAGCATCAACTCAAAAAAAAAAAAAAAAAAGTTTGTGTCAGACATGGTCGGAAACCCCGAAGTCCGGCTTTCTTGTGTCACTGCTCATGTAAGCATATTTTCAAAGTGGTGAGAAATCTTATCCTTTACCCATACTTGACGAATGGATTTTCCCATCATTATCAATTGGATGAGTCCACTTTAATTTTTAGGGGTCACGCGTAACAGTTAGGAGTGATTTTTAATTTTTATTCAATTTTTCCATGAAACTCCTCTGAGTGATTTTTAATTTTTATTCAATTTTTCGATGAAACTCCTCTAAGCAAACAGAATAGCCCCAAATGTTTGACTATGTCCTATAAAAGGGACGCCAGTCTTAATTGAGTTAAGGTTTCTTGCTTCTACAAAGTCACTGGTAAGCCACCTATTTCAATTTTCAGGTACAGAGTTTGTTTTAAACTATCATCTGAACCTTCGCTTGAGAAAACCGACAATTTTGGTTTTCCGACCAAGTCCGATACAAAAGGTCCTGTATGGTCACAGAAGAAGGCTAGAAGCTTGAATTAAATTTCAGATTTAACAAGAAGATGAATTGTATTATCTGAGCAACAAAAGCAAAGGTGATAATGGGCTGTGCAGTCACTGCACAGCTGACCTGTGTCTTTGCTTTTACATATGCAGATTGTTGGTTTTCTGATGCAATGGCCCAAGTATTAAAGTTTCATCATCTAAAAGCTGTTAAACCTTACACTGAGCATTCAAAAGACACATTTTCACATAACATGAAAATTTTTAATCTTACCTAACTCTCAAAAGATCACTGATGATTAATCATATTTTAAATCTTCAAGGTTAAGTAGGTGGATTTAAAATAAGGTGCATCGGTGCAGGATGATGACCTTTTGATATTTTATTTTGATAAAGGGTCAAGTGTTCTTTGTATATTCACTGCTACTGCAGGGTAAATTTCCTCCAGAAATTCAGTTTCTTTCAAAATTAGCTTGACTGTTATGTCCACAAACCAACAACTGATAACATCTGTTTAAAGTTTATGTAGGGATCTTTAGAACAACACACAAAAGTTCAGCTGCCTTCAATAATTTATTTTAGACCAGATTCAATTAACGAGCCGTATTATTAAAAAGCTGGTTGTTTGCCTCTGTGAAAACAAAGAGGCAGATCAGCCGTGCAATTACTGCACTGCTGATCACCGCCTTTGTTTTCGCAAAATGCACAGACCTATTCCTCCTCTTCTTAAATTTGAGATTTCAAGCTTCTAGCATTCTTTGTGACTGTTAAACCCGATTTATGTTGGAGTTGATCAGAAACCTCAAATACAATTTTTCTTGCACCACAATACAATTTATGATTCACTTTCACTGTGCATTTTTTTTAATTGAACAAAAAAGATATAATTATTGACGAATATTGAAATGCGCCTTTGGAACTATTGCTGAGTTGATCATTTAACCTTTAGCATGCTGAGCAATATAGTGAAATCGATATCGCAGCCCACTGACGTTTTTTTCCAATTTTTTCCGTGTTTTCTTAATTTTTGAGCCATAAAAACAGCTGAATAAATTCAACAAACGCAGTAAACAAATCTACTTTCGGTTTCGGAAGTCTTTGTTACGCCGATTTCTAGCGTAAAAATTCATCAAACGTACCGTTACGATGTCATATTTCGGGTGTAAATGCACCCAAGTTTCCATTTACCAGCGAAAAAAGCGCTGAAAATGCATTTCTAATGCAAAAATAACGAAAATCCGATCAAAATCGGCCGACAAATCGGTCCCAAAACCACAAGCCGCCATGTTGTTTTCATGCGCAACTGTCTGGGCATCGCTCATTAATATTCATAAGTAGGCAGTGGGCGAAAAGTGCGGGAAATTTGAAAGCGGTTTTTCTTGTCGACCGCAGTCGCCTCTAGTTGGCACAGATAGGTATTCCACGGTCGACCGCAGTCGCCTACAGCATGCTAAAGGTTAAGACACATTTGGGTCACACTGAGTGCTATCTTCGTTTCCTCAGCACACCACCAATGCAAGAGGCAGTTTACAAGCAATGTGTGTACATTTTCTAGCCATAAACCATGCACCACTGTTCTTATAGACATTAAAGTTTACTTAAAAGGTACAAGAAAGCAATGATCAGGACAATGCGCAATCATAGAGAAATTCCCACCCCAAAAACCGCGGTGGGAAAAAACTAAATTGACTCTCAAGTACTTATACTTAAAGACTCGTAAGCCGAGTGTGCAGCTATTTCCCATTAGGCGGCCACTCAGTCACCAGAACTTAACCGAAACTATGAAAACATACATAAGGCACAACATTCGTCTATAAAGGCTATATTTTGAGAGAGAAAAATATCAAATCCTCTAAGAGTCAAGAGCGTACAATGGTAAAACTTATTGTGATTATTCCTAAGAATTTCGGATATGCCGGAAATCATAGTTCCAAATGATCATGGTGATGATGGTGATGATGATACATGTACCAATTCTAGTGCATTTTATCTGTACAATTTGGAGAAAAGGAATCTTGCTTCATAAAAGACACAACATGGTGGCGGGCGGTGTCGAATACCCAACCTCTAGCTCTGGAGTCCTATTCGTTACCTCCCAGCTGACTGGCATGCTCCCCATGATAAACTTTGAGAAAGAAAGAAAGATGTGTAGATAGTCCTACAAATTTTGAGTTTTGCTAACCAGTATCACATCTGAATATGATTTGTTTTTCCTCCCCCACTTACTGCTTATCTGTCAAAGATCATTAAATAAAATAAACAATGTAGCGTTAACTGGCTCAAGCAGTGCTGATCAGATCTGATCGAAAATTTTACCCTGTGGGTAGCAGTGTATTCCCCTAATATTGGTGTGACCCATGCACCTAATGATAGAGTTATTAATTCCCCACTTTGTCTGCTGCTGAAGCTTCTGAATATTTTTTCTGATATATCAGTGAATTGATTGATATTACAGAACAAGACTCAATGTTACTCACATTTTCGAATCTTTTTCTCCAATCTCCAGTCCCCTACTTCTGAGTCCAGGGCTCCCTCCAGCCACTGGTAAGGACCGTCAGAGTTCATAGTCGGAGCACTCATAATTCTTTTGCCTTCCAGCTGCTGCTCTTTGCCGTTTTAGGCAGTTTTCTGTGGGAGAGCCAAAGTTGTATTTTCAGACACCATTCCAGATCTCTTGTCATTCTACCAAGTGTACCATCGTCTCATTTCTATCTTGCTCTGAAATGATCCATTAACCCATATTTGACGAAAGGATTTTCCCATCATTATCATTTGGGTGAGTCCACTTTCATTTCTAGGGAGTGATTTCGAATTTTTATTCCATTTTTCGATGAAAATTTTCTAAGCAAACAGAATAGCCCCAGATGGGACGCCACGTTCTGCAGCGTCACATCTGGGGCTATACTGTTTGCCTATGTCCCATAAAAAGGACGCCAGGCTTAAATGAGTTAATTAGTCTAGATTTTCCCCCATTTTTCGGTGATGATATTATCATATTTCAATTATCTATTTTTAGCTCACCTGAGCCGAAGGCTCACAGGTGAGCTTATAGGATAGGCAGGCATCCGTCGTCCGTCGTCGTCCGTCCGTCCGTCGTCCGTCCACAATTTCAAAGAAGAATATTTCTGAAGCTAGTAGGCCGATCTTGATCAAATTTAATGTGAACCATAATTGGGTTGGGGGATTGATGGCATTAGGTTTTGGAGCAGATTGTATCAAAATTGTGGTTTCCATGGCAACAGATAGGTCCCATAGACTTACAATGGGAAAAACTAAAAAAATCTTCTTCTCTGAAACCACTAGGCCCACAGCTTTGATATTTGGTATGTAGCAATGGCTAATAGTCCTCTACATAAATTATGCCATTCATGCCCCTGTGGTCAAATTTGGCCACGCCCCGGGGGGTCGATAGTCTCCATAGACTTACTATGGGAAAAAAATTAAAAAATCTTTTTCTCTGAAACCACAGGGCCCACAGCTTTGATATTTGGTATGTGGCAATGGCTAATGGTCCTCTACATAAATTGTGCCAGCCATTCCCCTGGGGTCAAATTTGGCCACGCCCCGGGGGTGGATAGTTTCCATAGACTTACAATTGAAAAAACTAAAAAAATCTTCTTCTCTGAAACCACTAGGCCCACAGCTTTGATATTTGGTATGTAGCAATGGCTAATGGTCCTCTACATAAATTGTGCCATTCATGCCCCTGGGGTCAAATTTGGCCACGCCCCGGGGGTTGATAGTCTCCATAGACTTACTATGGGAAAAAAATACAAAAATCTTCTTCTCTGAAACCACAGGGCCCACAGCTTTGATATTTTGTACGTGGCAATAGCTAATGGTCCTCTACATAAATTGTGCCAGCCATGCCCCTGGGGTCAAATTTGGCCACGTCCCGGGGGTCGATAGTCTCCATAGACCTACAATAGGAAAAAAACTAAAAAAATCTTCTTCTCTGAAACCACAAGGCCCACAGCTTTGATATTTGGTATGTAGCAATGGCTAATGGTCCTCTACATAAATTGTGCCATTCATGCCCCTGGGGTCAAATTTGCCCACGCCCCGGGGGTTGATAGAGACTCCATAGACTTACTATGGGAAAAAAATTCAAAAATCTTCTTCTCTGAAACCACAGGGCCCACAGCTTTGATATTTTGTAGGTGGCAATGGCTAATGGTCCTCTACATAAATTGTGCCAATCATGTCCCCGGGGTCAAATTTGGCCACGCCCTGGGGGTCGATAGTCTCCATAGACCTACAATAGGAAAAACAAAAAAAATCTTCTTCTCTGAAACCACTAGGCCCACAGCTTTGATATTTGGTTTGTAGCAATGGCTAATGGTCCTCTACATAAATTGTGCCATTCATGCCCCTGGGGTCAAATTTGGCCAGGTCCTGGAGGTTGATAGTCTCAATAGACTTGCTATGGGAAAAAAATCAAAAATCTTCTTCTCTGAAACCACAGGGCACACAGCTTTGATATTTTGTATGTGGCAATGGCTAATGGTCCTCTACATAAATTGTGCCAGCCATGCCCCTGGGGTCAAATTTGGCCACGCCCCGGGGGTAGATAGTCTCCATAGACTTACAATGGGAAAAACTAAAAAAAAACTTCCTCTCTGAAACCAAAACTGAAGGCCCAGAGCTTCTATATTTTGTATGTAGCAATGTTTGGTAGTCCCCATTATAAATTGTGCCAGTCATGCCCCTGGGTCAAATTTGGCCATGCCCCGGGGGTCAATAGTGTCCATGCATAGACTTTCATTGGTCGATTCTCAATTAATTTAAATCTCATGAGCTTACAATGTGATAATCTCTCAGGTGAGCTACAGGACCAATGGTCCTCTAGTTATTTTCAGTGATGCATTATTATGTAGTTGCTTTTGTTTTGCTCTTAAAAATCGTTTCATAATCATCTTTCAAAGTAAAGTTTGTTATTAAATTTTTTCTGTTAAAATCCTTCCAATCCATCAACATTCAATTTAATTTTAAAAGCACCAAACAGATATAAACTTCTCCCAAGTTGTTCCTATTCTCCGTTTCTACATACAAGGCCATGAAACTTTGCTTTGTATTGTTTCATGGAACTTTGCCTTAAATTCCAATACAAGCTACAGCATGGGAAAACCTGCTTTTTGCATATTTAAAAAAAAGGTGTACATCAACTAACTGTGCATGCAGCTTTATAGCTATCAGTGTGATAAAATCTCTGATGTTTGAAGTGTAATACCAACAAGCATGACAAGCAAAAAAAAAAAACAACAAAAAAAAAAACATCATATTAAAATTGTTCTTTTTCAAGAGTAGTTAGAATCTTAGGGACAAGGTCTTTGAATGAGTACCCTTTTGCATGCCATGGGCTCTTGTTGTAAGATGGAGTGAGATTTGTTACAAAATTGTCCAGGTGTTATTTGTTTGATAAGCAAAAGGATCAGGGTGTTATTGATATCCTAAATGGCTGAAAGTCTACAACAAATGTTGTTGATCCTTCACAAATGATTATCTTGGCATTCCGCGACCTGTCCTTTTGATTAATTGGACTTCACATGGACATGCAAAGCAAACCAAGACTGACACTAATATTAGTATATTCAGCCAATCAGCAAGATTGTATCAAAACTGGTTGGGTAAATTCACTAATTCAGACAGGCCTTCATTCCACTTGATTGGTCAGTATTTCTTATCCGTTATCCGAGTATAAGTATATATATTTCTTATCCGAGTATATCTTGGTTGTTGCAACAGTCACTCTTTGAGCTCGGTAGTGATCGGTAGTGGCTATACCATTGTCTACACATTGTCCATATTTTTCACTTACAACTCGAGCTAAAGCCGTTCAGTTCAGGGTAAGGTTGGGCAAATGGCTGTTACAGCCCCAAGAAAGTCAGACCAAGGGTGATCAAGCTGTAGAAATCTTGACCAACACCATAAGGGGCAGCTTGCATGCAAAGCAAAACAGACAGATCACAACTGGCGATTCTGTATATATGTATATGCATATGTATATAATAAATTATAGAAGTTGCGTTGCGTATATCAAAGCTACCATTTGAATATATGTTAGTACTTGGTGACTATTATTTTTGGCAATATTATTTTTTTTTTAAATTCTTACCTACCATGATGTTCATTTAGAAATATCCATTTTTAAGGCTTTTAAAATTTCATTCCATTTATATGTACTAATAAAGTTGATTTGTTGAAAAGTTATTCCTCGAGTGGTCGTCATCCTTGCTTGCTACACATTGCTGACTATAAATGAGCCACATCATGAGAATGTCAGCATTTCACCTACATATAAACAAAGGAGCAAATCAGGTGTGTTGAAATGGGGTGGGTGGGGGGGGGGGGGGGGGGGGAATTAGCACCTATGTTTATGCATCATTAGTAGTACATTATTCCTCTATATCCCAAATATGAAATTTCGATAGTCAGGTGTGTTATTTTCTGATCACGTCGGACCTGGTTGGAAGACTTGATGAAAGTTTTCTTGCATGGAACACGGCTCAGAGATACCAGGGTTTTAACTATTAGAAAAATGATCAATGAATTTTCATCAAATGAAAAGTTAATCCAATAAACTTTCAAAGTTGGGTTTTAAATTTTGTATCTTTAAATAATAAAACCATGGGTGTCAGTTGTGAAAGCTTTTTATATGCAAAAGTCATATTTGAACAGTTCTAATGGCATTTCAAGAGTTATTGATAGTTGTGTGGGCCAAGGGCTCTTTAAACATTCTGTCACCAAAATGACATGTATACTACTTCTATATTACTACAAGTTTTGGTCATTGGAGAATTTGTTGTTATAAGTTGTATGGCAGTTTAGAGTATCCAGCCATGTGTGTGTGTTTTTTTAAAGGAAAATTAAAAAAAAAAAAAAAAAAAATATCCAGAATATACAATTAATACTTAACACCATTTTTGATTTTAAAATGCTTTTTACAGACTTTGAAATACAATTAGTTACAGAAGATTTAACATTGTGAGCGTGATGTCCCAGTGGTAGAGACCCTCAGGACCAGGCTTTCAAGGGGGTGGTCGGGGGTCCTGTATACTGCCACAGTGTTATGCCCTATAGCAAGCTATTGTACCCAGACAGCAGTGGTCCCATTGCAACATGACAGCAAAGTTGTCTGGGGGCCCGAGCATTAGTAGAGACATCAGCATCAATTCATACTAACGTATAAGTGAAAAGAAGCAGCCAAGGGCACCAAAAATTTATTCTGAGCTTACATTTGAACTATGCGGAAACTCATGACTTTGTGTCTGTGTGTTTGCCAATGACATGGCTGTATTGTAAAATACCATGTCCCGGGGGTATAAAAAAATTTCATGCTCAGCTCAGCTCAGCATAAAATTCAAACTGCTCATAAATGAGAAAATAATTATTGCCAAAAATAAAAAGAAAATAATGTTTAGATCACCAAAGCCTGTAAGGCCTAAGTTAAAAAATTGTTTGTTTGTCCTTTACCTACCCAGCTTTTTAGACTTGGGTAGGTAGGTAGGAAAATTATTTTATTATTTTTTGCTTCCAGTAGAAAGTGGACAAATATGCCAACATGTCGCGTTTTTGTCTAATACTGCTGGCAACACAGTTACTATTGGTTTTCATGTGTATGATCAATTGATCTTTCAGATTCATTGCAGTATAAATGTGCACAACAATGGTTTTGTCCCAGGTAGACTGACAGGATGCACTTGCAGGATCATTAAACCACTAAACAATGTTTGATAAAAACTGCATTTCCTGGGCAAATCCTGGCAAATAATTATCTAAAGTCTGCCACAACAAAAATAAAAATATTTTGTCATACAAAATTGCAATATAATTTTTTGGGTAGGGGGGTAAAATGTGGGTAGGTAGGTAAAGGACAAACAAACAATATTTTATTTTCTGCCTAATTTATCCTGCTAATAAATGTTAAAATGCCAACAATTGTTGGCATTTTAACATTTATTAGCAGGATAAATTTTAGTCTCAGCTGAGCTGAGCATGAAAAAAGTTTTATCATCTCGGGGCCAGGTTTTGTCATGCTAGTCTCAGATTAAGGCCAATCATCTATTGATCTTAGTTTTCACTCTTTGTTATTGTCTTGTTACAAAGGCCAGCACATTCGTAAAATATGCACTAATTTTGATAATTATCGTTCTAAATGTGGGCACAACTTGAAACATGACAAACGGTCATTAGATTCCAATTATTTTGAGCCACCTCATGGGAAAACCAACAATCTGCATAGGCGAAAAACAAAGGCGCAGATCAACTTCGCAGTAACTGCGAAGCTGATCAGCGCCTTTGTTTTCGCTACTCGGATAGTACAATTTCTCTTCTACTTAAATCCAAAATTTCAAGCTTCTGCTGCTCTTTTCTGTGCTTGTATGTACAGCCTGGTTTGTGTCGGACCTGTTCGGAAACCACATTGTTGGTTTTCCCACGAGGCGGCTCATTTGTTGCTTGAGTTCAAAGAGGTTTTCAGTTCTTTTTTGAAGCAAAAATAAAGGACATGAAAGTTTGTTACAGATTCTTGTGGGAGATCACAGGTTCGAACCACGGGCCATGCCGTACATTGGAAACGGCGAAAAAAATTACACCGGTGGCTACCGTGTAGACTGTGTGGTGCTCAGCATCATACATTAAGCACTAGTTTTTTCTCTCTCACACATACTGCACAACTAAACACACAAAAGTAACAAAAACATAAATACGTGAGACCAAGAGCATATTAGTCTCATAGCTACTTGGTAAGACTCATGATGGTTTCTGCATTCACATGAGGACTGCATGGAGGACTGACATTCGTGCAAAATGTATTAAACCTCAAAAAATATGAAATTATTATTATATGAATTGAACCGTTTGATTGCAATTGCTGTAAAATCGGGAACAGACATTTTAAGCAAAGTGCCCCTCCAAACCACCATATTGGTGAAAGAGGCTGCAAAAGTGATTAATTTGCAAAGTAGATGGATTTGACCAATCATAATAAGGAGGACTGCTTTAGGCTGCTTGCAAGTTTCTTGATAATGCTTGGGATACATAAATTCTGACTTTGTCTTAGCTATTTCTCTTGTTTCCTTACACATTTTAAAATGGAGCTAATATTAACAAACAAGAAATTTAGAAATGTGGGTAAAAATATATTGAATAAAGGAGAGAAAATTAATGTAAAATTTTGCAACAAAAACTTACTTGCAGGAAATCCTGGGTCAGTCTGAATTTCATTTTAATTAATTCGCAATATCTGCCTTTATTTACTCCAGGGCCACTTCTTAATATCATGATATTATCAGAAGAACTAACATTTTTATAGCCAATTCATTGTTGTAATCTTATTGTTGGCTTGCCAGTGATTCACAATTCTTTAATTGAAAAAAACTAGAAATCTTATATTGAGGTGCAGGTATTGATGAAGGGTCACCGATGATTGTGGCATGAGCAGTGTGATGTGAAAACCTGCTTTAGGGATTTGTTAAAAAAAAATAAAAGTTAAAGAAAAAAATAAAATAAATAAAGGCAGTATAGTACAACACGGTTACTTCCAATTCCAATTACAAATTACAATTTTTCAAGTTCCTAGCCATTTTTAGTGGCTGTTCAGTCCATTTGTGTGCAAACTGGGCAGGAAAGCCTAAAGGCATGTTTTCTGACGAGGAGACTGAGTAGGCTTAATTTCAGCCAAGAAAATATTAAACCTGATCAGATCAGACAAAAAATGAATTTTGCATTATGCAAAAACAAAAACTCAGCTCAGCTGTGCAGTTATTGCACGGCTGATCAGCACCTTTTTTTTGGCTACAGGGATAGTACGTATCCTTGTCTTCTTAAGTCTGAAATTTCAAGCTTCTAGCCTTGTTCTGTGACTGTACAGGCCGATCTGTGTCGGACCTGGTCGGAAACCTTGAAGACTGTCTTTCTCGCGTCGGGGCTTAAACTGATCAGATGAAAAAGCCATGCTTCATGCTTAAGTTGTTAGTGGGGACATCTTTATACTGTGAGCCGCATCATGAGGAAACCAACAATCTGCATATGCGAAAACTAAGGCGCAGATCAGCTTCACAGTAACTGCAAAAGCTAATCAGTGCCTTTGTTTTCACTACACGGATAGTACAATTATCATCTACTTTCTAAATTCAAAAATTCCAGCCTCTAGCCATCTGTGCTTGTACAGTTTAGTGTGTGTCAGACCTGTTCGGAAACCACATTGTTGGTTTTCCCAAGAGGCGGCTCCTGTATATAGTATACCAAAGTGCATATATATGAACATCATAAGAAAGAAAACCCATCTTTGATCATCTTTTGCTTTTTCAACTAAGGCTTATAAAGCCACAAAAGATGGCTAATTATAAAGCCACAAAAGATGGCTAAAAGCTTGACCCTTCTCATAGCGGTATTGTAGAAAAAAAACATAGACACTGATCAGCTGTACATTTACTACACCGGTGGCCCTCGAGACTGCAAGCTGCATCCAAGATCTGTATGACCTTGGCTGTTGGTGGGACATAAACCCTAAACGCAACAACAACAATTTTCGTTTGCAGTTTATAGCCATGTGGACTTAACATTCTACAGATTATTCTTCAAACTTAAAGCCTTAGTATGGCGCCTTACTGCAAGACCTTGGCCCAGTTGTTCAAAATTAATGACATCGTTAGTTAACGATTCTTTAAAATTTCAAGCATGAATATTACAAATACACTGTTATTTTTTGTTGATAAAATGCAAAGGATTCTCACATTTTATCAACAAAAAACAACAGTGTATTTGCTTTAATGTAGTCGGCATTTACTTAAGGAGTTGAGGTCGTAACGATGACATTAAGCCAATGAAGTTTTGAACAACTGGCCCCTTAACATTTTGTTGGACCTAAACTATAACATGATAACAACTAATTTGAGCCCCCTCATCAGAAAACCAACAAACTGCATTTGGGAAAACATAGGTGCAGATCAGCTCCTTTGTTTTCACTCCACAGGCAGAATGATGCCTCTTCTTTATTAACCCATATTTGACGAATGGATTTTCCCATCATTATCATTAGGGTGAGTCCACTTTTATTTTTAGGGGTGTCAGGAGTAATTTTTAAATTTTATTCAGTTTTTCGATAAAAATTATCTAAGCAAACAGAATAGCGGCGTCACATCTGGGGCTATTCTGTTTGCCTATGTCCCATAAAAAGGACGTCAGGCTTAAATGAGTTAATCTGATTTCAAGCTTCTTACTAATTGGAAAGGGCCAAGGGCAAATATGCCCTTTAATTTTCAAAATGGCCCCTTTATCTGGAAAGTTTGGGCCAGTTTTATAATGTAAGGAGATAGGGGATAGGAGTTTTAGATGAAAGTTTTTCTTGAAATTGGCCCCTTTCATTATCAGGCCACCAATATCCCTGCTAAGTAATACCCTTGATCCTTGAGTTTCTCTCTCGAAGGCTCATTTGCATTTTCTATGTTCTAGGTGCCCGATTATGGCCATGTTTATGGATGGACGACTAACAGGGAAGCTCCAAGACTGCCTGCTATAGCTGAGAGTAAGGAAAATACTGCTAATAGAGGCTTTGTTAAATGGTATGTTACAATGGGAGTAGTTGCTATCTTTTAGACACAGGCCCTAGTTTGATACACCACAACTTATATTGCTAGGGTCCAAGTCGTTTCTGTGTTAGCCACCCAATCCGTGTTATAACAAGAGTAAAATGTTGCCTTTTTCAAAATCACCCTTTTCTGAAACACCTGCAGAAAATTATGATCCTGGCACCCCTTTGCATCCCAAAAGACTTAAAAAGTGCTGCAAAAATTTTGAAAAACAGTTCACTAATAAAAATTTTATGACCAAAAATTATTTTGAATAGGCCTTTTGCATGTGCAAGGGAGGTAATCCAAGCACCTTCAAATTAAAAAATCTAGTGAATATAATGTGAAAAGATTATTGAGCTCAGCCATGCATACTATACAGTTTAATTTTGGTTTAGCGCATTTTAAATGAAAAATTATCAATTTAGTTTTTTTTCCTGGACAAGAGTTACTTCCCTTGGTTAAATTTACACTTGTAATGGAAAAAGCCCTGTTCAAAATTATTTTCTGGCATAAAATTTTTATTTTTTAACCGATTTTCAAAATTTTTAAGACTTTTCGAATGCAAATGATGGCAAAAATATGTTTTCTTGAGGTGTTTCATAAAAGTGAGATTTTGAAAACAAGCAGTTTCTGAAGGATGGTGTATGGATTCTGTTTTGAGCTTATTTTCTCACTCTTCATAAAGTTGCATTTTCTTCTTGGACGCCTCATCTGAATAAAGTGTGCAAGTTGTATTATTGTGATTGCCTAGTAAAAGGCTAAGTTTTAAAAATTTTTGTAGCTCAAGATGGTGTACCCTCTTTCTGTCTCCCACCTCTCTCAAGATTTCTCATCTCTCATGTTTCAAAATTGCAAACTTTGATCAGGAAAACATGCCCATGAAAAGTGTACCCCTTTAAACCCCACTTTTGTATACTGGATATTCAGGGGTATACAGTTTTTGTTCCAAAACATAGATTATGGGTACATTTTTGCTCAAAATATTGATTGTGGGTACCCACAATCAATGTTTTGAGCAAAATGTTAAAAGTATCAATTTTTTTTTCCGATGAAATTTATTATTTTGTTTTTCAGCTTAGAAAATCTTTGTATATTGCTTTGGGGAAGTTTTCTTAATTTTGTAACTTCATGTCATTTTCTTTTTTCGCTGTATGTTTCAGGGTTCAGCTGACAAAGAACCATGTAATCCACATGATCAACCTGGAGGGCGAGGCTTACGCCGTCTCGGCAGAAATCTCCGGACTTATCTGGGATGAAGACATTCTCTCCTCGATGGTAAATAATGACACCTCATCTCCTCTTTATAAAACAGTTCCCTAGAACACAGTTTTGGATATTACTATGTATATGGATTGTTGCTGGACCTAAAATGGTTATTAAGACTATGCTATAATATAGCTATACATTTTATTCTGAAGCCTAGGTGGCATAGTGGTCAGGCCACCAGTGATCAATCCCTGATTACTTCAGTCCTTTGGTCGAGTCTTAAAACTGAGGTCCTGTTTTCATATGATCATAGTAGTGGCATGTTAAACATCAGCTCAACATCAATTGAGGCTGTGCATGAGAAAACCAACAATTTGGGTTCCGACCAGGGCCGACACAAACTGGGCTGTACAGTCACAGAAGATACAGTCACAGAAGATGGTTAGAGGCTGGAAATTTTGGATTTTGAAAGTAGAGGAATAATTATTGTACAATCTGTGTAGCGAAAACAGAGGCAGTGATCAGCTTCGCAGTTACTGCGAAGCTGATCTGCGCCTTTGTTTTCGCCTAAGCAGATAATTGGTTTTCCCATGCAGCGGCTCAAATTTAAATTCATTTAACATGAATCTTTTTCAGCTAAAGAAGAAACGTATAGATGCTCCTAAAGTGATCATTACCAGTGAAGACCATCCCAAAGTGTTTGAAGATCTACGCAAGTGAGTTACCAAGTTTCCTTTGATAATCTAAAGGAGTTTACATAATTGTTTTCAGTTTGAATCAATAAAATTATTGTAATTCTCAAAACAAATTATTGTGATTCTCAAAGAGACATTCTCGGGAAATTCCTGTTCAGAAACCTTAGCACTTAAATTTTTTTAACCCTTTGTGCCTCTATTTGACCATGAAATTGTAAAACCTTCTGTCTGGATAGTGGATTGCGCAGTATTTCTAGAATCAAGTCACCAGGTGTAATAATACAAGGCGTAATATCTCTAAGCAAATTTTTGAACCCCTGTGGCCTTGTAATTAGTGTGGTGGACTTCAATTTAATAGGTCTTGGGTTTGATTCCTTCTGGCCCTGGGTTGTGTCCTTGAGCCAAGCTTGTCGGCAAAGCACAAACTTTATACTCCATGCAACCACAACTACATATGAGCCGCAACGCGAGAAAACCAGTCTTCAGGGTTTTTGACCAGGTCCGACACAAACCAGCCTGTACAGTCACAGAAGGAGGCTAGAAGCATGAAATTTTTTATATAAGTAGAAGAGGCATTGTACTATCCTTGCAGCGAAAACAAATGTGCTGATCAGCTGTGCAGTGACTGCACAGCTGATCTGCACCTTCACCTTTGTTTTTGCTTCTCATGAAGCGGCTCATTTAAAAACCTTTAGTAACCAAGAATATATGCTGATGACTTGTATTTTTCGGATATTGTAGGTTCAAGGTCAGGTCCCTGACATCAGAGCTAAATGGGAAGAAACAGTTTGTCAGTCTCTACAGATTAGACTCGTAAGTATTTTTTAATAACCATACATGTGATAAGTTTGAAAGAGGCATCAGGGAGAATTTTCTTTCATTTCAGGGAAGTTTTTGAACAATGTATAGAATATATATAGGAATATGTTTAGTTCATTTCAGGGAAATTCGGGACTTTCATTGAAAAAGTGGTATATTTTAGGCAAATTTTAGACCATTTTACTGCTCATTTCCTGGAGTCTCACTGATTATCTGGGAGGTATCACATGACTGTATGTTAATGACACATTTGCATGCTGATGTTAATTGCCTTTTAGGGTGCCTTCACACTAGACATCTTAATTCAGATGAAAATGTCTTGTCTGAACGCACCCATAAATGTGTAATCCATCTACAGCGCCCCCCCCCCCCCCCCCCCCCCCCCCCCCCCATGGTTGACCGGTTAAGAGCGCTGTTTCTTAATCACTCAATCATCTCACCGCTGTGTCTGGTATGGGTTCGAGCCCTGCTCTGGCCACATGTGAGACAAGCCAAGTTCTGCTTGTGGTTGTGCCAGGTGGTTTTCCTAGGGGTTCTCCCATTTTCGCCCCACCTACTGATTGGCCCGTCTGAAATAATGAGCTGAAATAATCTTGAAAGGGACGTTAAACTGAATAAAAAAAACAAAAAAAACAAAAACAAAAAAAACATTTGCATGCTGATGTTAATTGCCTTTTAGGGTGCCATCACACTAGACATTTTAATTTTGATCAGACTGATTCAGATAAAAATATCTTGTGTGAACTCACCCAATAATGTAGTTCGTCTATGAGGGGTATACTAGGCTAATCTAGATTCGAATTTTAAAAAGTTGTAATTATGAAAATGATAATTTCCTGACATCCTGTCTTAAGATGTCTGACATCCTCCTTAAGCAAATATCAGAAAGCAGTGGCTATACATGTGAGTTAAATGTATTTGTAAAAATCAAATTAAGCAAAGAATACTTGTATGTGGATGAAATAGGAATTGAGTCTGTGCGTAAGAAAACCAACAATTTGGGTTCTTGCCAGGTCAGGCACAAACCAGCCTGTACAGTCACAGAAGATGGTTAGAGGCTGGAAATTTTGGATTTAGAAAGTAGAGGAATTGTACTATCCATGTAGTGAAAACAAAGGCGCTGATCAGCTTCGCAGATACTGCGAAGCTGATCTGCACCTTTGTTTTTGCCTATGCAGATTGTTGGTTTTCCCATGCAGTGGCTCAATTATTGATAATCTTAATATTTGCTTGAATGTTTCAGTGTTCCAACCATACTGCAAGTGTTTGAGCATCCATCCACTGAGTTGATTAAGGCTGTAGAGGAACTTGTAGCTAGGTTTGATCCCAAAAGCCCGTACTGGAAGGTAAAGCTTTGAGTTAAAGGAATGGATTCGGAAACGCATATTTGGCCCTGTACACATTTATCTAGATGTCACAGAACATGTTACAACTCAAATTCCAACGATTTACCCCATAATAAGTGCACAATCATCGATTGAAAATTACGCTAAAATGCGTCTCGAATCGCGAAGGTTGTCGCCATATTTATTTACCTGTGACGTCACTCCCTCACTTTCGGTTGAGAGCCATTTACAAGCGATCGTGCTCCACTTCATTTTATCGATAAAATTTGCAGATTCAGGTAAAAAAAAAAAAACAGAACAGAAAAAATGTCAACTGTCACAGGGATCTCGCAGACGCAGGACCTGGCGTCCCGGGACAAGAAAATCTGGGCTCAGACACATGATTTTCCTCAGTGGTGATTCCGGGGCGCAAGTTGTTTTTGCCGCGATACATCCCAATATTTACCTGTGTTTTGTAGTCTATTAGCCAAAAAGGCATCTTAGAGACAGTTGTCGCCAACCATCCGTGTGTATTTCGCCCCTTTATGATGTAAATCCAATCAAAGTTAGGTAGTCGATAATCTTTCACACTTATAATGTTGATCAAACGATTTAAAGAATGGCGGTCGCATCTTTTGATGGCGCGTGTCTTCATGTAAACAACCTTATGACAGGTCAGCTGACCATTTGAGGCGTGTTTACCATGTCACATGCTAAAAATAATTATCCGCATGAATGAAAATCTTTTCTGGATTGGTGGCAAACAAATTAGAAACGCATCCCCATTGAAAAACAATTAGTGATGGGCGGTTCATCTCCGATTATAAATTAAATAAAATAGATAATTGAAGCAAATTAGTCAAATTATGTCAAAAAAAAAAAAAAAAAAGTGTAATTACCCCTGGTGTGTGTATCGATTCCGTTTTGGAATAAAATGGATGAAAAACTTGCAAATTCCTATTCTTTTCTATTGTGCGCAATTCTTTCACGAATTGTATGTGAAATGCCAAAATTCGTAGTTAAAACTACCGTGCGTAGCAGATACATGTAACAGTAATTCCATTCCGTTGATACTGGATTATTAATAAGAAAATGAAAATGTCTACACCTATGATTTTTTATCGCATTGGGGGAAGCGAAAAGCCGACGACAGGTATCTGGAAAAAACTTTTCCCTCCTTTCTGTGGCTTGTTTTTACAGTTAATCGCCTGGCACTGAAGCATCTTCGGTAAATATAATTCTCCGGTATTATCACAGAAACACTTCTAACAAGTTTAACACAGAAAATATCCACAAATACAAAATAAAATAACAAAATTATCACAAGAATATTTGAACGTCTTGCAATTGAAATGAGCAAGAATAGAAAGTGAGGGAGTGACGTCACAGCTTTATACTGGTTACCGCGTCCACTGTGTAATTATCGATAAACCGGGAACCATACCCGATAAAGATGGCGATTCACTCAGATGCAGGAAAAACCGAAGGTTTCCCAACTTTGAATACAAATATTTTGCGTAACAAACCAGATATGCATTCTCTTGTACCAGGAATGAATTTATGATGGTATTGTACGTATATATACGGCGTCTTATGCGGTTCCGAATCCATTCCTTTAAGAAGAAAAATAATTTGAGCCTGTGCATGAGAAAACCAACAATTTTGGTTCCGACCAGGTCTAACGCAAGCCAGGCTGTACAGTCACAGCATAAAGCTAGAAGATTGAAACTTTGGCTATAAGTAGAAGAAGAATAGAACTATCCGTGTGGAGAAAACAAAGGCGGTTATTGCACAGCTGATCTGCATATTTGTTTTCGCATATGCAAATTGTTGGTTTTCTCATGCGAAGGCTCATTTAGTTTATTTTGAACATTTAAAGACCTGACAATCATTATAGGAGCTCACCTACAGCTAGGGTCAGTTTGAAAATACCATGTTATAAGGTTTATTGTTTTAGCCTGGAAACCAGTTCCTTATTAGTTCACTGCTTAGTGCCTTAGTAGTTAACTGCTTAGTCCATAATATGAACCGCGTCATAAGAAAACCACATTTTTGCCTAGGCGAAAATCAGCTTCGCAGTAACTGCGAAGCTGATCAGCGCCTTTGTTTTCGCTACAGGGATATTACAATTCCTCTACTTTCTAAATCCAAAATTTCCACTCCCTAGTCATCTTCTGTAGCTGCACAGCTCGGTTTGTGTCGAACCTGGTTGGAAACCCCGAAGACCACTTTTCTCGAGTCCCGGCTCAAATGCTTCTAGTTAATTTTCAACTATGGTGTCTCAGGGAGAGTGGTTTCTGATAGTCAGAATGTCAGAATGTAGGATTTAAACAAGAGAATATTTAAAATATCATGGTATTATTTTTTCTCCCTAAAAAATCTAAACATGGTATCAAAAGACTTATTAACCTTATGTAACTATACTTCAGGGTTCTATTAGTGAAGGTGCAGAGGCTTCCTCTGTGAGTGCACCATCAGTTGGTGCACCATCAGTTAGTGCACCATCTGTGAGTGAAAGTATAGACGATCTTGAGCCAGAGGAAATTGTTACATCTCCAGAGGGCAAACATATTGCACTACAGTCTCTACAGTTTAAGAGGTAATCTTTTCAGAATGGGTAATGGAAATTGACATTTATATACTCAAAGGAAAATGTTTACTCAGTAACTTTGACAAGCCCAATAACTATCATACCATGCTGCTTGCCTTAGATGTCCCCCTTTATAAAATTTTGCAATGTCACTTTCCTTCTTATTTTAAAAAGAAACTCCACCAGTTGTCCATTTCAACAGAGTTATTGCCCTTTTTAGTAAAACATCATTTTTGTAACTACCCAATAATTGATAGAAGCAGCGATTTTATTTTTTTTTACATCATTTTTGTAATTACTCGATAATTGATAGAAGCAGCGATTTGATTAATAGCGCTTTCTAAAAGAGGTTGTTGCCATCGACAAAAAAAAAAAAAAAAAAAAAAAAAAAAAAAAATTTGAAAATTCAGCCACAGTCTCGAGAAATAAGTTAAATATTCATAATTTGAGATTACCTCCCTTTCTTTTAACATAAATACAAAATTTGTTATATGTTCTCTGGCAGAACCACATGCTGTATTTCAATCTCTTTTTTGGGTTTTATTCACAGTTTTTTGAGTGGTAATTTAAGTCCCAAACTATCAAGGAGTCTTGAATTTGTAGCGATTTAAACAGTCCCAATGGGATTTTACATGTATTTTAACTGACTAAACTTTTGCCGGTGCGCATATTAGCTATGAGTGCACCATCAGCAAGTGACCCATGTGTTGGTGCTCAATCTGTCAGTGTACTATCTGTAAGTCATAGTATGAAGGGACTTGTCTGAAGTGCACCAAGGTGGGTGCTTTCATTGTGGCTTTTCCAAGGTAAAATTTTCAACTTATGCCAATAGTGCACCATCTGTCAGTGCATCTTCTGCAATACAAGTGCAAAACCTGTGAGCGAAAATCTCAATGACCACAGGACCACAGGAAATTGTCACGTCTTGAAAGGGTTTAAGAGGTAGGAATTTGAGAACTTGATTTTTCTTGTGTATGAGTGCACCATCTATCAGTGCACCATATGCTAGTTTCTTGAGCAAGTCAACCATCCTTTAATTGCTTCTGCATGCCAAGTTAATTGTTTCTCTTTGGTCATACGAAGTACTTCGTTTCTTCAGCAAGACACAGTTGCCATAGTACTGATACATATACAAAAAAAAACATGTTTGTCTGCATGTTTGGCCACAATACTGAAAATTCACTCTGGCATAAATTTCTTGACATCAATATTTTCAGGAAGCGTATCCTACAGAACCTGATGAGTGACCCCACTAGAACAGTGGAGATTGTGAATGACCTCAATAAATGTGAGGTAGAAATAAGGATGCTTAAAGATGAGATAGAAACACAGACACAGTTAGGTAAGGCTCAGTCCCTGTGCATGACACAGTTAGGTAAGGATCAGTCCCTTGGCATGATGCAGTTGGGTAAGGATCAGTCCCTTGGCATGGTGTAGACCGTGTAGTTAGGTAAGGCTCAGTCCCTGGGCATGACGCAGTTAGGTAAGGATCAGTCCCTAGCCATGATGCAGTTAGGTAGGAATGACGCAGTTAGGTAAGGATCAGCCCCTTGGCATGGTGCAGTTGGGTAAGGATCAGTCCCTGGGCATGACGCAGGTAGGTAAGGATCAGTCCCTGGGCATGACACAGTTAGGTAAGGATCAGTCCCTGGGCATGACACAGTTAGATAAGGATAAGTCCTTTGGCATGGTGCAGTTGGGTAAGGATCAGTCCCTGGGCATGACACAGTTAGATAAGGATCAGTCCTTGGGCATGGTGCAGTTAGATAAGGATCAGTCTCTTGGCATGACGCAGTTAGGTAAGGATCAGTCCCTTGGCATGATGCAGTTAGGTAAGGATCAGTCCCTGGGCATGACGCAGTTAGGTAAGGATCAGTCCCTTGGCATGATGCAGTTAGGTAAGGATCAGTCCCTTGGCATGACGCAGTTGGGTAAGGATCAGTCCTTGGCATGACGCAGTTAGGTAAGGATCAGTCCCTGGGCATGACGCAGTTAGGTAAGGATCAGTCCCTGGGCATGATGCAGTTAGATAAGGATCAGTCCCTTGACATGGCGCAGTTAGGTAAGGATCAGTCCCTGGGCATGACACAGTTAGATAAGGATCAGTCCCTTGGCATGACGCAGTTAGGTAAGGATCAGTCCCTGGGCATGACGCAGTTAGATAAGGATCAGTCCCTGGGCATGACACAGTTAGGTAAGGATCAGTCCCTGGGCATGACGCAGTTAGATAAGGATCAGTCCCTTGGCATGACGCAGTTAGGTAAGGATCAGTCCCTGGGCATGACACAGTTAGGTAAGGATCAGTCCCTGGGCATGACACAGTTAGATAAGGATCAGTCCTTGGGCATGGTGCAGTTAGGTAAGGATCAGTCCTTGGGCATGGTGCAGTTAGATAAGGATCAGTCCCTTGGCATGATGCAGTTAGATAAGGATCAGTCCCTGGGCATGGTGCAGTTAGGTAAGGATCAGTCCCTTGGCATGGTGCAGTTAGATAAGGATCAGTCCCTGGGCATGACGCAGTTAGATAAGGATCAGTCCCTGGGCATGACGCAGTTAGGTAAGGATCAGTCCCTTGGCATGATGCAGTTAGATAAGGATCAGTCCCTGGGCATGGTGCAGTTAGGTAAGGATCAGTCCCTTGGCATGGTGCAGTTAGATAAGGATCAGTCCCTGGGCATGACGCAGTTAGATAAGGATCAGTCCCTGGGCATGACGCAGTTAGATAAGGATCAGTCCCTTGGCATGATGCAGTTAGATAAGGATCAGTCCCTGGGCATGGTGCAGTTAGGTAAGGATCAGTCCCTTGGCATGGTGCAGTTAGATAAGGATCAGTCCCTGGGCATGACGCAGTTAGGTAAGGATCAGTCCCTGGGCATGACGCAGTTAGATAAGGATCAGTCCCTTGGCATGACGCAGTTAGGTAAGGATCAGTCCCTGGGCATGACGCAGTTAGGTAAGGATCAGTCCCTGGGCATGACACAGTTAGATAAGGATCAGTCCTTGGGCATGGTGCAGTTAGGTAAGGATCAGTCCTTGGGCATGGTGCAGTTAGATAAGGATCAGTCCCTTGGCATGATGCAGTTAGATAAGGATCAGTCCCTGGGCATGGTGCAGTTAGGTAAGGATCAGTCCCTTGGCATGGTGCAGTTAGATAAGGATCAGTCCCTGGGCATGACGCAGTTAGGTAAGGATCAGTCCCTGGGCATGATGCAGTTAGATAAGGATCAGTCCCTTGACATGGCGCAGTTAGGTAAGGATCAGTCCCTTGGCATGATGCAGTTAGGTAAGGATCAGTCCCTGGGCATGACGCAGTTAGATAAGGATCAGTCCCTGGGCATGATGCAGTTAGATAAGGAACTGTCCCTTGACATGGCGCAGTTAGATAAGGATCAGTCCTTGGGCATGATGCAGTTAGGTAAGGATCAGTCCCTTGGCATGATGCAGTTAGGTAAGGATCAGTCCCTGGGCATGACACAGTTAGATAAGGATCAGTCCCTGGGCATGACGCAGTTAGATAAGGATCAGTCCCTTGGCATGACACAGTTAGATAAGGATCAGTCCCTGGGCATGACACAGTTAGATAAGGATCAGTCCTTGGGCATGACACAGATAAGGATCAGTCCCTGGGCATGACACAGTTAGATAAGGATCAGTCCCTGGGCATGACACAGTTAGATAAGGATCAGTCCTTGGGCATGGTGCAGTTAGGTAAGGATCAGTCCCTTGGCATGGTGCAGGTAAGGCTCAGTCCTTGGGCATGATGCAGTTAGGTCCCTTGGCATGGTGCAGTTAGGTAAGGATCAGTCCCTGGGCATGGCTTATTCTTTTGTTGAAAGATTCCTTTTTCTGACTGAAGAAGAGCCAATTTGTCAGTTGGCTGTGGAAGAATGTGCATTAAATACTGATAACTGACCCCAAATGACTTTGTGCATTAAATACTGATAACCTGACCCCAAATGACTTGCCTTAGAACAGATGAGTATCTGAGCATCATTACATGGCTCGTTTTTTGCATTTGACAGAAAGCAAAAAAAAACTAAACAAATCCACAGATAAGATTTGGAGAGATGAGAAAGAATAGACTTATAGAGATATGATTTTTGGCTCTAAAAGGAGCCTCAACCTTTTTTTGTTTTTGGACAGCAAGATCTATTTATTTGAAATTGCTCAAATCCTTATAAACCGTAGCATACTTAATGTGCATTTCAATGGAATGCTCTCCCTTTCAGAATCTAAGAACAGCTCATTCACAGCAGAACCTGAGAAGACTACAGAATCAAAAGCCAACACCGAGAGCAAGAAACCAGTCACAGAAGCTACAGTAAAACCAGACTCCACTGTCAAACCTTCGACCACAGCAGGACAATCAGGACTCAAGACGCCGGAGAAAACACTTACAGATAATGAGACATATGTAAAGAATTTACTAGCATCAGCTACAAAGGCAGGTTGTATTTATGTTATTCCCTTTTACCAACAGGACTTTTCGCTGTCAGCTTTTACCAACAAACAAATACTTATTTATCTCTCAGGTATCATATGTTACATACGAGCAAAAATTGTTGTTTATTTGAAGCCCTGATATTTCATCAAGCTCTCCGAGGGGGTGTGAGTAGAACTAACGACATTGTTTGTACATTTCAGCCAAGTGCAGCTGCTCACATCGTCACCAAACCATCAGTCACCATGGTAACCAGTCCAACAACCAGTCTGCCTCAGTTCACTAACCTAGCCAACCAGTCTGCCTACAGATTACCTCAAATGACAGCAACCAGTCAACAGCAGTTACTGAATCCCCTCCTCATGCAGCAGAGAATGCAGAATATGAACCAGTTTAATCTCAGTGCTGGGAACCAGTTAGTAGGTCAAAATGGAGGCTCCATAGGGGGAATGAATCCGTTTTTAATTCAACAAAGGATGTTGGGTACCAGTATGATGGCTCAACAGGGTATGGTTCCGACTCAGATGATGCCAGGACAGCAGTTCCCAGGGCAATGTCCAGGGCTTCTGCCCGCTGTGAACCCATTGATGTATCAGACTATGACGAATGCTGGTGATGCTTCAATGCAGACAATGCCACAACTACAGATGGCTGGGGTGGGTGGGGTAGCTAGAGGACAGCCCCCAATGGGCAGGGGTCAGATGGTGCGCCCAGAGAGTATGGGTCTTTTGCCTGGCCTGATGCCTTTACTGCAGAATCTTACAGTGGGCAGGGGAAGTTTAGGGCCCCAGGGCAATAAGAACTGAATCATTTAAAGATTTGTGACCCCGGTGAAGCTTTATGGCCCATATTTTCTGATTTAATCTGCATACTAAAGTGCTGTCTGGTCAGTGTGCGTATTGACTGCCTATTCCCCAAAAACCTTATGAGATTAAAGTATCTTTTACAATTAATGTAGGCAACATAATGCAGGATGTGCAAGTCACAGAGATTTTGTTTGAAAAAGAGAAACCACTCAGTATTATTTTTCATATAACATGTTTCATTTCCATGAACATTATTACTTTTATGTACATTATCATATATATGTAAACAAATATTGAACATTGTTCATACATTTTGAAATAGTAATTTTCTGATTAATGTACTGTTGATAATTCAGTCTCATTTTAGCAAGGCATGCTTTTTTCTGTTGAAACATTTTTTGAAATTTTAGATAATCTGGTCTTAAGGCTAGCTAATTTTGAAAAATGAAATTACATAGGTTGTATCTAGGTGATATCTAAGGGCTTATTAGTGTGTAAAAGAATATCTAGAGAGGCATTTACATCACGAAAACATGTCCGTGCAGTGTATACCCCTTTAAATAGTTAAAATACTTTGATCATACGGCTTAAACTGACATATTTGTTGATCGGACTGCTTAAAAATGCAACTCTTATGACGGTAATGCAATGCAACTCTTATGAAGGTAAACAATATTTGACCACATGCTTCACATGGCACTTGAAAAATGTGCATAACAAATAGGTGCCTCTTTTACAGTGTTTACAGAACTTCTTTGCATGAATTCAAGCTGCACGGTCAAAGTATTTTACCTATACCCCACTTTCATATAGTATGATGGTACCTTCAAAATTTGGTGTAGTTAATGTTTAGTTGTAATTTACAGCTCTCTCTTAAATCCCAGGTTCAATACAGTTCTTGCACACAATAAGTGACACATGCTGTACCAAAACAGAAATGAGACATTGTTCACTTTCATGTGTCAACATAAGTATTCTTGATTAAAATCACTAGGGTAGGATTTTCAGCCAGATGAAATGTCCCTTCTAAATTCGGTTTAGTAATAATCAAAGCTCAAAATAAAATTATCCAGTGGTGCCAGAACAGTCTAATTGTCAGAAATTTGTAGAGCTGGATATGTACTTTTACTGTACTCCTTGCATAAAAATCTGCCATGGACTAATAACTGGAAGGATGATGATGGAAAATTAAAGCAAATCATAATGAGCTGCAACACAAGAAAATTGGTATTCAGGGTTTCTGACCAGGTCTGACACACTATACAGACACAGAGGGAGACAAGAAGCTTAAAATTTTGGACTTGAGAAGAAGAGGGTTTGTATTATCCATAGAGTGAAAACAAAGGTGCTGATCAGCTGTGCATCTGATTAGTGTCTTTGTTTTCGCATAGTCAATAATACAGTTTTCTAATGATGTGGCTCATATATACTGAACAAAAACAGAAACGCAACAATTATATTCCACAGAATTTTGAGAAAACTGTGATACAATCAGAAATCATTGCATTTTCTACTTATGCATGAGATATCAGGCTTCCGAATGCAAGAAACCGATTTTAATTTTGATGAGTATTTGCGGAGTTATTCGATGCCGACCATAAGCATGCTAAAAATAGAAAACCACACAAGCATTAAAATAATGGTACGATTTAAATCGGCTATAAACCCCCATTCAAAATCACAATGTACCACTCAGCAGATAACACACGTTAAAGAAAGAAAACAAATAAAATTGAAATTATCCCCCTTTCAATTAAACATATAGGGATTTTGATGGTACGGGCTTATTTGTCGTAGAACTTGACTTCTTTTTCGTGAATTTTAAAAAGGGAGCAGCTGACATTGTTTCTTGATGATTTTGAGGTTCAAAAGTGTGCGCATGCGCAGAGCAAATCTTTCCCGATTTGCATGATTTAAGACGACAAAAAAAATCTCATTCATTTTTTATGGAAATGAAAATCAGCTTTTTGCATGGTATACCCTACTATCACGTGAATGGGAATCATACAGCAAAATACCTGAAATTATCAACATTTTACCATTAAACTCTAAAAGTTTCGGTGGCCTGTTGTTGCGTTTCTTTTTTTGTTCAGTATATCAGCTGCTCTGCATACTCAGTCATCTAAAAATACTCATTCATTGAAGAAATGAATTTTATTTTTCTGATGTTCATAAAGCTACGAACCACAGTGGGTTGTGTGCAAAGTGAATTCTGCCATTGTCAACGAAGTATGTCACTCGATCAGGTGATTGTATGAGTTATCAATTGTTGAGTTACATGTATGGTACAAGGGAGAGAACATCTGTATATTAAAACTTTTATTTATTTCGATTAAACAATGTTAAGTCAACAAAGTAGGGACATTTTTCTGCACTATGCAACTGGTTATCTAATAAAGCAAATCACACTTGTTTATCAGTGCGCTTTTTCCGTGTTTCAGAATTGTTGCTTTTTCTTCGTTTTAGTTTTTAAATCTATAGACTCACAAGTCTTTAAATTTAAAGACAGTCTAAATTGATGTCAGCTCTTAGATCTGATATAAGCTTTGCTAGTGATTCACTGTTATTCATAGCTCCATCAACATCAGAAAAATAAAACTCATTGCTCATATTAACATTCATTTCTCTCAATCACTTGTTGAAAAATTATCAAGGCGATCACATTTACAAGCAAATAGAGAATTTACACACGGCCTTCAAACAGCGGAATGACATCATGAAGTTTACAACGTCCAATCACATTGGTGAGAGCCATGTTTTTTTTTTATGACGTTAAGTTTGACCATGGGACATTGTGTGACACGATGTTGTTCATGGAACTATGAACTGCATTTCAGTTCTATAGTTTCATTAAGACTTTGCATCAGAAATGTAAATATAAGCACATGAATACTTGTATTCTGTTTGTAAATATTTTCTTTTATTTCAATTTTGTGCAAAACCAAATGTGTTCATTTTAGATGCTATGCGCTATATTGACAGCTTTTGTTCTTGCTACGCAAATAAACTGGTCAAAATAAATTAAGCCCCATGTCAAGTTTTCTCCATGGGCATAATTCAACTAAGCCCCATGTCAAGTTTTCTAGATGGGCATAATTCAACTAAGCCCCATGTCAAGTTTTCTCCATGGGCATAATTCAACTAAGCCCCATGTCAAGTTTTCTCCATGGGCGTAATTCAATTAAGCCCCATGTCAAGTTTTCTCCATGGGCATAATTCAACTAAGCCCCATGTCAAGTTTTCTCCATGGGCATAATTCAACTAAGCCCCATGTCAAGTTTTCTCCATGGGCATAATTCAACTAAGCCCCATGTCAAGTTTTCTCCATAGGCATAATGTTGAATTGCTTATGTTTAACTGTTTATTTCAGAAACCCAAAAGTGATTGAAAATGCTTACAAAATGCAAGTTAGACAACATCTTAAGCATAATTGCACAAAGTCTCAAGTTGAAATACAGATTGTCTTTCGATATGTGCTTCATTATAAGAGAGTGTCCAGATTTTTGCCAATATTACTAAAGCGTTATGACAAAACGAAATTGGAAATTATTGCAATAAGCCTGTGGAAAAATTTCAGCTGAGGCTTAACTTATTTTGACCAGTTTGTAAGTCATGTAGCACTTCTTAAATATACCACTCATATCAGGCACTGCTTGTTATATTAAGATGGAAAGATGCCATTGTTTTATTAGATATTCTTAACATTGGGATTACTGACATTTCTCGCCATTTAAATACAAAAGCATTTGTAATTTCAAAAGTCTAGTCAGTACTTCAAATCCATGTTTGATCAAAACTTGCATCACGATTAACCGTGGCAAAGTGGTTATGTCACAAGTTCGATCCCAGGCTTCTCCAGTCTGTCGGATGAGACTATAATTCGAGGTTCCATCTCCATATGACCTTACTTGTTGATGGGATATTAAAGCCTAAATCAACCAACCATTGTAAACATGAATGGTACAGCTATTCCTATTGAAAAATGTCATTTGAGCCCTGTCACTGGAAAACCAACAATATGGTTCCCGAACAGGACCAACACAAACCAAGCTGGCTAGAGTGCAGAAGATGGCTAGAGGCTGGAAATATTGGATTTTAGAAAGTAGAGGAATTGTACTATCTGTGTAGCGAAAACAAAGGCGCTGATCAGTGCCTTTTTTTTCGCATAGGTAAAAATCTGGTTTTCTCTTGACATGGCTCATTTCATTAATTCATACTCATAATGGTAAACTTGTGATGTTAGTTATCAAGATAGCATCATAAGCAACTTCTTTAGAAATTAAACCAGAGGACCAATGATCCTGTAAATGCTCACCTGAGTCTGCTGCATATACCAATAAACATGTTTGAATATTATGGTATTTAACCCCAGTGCAGGGGCAGATGAAGCCCTTGGGCTGTTTTCTTTTTTCAGAATAATCAATATTCTGTCCATTTGCCAATTTCTTGCTGGCTTTTCCCTTCAAATGACATTTTAACAGTTTTTCCCATTCAAATGCATGGGCAACCCATGTTGACCTTGCCATAAACTTGGTCAAGGTCATCACAGGGTCATGATTTATATATACATTGTAGTACTATAGCCATGGATGCTTCACGCCAAGTTTCATTGAAGTCAATCTATTGGTTTCAGAGAAGAAGATATTTGAAGGGTTTTTACCATATATGGGCATGGCGGCCATCTTGGTCATGTGACCTAGATTATTAATATATACATTGGTTCCCCCATCCTATAGATGCTTCACATAAAATTTGGCTTCAATTGGCCAAGTGGTTTTAGAGGAGAAGATGTTTGAATATTATGGTAATATACATGTATATTGCCTCCGGGTGTGGGCATATGAGCCCTTAGGTCCATTTTTTTTTCAGAATCATTAATATTTAGTCCTACTACCCATTTCCTGCAAGATTTTCACCTTAAATGACTTTTTAAAAGTTTTCCCAATTCCAATGCATTGGCAATCTATGTTGACCTTGTCTTAAAATAGGTCAAGGTCACCACAGGGTCATAATTTATATACACATTGTAGTACTTCAGCCATTGGTGCTTCATGCCATGTTTCTTTGAAATCGGTCCACCAGATTCGGAGAAGAAGATTTTTGAAGGGTTTTTACCTTATATGGGCATGGCAGCCATCTTGGTCCTGTGAACTAGATAATTTATATATACATTAATTCCCCCATTCCATAGATGCTTCACATAAAATTTGGCTTTGATTCGCCAAGCGGTTTCAGAGAAGAAGATGTTTGAATATTATGGTAATATACATGTATATTGCCCCGGGGTGGGGGGCACATGAGCCCCTGGGGTCCATTTTTTTTCAGAATCATTAATATTCAGTCCTACTGCCCATTTCCTGCAAGACTTTCACTTTAAATGACATTTTAAAAGTTTTCCCTATTCAAATGCATTGGCGACCTATGTTGACCTTGCCGTAAAAAAAGGTCAAGGTCATCACAGGGTCATGATTTATATACACATTGTAGTACTTGAGCCACTGATGCTTCATGCCAAGTTTCTTTGAAATCGATCCACCGGTTCTGGAGAAGAAGATTTTTGAAGGGTTTTTACCATACATGTATATGGGCATTGCGGCCATCTTGGTCATGTGACCTGGATTATTTATATACACATTGATTACCCCTTCCTATTGATGCTTCACATAAAATTTGGCTTTGATTGGCCAAGCGGTTTCAGAGGAGATGATGTTTGAATATTATGGTAATATACATGTATATTGCCCCGGGGTGGGGCATATGAGCCCCTGGGGTCCAATTTTTTTCAGAATCATTAATATTGTCCTACTGCCCATTTCCTGCAAGACTTTCACTTTAGATGACATTTTAAAAGTTTTCCCCATTCAAATGCATTGGCGACCTATGTTGACCTTGCCGTAAAATAGGTCAAGGTCATCACAGGGTCATGATTTATATACACATTGTAGTGCTTGAGCCATCAATGCTTCATGCCAAGTTTCGTTGAAATCAGTCCACCGGTTCTGGAGAAGAAGATTTTTGACGGGTTTTGACGCCGGATCATGGCCATCCTATAAGCTCACCTTGTGAGCCTAACGGCTCAGGTGAGCTAAAAACAAAGGTCAGTGTACACATCCATGTATTCTCAAAAGCACATTTGAGCTGCGTCATGAGAAAATATATTGATTTCATGCAAACATACTGTTACGAGAAGCCAGAATTGATGTTAAGAGGATTGATATATAAAAGTGACTTGGTTTATTTGTGTTTTTGTATGTGTACATTTTTATATCCCAGTGTTTAGAATACAGTTTTGTTTGTTTTTTCCTCATTTGAAATTTTATTTTGCTATGTGCTGAAGATGTTGAATCGCTTTATGTAAAAAAAAATATCTTTTAACAAAAAAATAAAAAAAAACGAAGAACAAATTACAGTTTGTATTTACTTTATCATGTTCCTACCAAACACACATACCATGATAACAAACTAGAATTTCCATCTGTTTCTTTCATAAAATGTTTGCTTTCGGAGAAGTGTCCATGGTTAACCACTTATAACAAGTTTCCATGGTAAACCACACAACAAGTGTCCATGGTAAACCACACAACTGTCCAGGGTAAACCACTTATAACAAGAGTCCATAATAAACTACACAACAAGTGTCCATGGTAAAGACACCATATATTGATCGGTCTGATTCATAACAAAACCTAAACTCGATCCAACCTCATATCCTACATATTTTTAGCTCACCTGACCCGAAGGCTCACAGGTGAGCTTATAGTATACCCATGCTCCGGCTTCCGTCCGTCGTCTGTTTGTCGTCCACAATTTCAAAGATCTCCTCCTCTGAAACCGCTTGGCCAATCAAAGCCAAACTTCATGTGGAGCATCCTTAGGAAGGGGGAACGAACCTTTATATAAATGGTCCAGGTCACATCATTCACATGACCAAGATGACCACCATGGCTATAAATAGCAAAAACATTTAAAAATCTTCTTCTCCAGAACCAGTGGGCCGATTTCCACGAAACTTGGTATGTAGCATCGGGGATGTGGGCCCATCATAGTTTATATAAATCATGACCCTAGGATGACCTTGACCTATTTTGCGGCAAGGTCAACTTAGGTCGCCAATGCATTTGAATGGGAAAAATGGTTAAATGCTATTTAATGGGTAAAACTTACTGGGAATAGGCAAATGGACAGAAGATTAATGTTACTGGAAAATTTTAGCCCCTGGGGGGGTTGTCTGCCCCTGCCCCGGGGCTATATACATGTATATTTATAGCCCCGCTTTGAAAAAGTGGGGCTATACTGGATTCACCATGTCCTTCCGTCGTTCCGTCATTCCGTTATTCCGTTAATCCGTTATTCCGTTATTCCGTCCAAATTTCATTTCCACTGAATATCTTGAGAACCAGTTTACAGAATCTGACCAAATTTTGTATGTACATTAACATTGACAAGATCTAGCTTGGGAATGTTGACCGTCATTTTTCGCAAAATTTTGACAGAGTTACTGCCCTTGATTGACGTCAGAATTTCGTTTCCGCTCAATATCTTGAGAACGAATTCACAGAATCCGACCAAATTTTGTATGCACATCATCATTGACAAGGTCTAGCTTGGGATTGTTACCCGTCATTTTTCGCAAAATCTTGACGGAGTTACGGCCCTTGATTGACGTCAGAATTTCGTTTCCGCTCAATATCTTGAGAACGAATTGACAGAATCCGGCCAAATTTTGTGTACACATCAACATTGACAAGATCTAGCTTGGGATTGTTACCCGTCATTTTTTGCAAAATTTTGACGGAGTTACGGCCCTTAATTGACGTCAGAATTTCGTTTCCGCTCAATATCTTGAGAACGAATTCACAGAATCCGACCAAATTTTGTGTGCACATCAACATTGACAAGATCTAGCTTGGGATTGTTACCCGTCATTTTTCGCAAAATTTTGACGGAGTTACGGCCCTTGATTGACGTCAGAATTTCGTTTCCGCTCGATATCTTGAGAACGAATTGACAGAATCCGGCCAAATTTTGTGTACACATCAACATTGACAAGATCTAGCTTGGGATTGTTACCCGTCATTTTTTGCAAAATTTTGACGGAGTTACGGCCCTTAATTGACGTCAGAATTTCGTTTCCGCTCAATATCTTGAGAACGAATTGACAGAATCCGACCAAATTTTGTGTGCACATCAACATTGACAAGATCTAGCTTGGGATTGTGACCTGTCATTTTTCGCAAAATTTTGACGGAGTTACGGCCCTTGATTGACGTCAGAATTTCGTTTCCGCTCAATATCTTGAGAACGAATTGACAGAATCCGACCAAATTTTGTATGCCCGTCATCATTGACAAGATCTAGCTCGGGATTGTTACCCGTCATTTTTCACAAAATTTTGACGGAGTTACGGCCCTTGATTGATGTCAGAATTTTGTTTCCGCTCAATATCTCGAGAACAAATTGACAGAATCTGATCAAAGGGCCTGTTACAGGGTATGGGAAATTAACATGGGAGTTTGCCCACGCATGGAATTTTATGAGATTATGTGCATTAATTGTCTTAGTTATGACTGCTATAATAACGGTGTATTCCCTTTTAAATGTAATTCCATTGGCAAATTATGACGTAATATATGACGTCACTACCAAGGCTGAGGGTAACCCACCTTAAACATTTCTATAGTGATCAACGATTCATGAAGCAAATGTTGAAATCTTTCCAGAATTATAGTAGTCATTGGTAAGTTTGCTGATACTATAAATGACTTTGTAAGTATCAAGATAGTGGCGGAGCAGTCATTTTTATGTACATGTAACCCCAATTTTCACCTGCTTATTTTAAAAGAGGTAGAATTTGAATTAAACTTTTTCTGTGTTCCAGTCTTTGTCAAGACACCATTTTGATATAAAAACTGCCCACGTATGTAAGGAATATATTCGTGAAATTTCACGAAAATTGTGGACCGGTAACATGGTGCTTTGTTACACTAATTACACATGACCCTTATTCATCAAAATGTGAAGTTGTTCACTAATAATTACAAAGTACTTTAATAAATGATTTATGATTGTAGGAATTTTTCTTGCAGGCTTATTATAAGCAATTTATATTATTATAGCATGCTTTTAATGAAACCCAACCTACCGACCTTATACTCTGTTACATAAGTTACCTTTTGGACAGACTTAAAAGAATGTATAGATTTCCATAAAGTTTTGTATTTTAAACATCACATTAGTATGACTGCAGGGTTTAAAATGCAATATTATTGGTTTTCCTGAATTCAGAAGTTGTCTGAGTAACCTTTTCAATCTGTTACATATGTTACATTTAGCGCAAACATGTACTGTATAAAAATTTCATATGATACGATCTTTAAGAGTTGAACTTTTTCTTCTTATTTTAAAATGATGTTATATGTAACGAGTTAATACATGTGCTAAACTACGGGGTTGTTCAATTTTATTCATCTTATCCTTATTTAATTAGCATTATACAAAAACACAAATTAAGAAATTACGTTTCATTGAACATCACAATACATGTACCATGATATTAATCTTAAGAAAAGATTATAAGCCCATTACTTAATCTGTTTTTCTGACATTTATTCATCACTGAATGTTTTATTTTGATGCAACCCCTATCTTAGTACTTAGCAGGATTGTGTAACAGAACAGATATGACAGAACGTACTTTACTAAATTTATTTTTACTGAGAAAATATTAACTTTAATATTCAGTTTTGAAGGATGTAATGTATGTAACATACAATATACATTTAAAAGGCTGAATAAGATCCTTAGGAATATGAATATAGGAAGTGGATTTGCCTTAATTATTAACCTAAATTAGCCTAAATGCATACAGTTTATAGGAGATTTTGGTTTGATGTTTATTTTGCAAGCATTTATGTGGGTAACATATGAAATGCAATGATGTTGCATTTGACTGAAGGCTTAAAGTTTCTCATGGCATATGACTTTACAGAATTTATGGTCTGTTTAGTCTCATGTAAAGACGAAATTAGATCGTATACGATCACTAGACAAGTCAACATGGATCTCCCTGTCTCACTCCTATATGAGAAGCATAACATCTGATTATTAGTTAAATAAAGTTAAACATCCTCTATTATTTCCTCATTAGAATAATTTAGAGCTTTTAGAATTGATTCAACTGAAGGCAAACTTTAAGCCATTTGATCTCACTGCTATTTTAGAATTGCCTCATATCGTTCTAAACCTAAAGAAAACAGTAAAGTGTGAAAAACAGATGGTAGAAGACCATCACGAATAACATCTTTTGGCAAAAGTAAGCAATGGCCAGGAGCTGCTGCAATTAGAACCAAGGTTCAACCTACATTTCCATTGGGAAAACAAGCGAAATAACAAATAGTTACTTGTACAAAAAGAATGTACAGTTTGCCAAGAGAATGGCTATTTCCCAACAGATGGCCACTCAGTTACATGAACGTAACTAAATTTGCACAATGTGTGTCAGAAATGTGCATAATGATCATAATCCAAAACCTTTTTTGTGATGTTTTGGAGCAATTTCAAGTTTTCAACATTTTGTTAAAACTATGAAAAGTGACCTACATGTATATAATGTGAAAAATGACAATGTTACCGGTTTTAAATTATCATGAAATTTTGCTCAAATCAAGAGGATATATATGACATAATTTTATGCAAATATGATATCTTGACAAAGACTGGAACATATTTATCTTTGAAGTTGAATTTGGTAATTTTTGTAAATTTTAGAGAAAAAATTGAGAAATTTTATAATTATTTAATCAGGAAAACAATATAATACTTCTGTAAAATGTTTTTATGGTATAAGTTTAATGCCTGGAATGTTCTCGAGCCAATCCACATGACAAATCTTAGAATATTATAAAACTGAAGATTTAGGGCACACAATGATGAGGGCAGGTATCATGTCATTGTAGGAGTGAGCCAGGGTTGCCTCCTGAGTCCTATAATTAATTATTTTATTCAACATATACATTTTAATAGCGCATATGTGTTGACCTACTTATGTGTAAAAATTAAAGAAAATCCATGCGTGGGCACATCTGTAACATCCCCTTTGTATGCACATCAACATTGACAACATCTACCTTGGGATTGTTGCCCGTCATTTTTCGCAAAATTTTGACGGAGTTAAGGCCCTTGATTGACATCCTAATTTCGTTTCCGCTCAATATCTCGAGAACCGATGGACAGAATCTGACCAAATTTTGTATGCACATTAACATTGACAAGATCTAGCTTGGGATTGTTGCCTGTCATTTTTCGCAAAATTTTGACGGAGTTATGGCCCTTGATTGACGTCAGAATTTCGTTTCCGCTCAATATCTCGAGAACAAATTGATAGAATCTGACCAAATTTTATATGCACATCAACATTGACATGATCTAGCTTGAGATTGTTGCCTGTCATTTTTTTTGCAAAATTTGGACAGAGTTATGGCCCTTGGTTGACGCCAGAATTTCGTTTCCGCTCAATATCTCGAGAACAAATTGATAGAATCTGACCAAATTTTATATGCACATCAACATTGACATGATCTAGCTTGAGATTGTTGCCAGTCATTTTTCGCAAAATTTGGACGGAGTTATGGCCCTTGGTTGACGTCAGAATTTCGTTTCCGCTCAATATCTGGAGAACAAATTGACAGAATCTGACCAAAATTAATATGCGCATCAACATTGTTAAGATCTAGCTTGGGATTTTTGCCCGTCATTTTTCGCAAAATTTTGACACAGTTATGGCCCTTGATTGAGGTCAGAATTTTGTTTCCGCTCAATATCTCGAGAACAAATTGATAGAATCTGACCAAAATTAATATGCGCATCAACATTGACATGATCTAGCTTGGCAATGTTGCCTGTTACTTTTCGCAAAATTTTGACGGAGTAACAGCTCTTGATTGACGTCAGAATATAGATTCCACTCAATATATTGAGAATGAATTGACAGAATCTGACCAAATTTTGTGTGCACATCAACATTGACAAGATCTAGCTTGGGATTGTTGCCTGTCATTTTTTGCAAAATCTTAGAGTTTTGGCCCTTGATTGATGCCAGAATTTTGTTTCTGCTCAATACCTTAAGAACAAATTGTCAGAATCTGACCAATCTTTTTATGTGCATCAACATTAACAAGATCTAACTTGGCATTGTTGCCCGTCATTGTTTGTCTCTCCCTAGCAAAAAGCTCAGAAGCGGGGCTATAGTCAGATCCTCTGACAATTCTAGTTCCATAATAATGAAACATCTCCCCTGAAACCGCTTGGCCAATCAAAGCCAAACTTCATATGGAGCATCCTTGGGAAGGGGGAAAGAAAGTTTATATAAATGGTCAAGGTCACATGACCAAGATGGCTGCCATGGCTATAAATAGAAAAAACCTTTAAAAATCTTCTTCTCCAGAACCAGAAGGCCAATGATTTTGAAACTTGGTGTGAAGCATCAGTGACTGGAGCTCTACAAAGTTTATATAAATCATGACCCTGGGATGACCTTGACCTATTTTACGGCAAGGTCAACATAGGCCGCTCATGCATTTGAATGGGGAAAAGTGTTAAAATGTCATTTGTAGGGAAAAACTTGCAGGAAATGGGCAAATGGACTTAAGATTGATGTTTCTGAAAAAATTTGGATCCCAGGGGTCTGTCTGCCCCCACCCCGGGGCAATATACATGTATATTACAGTGATATTCAAAGATCTTCTCTGAAGCCGCTTGGCCAATCAAAGCCAAACTTTATGTGGAGCATTCTTAGGAAGAGTGAATGAAAGTTTGTATAACTGGTCAAGGAAACATGACCAAGATGGCCAACATGGCTATAAATAGCAAAAACCTTTAAAAATCTTCTCCTAAACCAGAAGGCCTATGATTTTGAAAATTGGCATCAGGCATCAGGCAATGGAGCTCTACAAAGTTTGTATAAATCATGACCCTGGGATGACCTTGACCTTTTTTATGGCAAGGTCAACTAAGGTTGCCCACACATTTGAATGGGGAAAATTGTTACAATGTCATTTGAAGGGCAAAACTTGCCGTAAATTGGCAAATCGACTGAATCTTTATGATTTAAAAAAGAAATTGACTCCAGAGTTTGCTCTGACCCTGCCCTGGGGTTATATACATGTATATTACCATTCTAGTCAAACAAGTATATTGGTATTTTTCTCAGGTTTCAGGTGAGCGTTTACAGGACCATTGGTCCTCTGGTTCATGAAGAAATAGTCATGAAAATATTTCTATGGCAATTCTTCTGATTCAAGAAAATTATTGTTGAAAGAAGTACATGTATATGCACTAAATACTGGTAACCCAACTCTAGGAGTTTTGCCTACTAGGGGCCCATCAGGATAACATTTTCGTGTAATATTTACCCCCTTATTAGTCCAGTAGCCAACAGCATAACATGGAAGATGGTGCCGCATGAAATTTTATTGTGGTTTCCAGTTCACTGGGCCATGCTAGTTCAGAAACTGCATGATGCCACCTTGGCATCATTGAGCGTTTTGAAAAAATCAAGATGGCGTCCAAGATGGTCGCCATAAACAAGAAAACGGCACCCCAGGGTTTAATAAACTCAATTCTCTGTGTTTAAAATGCTCAATTTACGCTGTAAACCATATTGAAAAGATAACTCTAAGATCTGACCCCCATATCCTTATTATGAGGCAAGGTGGTGGACAAGATGGCTGCCACAATCATACTAAAAGCAATATTTTCTTAATAAAACGGCATTCAAGTGTCGCATAAAACAGTGTATTGTGCTTCGAAGTCCATTTTTGTTGTACACATAATACGTAAGTGTTTGCTTTTCGATTATGAACCCACATCATCACAGCAAAAAAGATGGCGACCAAAATGGCCGCCATAATTATAATTTAAAATGTTGTGTTCTCTGATTAAAACACCATTCCTGTGCAGAATATACTAAATGTAACGCGTTTGCAATGCTCATATAATGTTGTGAGCAGCATAGTTTATTGTTTATTCCCACATTATAAAAATGAGCCAAGATGGTGGCCAAGACGGCAGCCATAATTATAATATATGAGTACATTATTTCTGATTGAATTAGCATTCCATTGCTGCATTTGCTCAGTGTTTCGTAAATTATGTTGACAAATGAACTGTTGTCGATTATTTGACCCAACTTGATAACAATAAATCAAGATGGTGACTAAGAGGATCATCATATTCATGCTTTAATGTTCTTTGGCTACAGCAGCATTCCAGTGCTGCAAATACTACGTAGTATTTGAAATGATCATTTTATGGTGTAAACATCGCAATTTAATGTTCGTGTTTTGTTTTGACACTGCAAAATGATACTGGGGCGTATGTGTCCTACGTAATTTTAATACGACTGAGATCTTCTTCACTGAACAAAACATTAGTTTAATGTGTTGCATATTGATTTAGCAAAATAAAGGGAGGGAAGCAAATCAATCTACACCACTAAATGAAAGTACTCGTAACATTTACAGTTTAAATATGATAAAGAAGAAAAGAGGACTGCATTTTTAAGGATAATTTAGTGAATCCTTCAGCAGAGCTCTAAAACGCTAGGCGCTTGGTCTGAAGCATATTCGGAAAGGATGTAACAGACTGAGAAAGCAGATAAAGCTGGTTCACAAAGATGAAAGGAAGAGTCGAACTGACGCTAATGCTAAGAACAGAAAAAGTTTAAAACGTGCATAGAAACTCTGAATATTGGGAAATACAACATCACAACTTTATATATAATGTGCTGTTGTCACATTTTAAATAAATACACGTGTAAACTTTGACTCAGTCTTCTTAGCGCATGGATTTAAATTGATGGATGAACTTGAAGAAGTTGGCTGGTAAGTTTCCAAACGATGATCACTTGGTCACTTCTATGGCTATTTCAATGGCGGTACGCAAAACTCATTTAAGTAAAAGCCACAAACGCATTTGAAGCAAATATTATTTATTCAAGACACTTCCAGGCAGATTTACCTTGCCATGGTATACCCTCAGGAGTTGGCTCACAACATTCTTCAATGTTGGGGGACAGCGGGGACAAGAGGATTACGAACACATAACAGGTTTGGAAGCAAAATATACAAGTTGAGAAAACCACATACACTGCGCTGGCCTGATACAGTCGTCACCGATGGGCTGTGCTATTCTGTGGACGACCCATTGTCACTTTGACTGTAGCATTAAAAGCATAACCAAAACTTCTCCAGCAAGACAAGAGGTTTGACAAAAAGCACTAGCATTCTCTCAACACTATTCGAACTTCTCAGCAGATGACATCTTTAAAATCACCAATGTTGAAAATAATTACGATGATTCAGGTATTTCATGATTGTGCATGCAACTGTGACCATCTCACATTGAAGAAGGGCTGTGCTATCACAGACTGATCAGAAGCTCTAACGCTAACGCAGTTCATGTGAGACATAGTGTAGACATAGTGTAACAATGGCAAGAAGTGAGATGGTTGCGAACCATTGAGGAAAATATGTAAGCGTCATACACAAACGTCTATGTATTGCTTAAGATTAAATATCTACAATCAATGTAAACCGAAAAGAATAAAAAGTAAAACCAAGTCCCTTTAAGAGCAGAGAAAACATTAATGTGAAAGGGAATGGGCCATATAAAAGGGACATTTGAAGGACCGTAAATATTGGGTTGTGGTAAAACATCAGACCGTAGTCTGCTTCCTTCTTGCAGTCCAGTTTGAAATCAATGTCAAAGGGTTTCATACCCTTGGCAAGCTTAAACTGAGTAAGCCTTTACCAGATAATATCAGGGGAATTATCGCTTTTGGAGGATGTTATGGCAGCAACGTAGAATTATTTCTGTAAGATATATGGTTTATGTAAAACTGGTAAGCGAAGGCTAATAACACCCCCCAAGCTTAAAGGGGCACATTTGATGCCGGCCGGCAAGAGATTTTTTTACCTGGGATTACCTGTTGAGATTTAAAGTAGGCGGGCCTTGACTACTGGTCCATGTAACCTTAAGCCTATCAGAGTACCTGTAATACTTAATCTCCTGTTATGAGCTGTGGTAACTGTCTTCTCTGAAGCAATATCCAATAAGAATTGATTATTGCTACTGTTGTATATTGGAGAGCTCAGAGAGATGTTGACAGGTTGGTGTCTAAACAAAAACTGAGATAAGACCCCTAAGTCAGCCTTTTATAGTCCAGGTGCCCCTTTAATGCATATAATCACCATATACGCAAAACAATGAGAAACCAATACATTTCCAGACATCCATTTGACAATCCACCCTTGGTCAAGGGTACATGATCTTATATCCAACTAAAGTCAGGTGGTCGAAATAATGTTGAAGGGTTCTGAGCGTTTATGCCAATTACAACAGTAGACAGTGTTGCTCCAGCAACAGATAGTATACTTCAAGTAGAATGATTTGCTGTGGGTATGCTTCTGAACAACCATGCTCATCATCGAAATAGAGGCATTTCATAAATCAATTAGCCTGTACAGTATTTTGCAAATGCAACTGAATTGAAGAAACAATTGTTGTAATAGTTGAACAATATAGCTGATGACTTTGCTAAGTATTACAATGATAATGACACAGACGCATAACTAATCTCGGTTTTAGAATAAAGTGCTTATTCTATCTTTCATTATATAATGTAGATTTGCATCCCTCTGTTTATTCTGCTTACTTAAAACTAAACAGATATACATTTAGATAAGCTTTTTGAAACAGAGGCCATTTTCCCTTATACTAAGATTAAGGCTGCCATTTTGACCACCATCTTGCATCATTGTTAGGATGTTGGGTCAGAACTAAACTTAAACTTGAACTGTTAACAAAATAAAGTCAAAAACAGGACAGTTAAGACAGTTTATTAGAGACCAAGTTCTCTATATCAATTTTTTTCGGCGGCCATCTTGGTCACCATCTTGCCTTTTTGTTATGATTGGCGCGTCAAAACATACACAAAACTAAATTATGGTGTTTTTGTTAATAAGAACATAAAATGAGCATTTTAAACACAAAACATTGAGTATATGCAACTCTGGGACGCAGTTTTCTTGTTTATGCCAACCATCTTGGACGCCATCTTGATTTTTGATTTTTCAAACAAGTCATGGTGCAGTTTTTGAACTGGCATGGTCTGATGAACCAGAAGAAGACAGTAAGAACAACAAGAGAAGTGAGCTTTTTGCTTCACATACATGTAGATGTATTATGTTGATTTTTGCAATATTTTCCGCCATTTGTCGGCCATTTTGAATATTTCAAAATGCTCAATGATGCCAAGGTGGCATCACTCGGATTCTTCATCTGAAAGGTATCAAGAAGTGAAATACATAAAAACATTTTATGCGGCACACATTTCCAGGTCACAGGCCAAATCCATGTTTGGCAACTGGACTATATACCCCACTTTTATGTAGCAAAACTGCAGGGGTATGCCTATTTTTCTTATTTTTGCTCCAAAACATAGACTGTGGGTACTCGTTAGAACCGCCTCGGCGAGGCAGTTCTAACATGTACCCACAATCTACGTTTTGAGCAAAAATAAGAAAAATATCAACATTTTTCTACAGAAAATTTTACAATTTTTACAACTTAGGAAACATCTGTATGGGCGCATTTTCATAATTATGTGGTTAGGATAACTGACCATCACGGTATAACCTCAGCTGTTGACCATAGTGCTTTCTACTTAAGGCTCCATGGATGTCATTACAAAAACTTGCCCATGCAATATACAGAAAAAAATTTCAGCAGTAAAATTGATAATTTCATGGGTATCCTTTGATATTTTCAACATTTATGCTCAAAACATAGATTGTGGGTAAATGTTAGAACTGCCTCAGTGAGGCGGTTCTAACGAGTACCAACAATCTCTGTTTTGGATCAATAAGAAAAATAATTATTATTATTATTATTAATTCAGTTTTACGTCCCTTTCAAGATTACTTCAGCTCATATGAGACGGGCCAATCAGTAGGTGGGGCGAAAATGGGAGAACCCCGAGAAAAAACACCTGACACACCCGCAAGCAGAACTTGGCTTGTCTCACTAAGAAAAATAAGTATACCCCTGTATACCCCAGTTTTTCTATATAAAAGTGTTGTATAAGGGGGTAAATATTACACAGATATGTTATCCTGATGTAAAGCACAAACTCAAACTAATGAAACTGATGGCATTTTAAGAGGTCAGGTATATGTTCTGTCTGTTGTTGTGAAAACCTCAAACCAGCGTGCTCAAACTTTTGAAAAGCTACAACTTTCACAGGTCTGTGGAGGCATTTCGATATTTGGGGAAGCACAGGACCTCTAGGATGATTCTGCTGAGGCAAAAATCTTGATTTCTTTGAATATATCCTGAAATGGAAAAGCAAAATAAAATATTTACCAATTTTTTACAATAGATTTTGCCAAAGAATAGTGGTTAAGCAATCTTCCAAACCAAGGTCATGACCTTGAGCCCAGACATCTCCAGTCCTTCTAGACTTTAACCCATATTTTTAGGAGAAGATTCATATAAGCTTCCTTGAAGCTTGTTTTCTGATCCTTTGATTTATTGATTGTCATTATTGCTATATGTGAATTTATTAATAAACTAGTGTTTAAACCAACCCATATTTGACGAATGGATTCTCCCATCATTATCATTTGGGCGAGCCCACTTTCATTTTGAGGGACATCAGGGGTGATTTTGAATTTTTATTATATTTTTCGATGGAATTTTCTCTAAACAAACAGAATAGCCCCAGATGGGATGCTGGGTTCTGCAGCGTCACATCTGGGGCTATTTTGTTTGCCTATGTCCTATAAAAAGGACGCCAGGCGTAAATGAGTTAAAGTTTTTGTCTCAGAAATGACCGCTGTTGGGTGGGATGTTAAACACGACCACCACCACATCATTCTTGTAATGTCATTCATGTCAACCAGAGAACCAATAGTCCTCATATCGCCTGAGATTTGGTCTTTGATAAGTGATCTTTGACTATGGTAAAAAGTTAACAACTTGACCTCGTATACTCACATAATTATTAGCACTGTAAACTGTCTGTATCCAGTAACCAATTTTCAGGTCACAGGCTACAAAACTTTCTGGAAAATCCAATGTTTCCACTTTCCCACTGAAAAGCCTATGTAACTATGTGACCTTGATGTTCAACAGGTCAAGGTCAATCCAAGGTTATGATTTATACAAACTATAATGGGCTAGAGTCCCCCATGCTACTGAAATCAGTCTACCAGTTGCAGAGGTTGTTATTTAAGGTTTTTACCATATATGGGCATGGAGGACACATATAAAGGCACCACGGTCATCACTGTCTATATTCTATAAGTCGAGTTATCATTTTGGAAATATTACACATAGTTACCTGATCCCACTGGCCCTATTCTATCAGTAGAGCTGGCATTCTGGTAATATCACACATAGTTTACCTGATCCAACTGTCCATTTCTATAAGTAGAGCTATCATTCTGGTAATATCACACATAGTTTACCTGATCCAACTGTCCATTTCTATTAGAGCTATCATTCTGGTAATATCACACATAGTTACCTGATCCCACTGTCCATATTCTATAAGTAGAGCTATCATTCTGGTAATATCACACTTAGTTACCTGATCCAACTGTCCATTTCTATAAGTAGAGCTATCATTCTGGTAATATCGCACATAGTTACCTGATCCCACTGTCCATATTCTATCAGTAGAGCTATCATTCTGGTAATATCACACATAGTTACCTGATCCCACTGTCCATATTCTATAAGTAGAGCTATCATTCTGGTAATATCACACATAGTTACCTGATCCCACTGTTCATATTCTATCAGTAGAGCTATCATTCTGGTAATATCACACATAGTTACCTGATCCCACTGTCCATATTCTATAAGTAGAGCTATCATTCTGGTAATATCGCACATAGTTACCTGATCCCACTGGCCATATTCTATCAGTAGAGCTATCATTCTGGTAATATCACACATAGTTACCTGATCCCACTGTCCATATTCTATCAGTAGAGCTATCATTCTGGTAATATCACACATAGTTACCTGATCCCACTGTCCATATTCTATAAGTAGAGCTATCATTCTGGTAATATCACACACATCAATAGAAACCTGGAAACAAATATTGGGAGTGCTGTGGCGTAGTGGTAGAGCGTCTGACTCCAAATCTTGAGGTCCTGGTTTCGATCCCCACAAGCGGCACCGTGTTGTGTCCTTGAGCAAGACACATTAACTCCCTACAGTACTGGTTAAACCCAGGAAGCATTGGCTCTGTCCCAACATGACTGAACCAGAGGACCATTGGTCCTATAAACGCTCACCTGAGTTCTTTCGTATAAACTCATATAGATAGCTATCAATTGTTCTGGGAGGACATTCTGTGGAATGCTGGTTAAGCTACACCTCAGGTTCCTGGGTTAGATCTCGGGCTTCTCCAGTCTTTCTGATAAGACTTTGAAAGACGATTCTGCCTCCATATGAATGAAATCTACTGACCAACTCTGATGAAACCAATACCTTAATTACCTCTTGGTGCCTCCTTTGATTTTGCGTGCAATGTTAGGCACTAATTACAGCCCAATCACAGTAAACTTATAGTGCTATGACATTTGTATTCATTAAGATGGTAGTTGTGCTGTGGTTCTCTCTAGTTTTATGTTTTGGTGTGGATTTTGGCCACCTTTAAGGAAAAAGCTGCTACATTTAACTATGCTTATCATACTATGTTGTCTTTGTACCAGTACCTGTTTGTAAATTTGGTTGTTTTTGATATGGGTTTTTGTGAGCCTTTCTTCTCATTGTGCCAGTTCTTGATCATTGCTTTAATACCTTCTACTTCTATGCCCTGTCACAATAGGTCAGAATCAACCAATTGTCATCATTTTAACAGTGCTACCCAGATGGGCCAAAAAGGAATTTCAGTGAAAACAACTAGTTTCTTTATCTAATATTTTTATTTATTGAATTGCACTACAATGATCCTTATATTTCATCTATCAAAATCCATTTAACTTGGACTCTTATTACTGAAACACAAAAATACCACATGAATGAGCTACTGTAATTTATTGACAACAAATTCAAAGAGATGAAAAAAGATGAGCTTAATCAATCATGATTCTGGGTTAATCTAGTATCTTATAGTGGGTGTAGAATTAACGAGACTGTCTATAACATTAAGAGTAAAAAAAAACATGCAAAGACTGGACTTATGCAAGTAAAATTTCTGTGGCTAAAATAAATACCTTGTAAAAATCATTGTAATTGTATAGTTTAACATAATATAACACCTATACCAAACCACAACATGGAAAATAGGTAGTGTACATTATAACTGGACAATATGTTTATAAACTTATTATCAATATACACAATATAGTATGGCAGCTTAAACATAATAAAGTACATTTACTGATAGTATATTTCTATCATTCTTTCAATCCAGCATTATCTTCATTTTCCTTTAAATCTATATACATAATTGTAAATAATAAACACTTTTGATTTGTATTTCTATCATTCTTTCAATCCAACATTATCTTCATTTTCCTTTAAATCTATTTACATAATTGTAAATAATAAACACTTTTGATTTGAATTAATGTGAATTATAATCAACAACGAATAAAACTCTGATGACTATAATTTTGTGACACAACAGGAGAATCTGTCCAAATCTCACAACCATCCGCTAATGTCCAGAATCTTTAAAATTAAAAAAGGCCACTCCCACTCACTGTTCAATGTTCATCAATATGCAATAATGTCTTTTTCAAAACCTTGCATCAATATATACTGAAAACCATTTTTCTTGCAAAACATTTATAAAACAAACATAAAACACTGTATACCACTTGTTACATCAGTTATCACCATATCATTACAATGATTTTTTCACAATGCATCTAACTGCCTGCTTTAATTTAACTGAAATCAGTAACATACTGTATATTTGAGATTCTATTCAAATCAGATGTTATATTCACAGTCTCTTTAATTCTAACATCTTATTTGAGAAGTGTTTTTATACACAAAATATATATATAACCATAACAAAATAACAACAGTTACTGCGTTCTACCATAGTGTAACATAAATGGTTTAAATGTGCTATTAATAATACATAACTTTTGATTCTGTTTGCAGCCTAAATGCAACTATTATGATAAAACAATTATTTTGTTCTTTGTTTATGTCCCTGTCAAGATCTTTTCAGTTATTCCAAAATAGAACAACTACTTTGTAAGTACTAGACCAATACTTTGGTGAATAAAGTTTCTTTTACAAAGATACGACTCCACAGAGAAAGGGTTCTTACTCCAGATCTGATGGTCTACCACTGAGACTGACCACACTCCCTTTTCAGGGAGCTAGTTCAAAAAATAATATATTTCCAATATAGTACATCAAACATTCCACACTGTGAGCTAATTGTAAGAATCAATAGTGCCAAAATAAAATTCAATATGATTGGAAGCAATGTTACAATTATTTAAAAAAAAAAAAATAAAAAAAAAAAAAAAAAAAAAAAAAAATAAAAAAAAAAGAAAAAAAAAGGTGGCAACCCCAAAAATAAGCTAAACCACCGGATTCAATTGCTAGTGGGGTTACGCCTACATTTTTTATGATTTCCAAAAAGACCTATATTCTCAATCTACTCTAAAATTTGGAAGATTTTAGTAAAACTATGACAAAACTAATTTTGTTGCCAATCCTAGTCAACAACAATACATGTACATTTTGTATTTAGCTCATTAAAGTTGGGTTGTAAAGTTGCCATGTAACTTATGTTAATACATGTAGTAATATTTGCCTCAGGAATGGGTGATTATCTTCATTCTGATCTTTTGTACTTCATGCATGTTCCACATCATTCATTTAATTATCTACTTGTCTATGGCACAATATATAAGTTTATGATCAGACCAATAAGCTTCGAGTACATCACAAAACCCTTCAGAATTTGAAAATATCAAATCTAGTACTGATCCAGAGTCTGTTGTAAATTGCTTGATTTGCTGCATACATCCAAATAATGTCTCCACAAAATCAACAAACCCCGTACTGGTACCATTTATCTGTATGTTGAAGTCACCTAATATGACTAATTTATCATTCAGATCAATAACTGGCCTAAGATGACAGTGAATGTCTTCTCTAAAATCAGTCTGTGAACTTTTGGGGTATTTGTACAACACAACAACTTGAACATAACCTCTTTGAATGCTGAATGTGCCCGTGAATATGAATTCAAATGACTTACATTGCATTTTCACAACTTTCTGAATCTGCAAGTACTCCTTTACATACAATGCAAGTCCATGATATGGTCTGCTGTTTGTCTCTTTTACTGTGTCATCAAGTCTTATAAGTCTGAACCGTTTCAGGGCAAAATGTACATTTTCATCCCTACTGCATAACCTTGTTTCTGCAAATCCAATGATGTCTGCTGCCAACACATTTGGTTCAAATTGAACATCCTTATAATGTTTATGCAATGATCTAGCATTATTGAATGCGATTTTGGTTTTGTCTGATCCGATTTTATAAAGAGGAACATAACACAGTTCTAAGGCAGCATCTGTGCGTAGCCTTTGCATCTCTATATTCACATCATCATCTAGCGCTAAAGCAGCTTCATTCATATTTAGTATATATAAATCTTCCAGCTTTTTCACTCTACTAAATGCAACATAGTGAACATGTGGTATTTTCCTTACTGGCTGCTGGGACAAATCAACAACTACCTTGTCAACTGTTGCACCTTCAGCTTTCCAGACTGTTTTACCTGAAGCTGGTGTCACTGGGAACTGGCTTCTCTGAAATGTTTTGTAGTTCACTATAAATGTTCGTTGTGTTTCAAATACAGGTGTCCAGTCTGAATGAATGCTTGAATTGTAGAATTTCTTGTTTTTCTCACGCATTGCTCTACCAACCCGAGGGTCATCAAACAATACCCAAATAATGCTAGGACGGTTAGTTCCTTCCATCCACCTGAAGTCAATGTGTTTTACTACGCCAGTAGCACCATTAGTTAAACCATCTTCTACATCTACATTAGCTGTATGAACAACAATCATTCCAACAACTACTGTCAATGATTTCTTTAGCTGGCCTGTTTGTCCGTACTCTTTTGGGAGTTTATCAATCAAGGACTGGTGCATGCTGGCAGGAATGTTTGCAGAGACAACACTGTCATGGCATGGTATGACAATCTTTTCTCCTGGCAGCTGACTCAAAATAGCGTCATTGTGTTGGTCTACAAAACAATTCTGTGCAAACAAATGAAGGGCATCCTTTGGATAGTCACCAGTTTCACGGTCAACAACACGTGTCTGCAGCTTTTGTTTGTCTTCCTCTGTCATTTCATTCAATCGAAGTCGGTTTAATAACTGTGCAAATGCTAGATCGTCTTTCTGTCTCATGATATCAACCAATTCATACATTGTAAAGAGCTCTTTCCATAAGTTCCTTCCCAGTGAAGATGCTCCCTTTTTCAAATCAAGACTTATCAAGTAATCACCTACTGGCTTAAGCTGATAAAGATCCCCAACAGCGATAACACTTAAACCACCAAAAACTTCTTTTGTTCCCATCAGCTGCTGTAAGCGAGTGTCAATAAAGCTTAGTGTCATGTTGCCTACCATTGATATTTCATCAATAATGATAATTTTCAGATGTCTGTACTTAATTCTGAATGTATTTAACTCATCAGCTGCAAGATGATTGGTTCCCTTTTGATACATTTTCCTGTGGAATGCAGAGCAAATGGTTTGGCCACTAATATTAAAAGCAGCAAAGCCCATGTAAGCACACAGCAGAATTCTCTTATCATCTGGATTTTCTCCATCTTTCAAATTCAAAATCCTGAACAGACTTTGATAAAGTGCTCGAATCACTACTGATTTACCAACACCTGCCCCTCCTGTTAGAAAAGCATAAACCGGTTCATCTTTACATTTAATCCAGTGCACAATATGGTTAAAGAATTCTCTTTGTCTCAAATTAAGACTTCTGAGTAGTTGTAAGTATTCACCATCTGGTAATATAATACCACTTGTTTCTACTGGTGGCACGGAGCAAGTTGACTGTAATTCTATTCCAATGTCATAATGCCTCTGCTCTACAACTCTGCTTGGGTTAAAGCAAACAAATTTTTCTGATTCTGCTGGTCCTTCTTCTTCTGTCTCTCTATTTTCTTGCTCTGCATTTGGTGCAATTTGATCATAGTCCCTTTCATCATTTTCCATCATTTGTCTTGCAATCTCAAGCTCTTCAGCATGATGCTCATACTCATTTCTTTTGGACACCAGGGATGTCTGCACTGAGTTATACCGAGCTTCATATGTTCCAAAAGAACCTATCAAATCCTTCTGTTCATTTCGCCAAGGTACAAAAAGCATAAGCTGCTCTCTAAAGTAATTTTCTGGATCCCTTTTTCTGTTGTATCTTACATACCTTATTATTCTTGGTACTTTTCTGTTCTTGTATTTTGTTCCATTTTTTGCTTCAAACAACAGGTCTGAACTTTGACTGTTATTATCATCAAAGCTGTCATCACTTTCATCACCAGAGCTATTGAAACAACTGTCATCATCATTAACGTCATCAAATTTCTCTGAAAACTTATTCCCTTTTGGATAAGTAACATCAACCTTAGAGACATAATCAGCTAAACATAATTTCCCAAGCGGCCTGGGTCTTTTAGAATACCTCTGTATAATACTTTCAGATTCTACATCTGTGGATTCAGCTGGAAGTTCATCAAGAGCAGCTTTAGGCTTCAACAGAAAGATTCTTTCTTCTGGTATAGATGTGTTGATGAAAACAATATCCCTCGTACATTTTGTCAAAGGAATTTGCAGATCAAGATAAACAGCTTCTTGAGCACTGACCTCAACACAGTTAGAAAATACATTCCCAATATGCCTGACTTGTTTCTTTAGGTCAAGATTTCCTCTTCTAGCCTCTTTCGCTGCTGCATCAAGTTGTGCACTCATACCTCTCTGTGATTTACTTATATAACCAACTATATATGAAGCACAACCGTATGGCTCAAGAACAATCTGAATGTCAAGATTAGCCTTCCAGGCAAGAAGTATGCTTTCATTAAATGGATTTATTCTCATTTCCTTCACTTTTCGCTTTAAGAAAACCTTTGGTGCTTTCAATGAGCTTCTTATGCAACAAATATAATCTTCGAAGTCCATTTTAGCAATTTTTTCTAGAAACTCATCAAATGGTATATCTTCATTTTCTTTATACTCGTTCATTGATTTTTGGAGATCTACATTCTTTTTCTTGTACTTGTCAATGTTTTCTTCAAGAGGATACAGCAACATAGTTTTCGGCAATGGTGGCAATGGAAATCCAAACCTACATATTGGTTTCCCTTTTTTTCTGCAGGTTCTAGAATGTTTGTGACTTTGAAGGTTAACAAGATTTTCTGTTTTTTCATTATCACTACTGCAGGTAAGATATTGATCAACAAATTCAATTATTTCCTCTTCTGACTTTGTTTCTAAAGTTGGAGCATTCTCTACCCAAACAAGCATGTGAATATGAGGGGAGCCACGTTGCTGAAACTCAACTCTATAAAAATAGTCAAGTACTTTTCCAATTGGCTCAGAACTGCTTTTTAGAATTGTATTGAGGAACTCTTGAACCCTATGATCAAAGTACCTTGAACATGTAACTGGGTCTTTCTGAACTAGCTTTGTTTTCTCTTGCCAAGTAAGCTTTTCTAATTCTGTTTCGGAATATTCAATACCATCATTCAATTTTGCTAACATCTTCAATAGATCTGTCCATCTAGTATCGGCAGCTGACAATGACATAAACCAAGTAGGCAAAGAAAGTTGCCTAATCATTGCAAAAATATCTTTCTTACGCATTTCTAAATAGGCGGGTGAATTTCTCAGTTGGCGAAATATATAATAGCCTTCGTCAAGATTTACAAGTTTGTCCAAATAATTTGAATCTCTAGCTTCAGCTGCAGTTATTTTTTGTCCTCGCTTTTTACATCTTCTAACAGCTAGGTTGACTTTATCACTGATTTGTTTCATCTGTAGTTTTTTGTGTTTAAAGAATATATTTGGAACTGACTGTGCAGCTCTCCTGTCAACACTTCTCAATTCCCATTTAACAATGTCACTATAATGAACTGGAACAATTCGTTCTTCCTTACTAGGTGGTGTTTGTCCACAGAATATGGATGGGAAGCACAAATATTCTGCATCTTTATCATTATATAAACTTATAGGGTGCTGTCCTTCACCTGGTGCAAAAGTGAAAACTTTGTCACACTTATTGTCAATATCAGCATCATCCACTAATGTATCTATATTGCCAACATGGTCACTGGCATCTATTTCGCTGTAATGATCAGAATCATAATCAGTTGGTGCATCAGAGTCCTTTTTAGTTGTGATTTCTTCCTGCTTTTCATTTTCCATACTATGCTTGTCATTAGTTTGTTCTCTTGAAACTCCTAAAAATTCTCTGACTGTTTCCTCAGCACTTTCAGTAACTTCCTGAAACCAGTCATCATCAATTAATATGCCAGAGTTCTTGTATAGCTTGCTGTTGTTCATAAGCCAATGTAGAGCAGTCAAAACTCTTAATGGTCTTACATTTTCTTTAAAGTCAACCGTTTTATAGGAAAGTTTCTTTTTCAACTGGATAGCAACTGTAAAATTATCATCCATTGGCCTTGGCAGACAGTTTATTGTAGGCTGAATATCAACAGGTACATTAATTACATTTCCTTTCAAGGAGTACTGGCCACCACGTGGTAATTCTCTTATCTGCATAAATGGAATACGCAGTGCTATTAATCTTTCTTCTAATTGATGTAAGTTTAGCTCTGGTGGCTTGATTGGCCACTTCATTCCATTAGTTACTGATAGCTTGGGAATTTTACTATCCCTTAAGGCACTTAAGCAAGTATGACATATCCATTCTTTATCATTGACAGATATAAAGTTTGTACAATGCTGCCGTTTACTTTCTGCTGGAATATGGGTATTCTTTAACATAGAAACACTTTTCCTGAACCATGTCTGGTGACAACAAGAACAGACATACAAAGGTCCAATGGAAATATCTGAATGAAATTGTTTGATAGCATTTTCAATATTTTCAGAGTCTTTGTGCTGATGTTTTGGAACACTATCTGTGTCATGCTTACATCTTTTTCTAGGAACATTAATTCCAGAATTATCTTCAAATTTTCTTTTTTCCTGCCTTACTTGTTGCTTCTTAATTCTCTCACATTCAAGAAAATAAGGATTTTCCCTTGCCTTCTTTTTTGATGCATTCTGGTATATTCTCTCCTTTGAATTAAAAGTCTGATTTTCCCTTACTATTTGTTTTGATTTTCTTTCTTTTGTTTTGAACACAGGGTCTTTTCTTGCTGATTGCTTTGATTGCAACTGATACACAGTTTCCTTGGCTTTAAACACAGGATTGGCTCTCACAGATTGCTTTGATTCTCTTTCTTTTGCTTTGAATGCAGGATTTGTCCTTGCAAATTGCTTTGATTCCAACTGATACACAGTTTCCTTGGCTTTAAAAACAGGATTGGCTCTCAAAGATTGCTTTGATTCTCTTTCTTTTGCTTTGAATTCAGGATTTGTCCTTGCAAATTGCTTTGATTCTTTTTCTTTTGTTTTGAACACTGGGTCTTTTCTTGCAGATTGCTTTGATTCCAACTGATACACAGTTTCCTTGGCTTTAAAAACAGGATTGGCTCTCAAAGATTGCTTTGATTCTCTTTCTTTTACTTTGAATTCAGGATTTGTCCTTGCAAATTGCTTTGATTCTTTTTCTTTTGTTTTGAACACTGGGTCTTTTCTTGCAGATTGCTTTGATTCCAACTGATACACAGTTTCCTTGGCTTTAAAAATAGGATTGGCTCTCACAGACTGCTTTGATTCTCTTTCTTTTGCTTTGAATGTAGGATTTGTCCTTGCAGACTGCTTTGATTCTCTTTCTTTTGTTCTGAACACAGGGTCTTTTCTTGCTGATTGCTTTGATTTTAACTGATACACAGTTTCCTTGGCCTTAAAAACAGGATTGGCTCTCACAAATTGCTTTGATTGTTTTTCTTTTGCTTTGAATGCTGCATTTTGTCTACATTTTCTTCTATAATTTTTAAAATACTCCATGCGATTGTTTTTTCTTTTTGATCCTATTGCTCTTTTTAATTCTGCCATTGATATGCTTGACATACTATTTAGTTTTATTCGTGCTTTCTGAGCCTGTCTCAACCTTTGATCATTGAAGTAAGATTCCATATTATGTTCCATTTGATCTTTACAACTCTGTGTTTCTTCAGTTTTTTTAATTTTGATAGGTAAGAAGTCAAACTGTAAGTTGGTGTTGGTATCTAAATTTAAACTGTCATAAAATGCATACATATATGTAACTAGGTCATTGATACTTGTAAAATTTATCAAACAGGATGTACCATCATTTGATGAAAGTCCATTTTCTCCATGAGAATGAGAATCAAAAAACACATACATGCCATTCTTTTTAAATACAGCAGAGCATATGGCCCCAATGGTTAAAAGACCTGATGATGTATACAAAAAGACTGATTGCAATACTTCATGAAGTGTTGGCAAACCCAGATTTTGAGTATCTAAAAGCACGCCACTTACAATCGGCAGTTTCTCAGATGTAAATTTCCCTATCTCCACTTTAAAATCATCTGGAATTTCTTCTAAAGTCAGCAGGTGGTGAATGAATTTTCCATCTTCTCTTAATTTGTTTATAACATTCCGATATAGAACATCTCCCTCACTAAGCACCTTGTCTAATATAGAGCTCTTTTCAATATCAAGGCAGGAAGAGTAAGACAGCATACATAATGCATTACATGTGCACTGATATCCTCTTGATTGCTCAGAAAATCTGACATCATTCTGATGAAAACTTCCAAATACCAAATAACTTGCATTCCACAATTGTTCAGATGATCTTACCGCTTCGTAACACATCACATCATTATCTAACCCTGGTTCCGATGAATCTCTGTTGAAATGCTGCTGTACTAAATTATTTTTATCATGCCAAGCATGTTGTTTGAACATTGTTTTTTGTGAACAAACTGTTATATCTGCTCTTTCAGACAATTTTTCAACAACCCTTGATTGATAATCAACATCCACACCAGGAAAAGTATCGAGAAATACTGCATCAAAATCAGTCTGCACATTTGAGCTAACATTTTCTATGAGCTTGCTAAGATCATTAAGTAACTGTTTAAACTGACAGATGTTTGCCTGCTTGTCTTTTTTAACCTTTACATGTTTTGAATCAGGACTTGTCAATAAAGCATTCTCTAACAACTTCTTATCGTGGAACTCAGTCTGTTTATTTTGTATATTTTCCATGTCTAATTCTGTGCGGTAAACTGGCTGTTTCTGATCATATACCTGTTTCTTTTCATGACTTTGTGCCTGCATCATTTCAGGACTTTCACTTTGTTCTGCCGGCATCCTTTCCGGACTTCCTGCCTGCATCATTTCAGGACTTGTCTTTGCCGGCATCCTTTCCGGACTTCCTGCCTGCATCATTTCAGGACTTGTCTTTGCCGGCATCCTTTCCGGACTTTCAGTATACTTACCTCTTGGCCTCTTTCTGTCCAACACTGCTCCATCTCCTCCATCTGTTCTTGACCTCTTTCCCCACTCTGATCTTCTCTCCTCTGACCTCCTCCACTGTTTCCGTCTAGGCATGGCTACTCACCTGAAAATAGAAAGAAAAGGTCATGTGTAGAATTGCTTAGATACCAACCTACCAAGAAATCGTCAAAATAGAATGTAGAGATATCATACTATTGAAGAAGTGAACAACATGTTGCATTATAAAAGATGGCTTCTCTTTTATTGAAGCTTATCGTGTAGTGAATTTGACCTGAAGTGAGGGCACTGTGGGTATTAAAAAAAGAAGTGATCGGCTGCTCTACTATACAGGCTGATGTGCCTCTTTTTTCAACACTTGAACAGATCAGAAAGTATGATATTTCTAGCTTCTTAATTTGAGATTTCATATAACCACCCAGCAAGCACATGATATAACAACATCATATCAATGTCAATGTGATGTTATAAAGTCACACTGGCTTCGATCTAACATTGTTTGGATGTCATGTTCACACTAGGTAGACACCTTATCAATATTTTCTAAGATACTTATCTGTTACTTCAGCAGCATCACCAGTGTCTGTTCTTAATCTCTATCTCTATTCTTTCCATCTATTTTATAGCATATCTTCATGCACTTCAACCTCAAATGTATGGCAATTCATCTGAAAATAGAATGAAAGTAATATTTACCTACATTGTACATGATCCTAAGACAGTCGCAGTTCCATGATATTAAAGTAAAAAAATTGATGTTGTCATGAAATAGGTCAAGGTCGACTCCTGCTCATCACTTATGCAAACTATGGTGCGCCTGAGTTCTTCATCCATCATATGTAATTTCAAAGAAATTGGTTTGTCCAAAATGAATTCACAAAAAAAGATATTCTAGCATGAACGTATGGTAACCATTTTGATCAAGATAAGAATTTGAATATTACAGATTTATACATGCATATAGCCCCAGGATATAGACAGTCAACCCCAATGTTTTTATAAACACAAATCTGTAAATATTCCTACTATTTCAAGCAAGTTTCCTCATAAATTACCTTTTCTCCATTTTCTTCCATTCATGTGCCTAGAAAATTTAAGTTGACTAAGCAATAAAAATAGATTTTTATTATATATGGGTATGGCTGCCATCTTGGACATGTGACTGGATTATTTATGAACCCCCTTCATAGAGATCCTCCCTACGAAATTTGGCTTTGATATACAATGTGGTTTCAGACAAAAAGATCTTTATATATTTTGGTAATATACATGTACATTGCCTCAAGGTGAGGACAGACCAACCCCTGGAGTCCAATTCTTTTGAGAATCATAAATCATCAGTCCATTTACTCAAATCCTGCATGTTTTTCCCTATAAATGACATTTTGACACTTTTCTCCATTCAAATGCATGGCTGATCTACGTTGACCTTGCAGTAAAATAGGTCAAGGTCATCCCAGGGTCATGATTTATATAAACTTTATAGAACTCCTCTCCCGGATCCTTCATGTCAAGTTTCAAAATCATAGGCCCTCTGGTTCTAAAGAAGAGGATTTTTGGAGGTTTTTGGTATTTATAGCCATGACGGCCATCTTGGTCATGTGACCTTGTCCATTTATATATACTTTCATTCCCACTTCCTAACAATGCTCCTCATAAAGTTTGGCTTTGATTGGCCTAGCAGTTTCAGAGAAGTAGATCTTTGAATATCACTGTAATATACATGTATATTGCCCCGGGGTGGGGGCAGACAGACCCCTGGGGTCCAAATTTTTTCAGGATCATCAATATTAAGTCCATTTGCCCATTTCCTGCAAGTTTTTCCCTACAAATGACATCTTAACACTTTTCCCCATTCAAATGCATGAGCGACCTATGTTGACCTTGCCGTAAAATAGGTCAAGGTCATCCCAGGGTCATGATTTATATAAACTTTGTAGAGCTCCAGTCACTGATGCTTCACATTAAGTTTCAAAATCATTGGCCTTCTGGTTCTGGAGAAGAAGATTTTTAAAGGTTTTTTCTATTTATAGCCATGGCAGCCATCTTGGTCATGTGACCTTGACCATTTATATAAACTTTCTTTCCCCCTTCCCAAGGATGCTCCATATGAAGTTTGGCTTTGATTGGCCAAGTGGTTTCAGGGGAGAAGATGTTTCATTATTATGGAAATATACATGTATATAGCCCAGGGGCAGGGGCAGACAACCCCCCAGGGGCTAAAATTTTCTATTAACATTAATCTTCTGTACATTTGCCTATTCCCAGTAAGTTTTACCCATTAAATAGCATTTTACCATTTTTTCCCATTCAAATGCATTGGCGACCTAAGTTGACCTTGCCGTAAAATAGGTCAAGGTCATCACAGGGTCATGATTTATATAAACTATGATGGACCCGCGTCCCTAATGCTACATACCAAGTTTCATGGAAATCTGCCCACTGGTTCTGGAGAAGAAGATTTTTAAAGGTTTTTGCTATTTATAGCCATGGTGGCCATCTTGGTCATGTGACCTGGACCATTTATATAAACTTTAGTTCCCCCTCTCTAAGGATGCTCCACATGAAGTTTGGCTTTGATTGGCCAAGCAGTTTCAGAGGAGAAGATCTTTGAAATTGTGAACGATGACGGACGACGACGGACGACGACGGACGACGGACGCCGGAGCATGGGTATACTATAAGCTCACCTGTGAGCCTTCGGCTCAGGTGAGCTAAAAATTGCTGACTGGAACGTTAAGCCTCAATACAAACAAACAAGAAACAAATATTGGATGAAAAACATTCTACTATCAAGGTACATGTATACTTAAACGCAAAAGTTTCGCAACAATTTACTTTCTCTTTTTCTTCTACATTGCCTGCGTATAATTATTTTTGAAAATATATTTTATGTCCCTACACAATGAGTAACGATTTGCCATAAACATGATTTGATTGCATGTTTTCGTTCTGACGTTAATGTGACGTTTGTGTTTTTTAACAATTTGCGTCTAAAATATGGATGTTTATTTTGAATAAAAAGCAAACACCATCAATCGATAGCGTGGCGTCTGTACAATCAGAAAACAACAAAAACGTTTTGATTTTTTTGTTTAGCAGCACTCTTAGTTGATGCGTTTCTTTGTTGACGTCAGCGTGTTATTTTCAAACAGCCATTACATGCTCATTTTGCTTGACCAGGACGCGATCTTTTTGCCATTAGTACCATGCCCTGAGGGCTACAAAATGTCATTAAAAGATTTCGATTATTGCTATTCGTTTGCCTATTAACAGCCAATTACGTCAAAACTTTAACACGTCATACACACGTAATAAACGTCGACCAAGGCGTAAAAATTGGATATTTGCGTTTGTTTTCCTCTTTGCTATAGGAAACAAACATCGGTTTAAAAGTTTGTTTTCGCATACAATGTAAGATATTGTACCCGTGACTTTTAAAAAACGGGTTACCGTAATGTTTTGACGTTATCTCAGCAACCATACGCCGCAGCATTCTGATTTTCATGTTGTATGGAAGACAAAGAACAGGACTTGCCATACCATTTATCACCGAAAGAAATTTTGTAGTGGATAGGAAGAAATTTGCGTTTTATATGTGTTGCGAAACTTTTGCGTTTAAGTATATAATATGGCCAAATTACTAGCATACAAGCTAGACATTTTGAGATGAACACACAGTAAATTCTTTCGTCAAGACTATATATTCTGATCTTGTTTGATTTGAGTCGCAACACCAGAAAACCGGTCTCCGGGGTTTCTGCCCAGGTCTGACACAAACCGGTCTGTACAGTCACGGAAGAAAGATAGAAGCTTGAAATTTTGGATTTATGAAGAAGAATTGTACTATCTGTGTAGCGAAAACAAAGGCACTGATTAGCTTCGCAGTTACTGCGAAGCTGATCTGTGCCTTTGTTTTCGCATAGGCAAAAACCTGGTTTCCTCATGATGTGGCTCATTAATGCTTTATAACCATGGTGAACAGCTAAGGCCCTGTGTGTTTGGACAGTTATCCATACTACAACTGTTTCTGTGCAAGTCTCCCAAGGCAGATTACCAGTTCTGTGTGCACATTTCTTTCACCACAAATTCTAGTTTCAGTTGAATATTGAAGATGACTTTATTTGGTATAAAATACTAGCTTCAATTCCATTCATTGACTAATTAGAGATTCACCTCCAGGACCAAACAACTAACTAAATGTTGTGAACCCCTGCAGAAGCTGAGGGTAAGGTTAGGTGCCTCTAAAACCAATTTAATCCCTCAGAAATTTAATAGTACTGATCGTCCAAAGACGATACTTCTGTTGTGGTTCTAGTTGTTTTGTGCTGGTATTGAATTTTTGTGCTGATTGCAACTCGTGTATGTTTTCATATATTTAGTTAAGTTCAGGTAACTTTGGGAAATAGCTGCTCACTCGGCTTACGATATATTCTCTTGTATAAGTACCTGATTGTCAACTGAATTTTTTTCCCACCTCGGTTTGTAGAATAGGAATTTCTCTCTGATTGCACCATTTCCTGATCATTGCTTACTTTTACCTTTTCAAATTAACACAAGCAGTTACAACATGTTAAAAATCTGGGCCCAGTTGTTCAAAACTTCGTTAGCTTAACACGGCCGTTAAGCCCTCAATTTGTTAACCCTATATCAACTTCAAAAGCAAATACACAGTTAATTTTTGTTGACAAAACATGAGAATACTTTGCAATGCAAAGGATTCTCACATTTTTTCAACAAAAAAAATACTGTATTTGTAATATTTAATGAATCGTTAACTAACAACATTATTAATTCTGAACAACTGGCCCCAAGTTTTTGGAAAACCCACCATTTGAACCAAGTTTGTATCTGGTGAGCCCCGTCTGCTAGAACTTCTGATAATTAGTCGTCTGCTCCCGTAATCCCCTAAACTAGAGATTGAGGCCATCTGTAATAAATAAGCTGTGTCACAACCTGGGTTTCTGATGAGGTCTGACACAAACCAGACTGTACTGACACAGAAAATAGCTAGAAGCTTGAATTTTCAGATCTGAGCCGCCGCATAAGAAAACCAACAACATGCATAGGCGAAAACAAAGACGCAGAACAGCTGTGCAGTAACTGCACAGCTGACATGCAGTATTTAGTGTGACTCAATCGGAAATGCCTCGTCCAATCAAGTGCGGCAGGAACTCTGGTCGATTAACAACAAGATGCCAGCCCTGTTCAATTATATACGCGCTTCGCCATGGCGAGATCGCAATTAGGGACATCTTACGGAAAACTGAGATAACTATACCTTAACTGTCTTACAACATGGTTCAGTAAAACTCATTTTGCATTGTCTGCCCAGTCTGGGTTTGGTCACTTTTGTTTTATACCCTGCTGATCATTGTTTTCTTTTCTCTTAACACAGGGGTGATTCAGATGATGCTTCCTGTACTGTCATCCGGGTTATTAAAGTCTAAAAACTTGCCTCTGATAATGGTTTTTCGTATGGGGGACGACAGAAAAATTATTTTCATGTCAAAATCTTGATCTTAGTTTGTTCTAATAGGACCTGCAAAAATTTTGAAAATCGGTGAACAAATAAAGTTTTAATGGCCAAAATGAATTTTGCATAGGGATTTTGCACTGGCAAGGGAGATAATTGATGATCGTGAAAATGCATATTTTTCGAAAATTTTTACCTGATCATGCAGATTTTGTCTCAGGTATGTCATTTGTGTCAATTTATAATAATTTTGAGCAATTATGATTAAATAGTTAGAATTTTTTTTTTTTGCGGGAAAGTATTTACCTCCCTTCCATGAGATTTTTGTACAGGAAATCCCTATTCAAAAATGTTTTTGACCAGAACTTTTTTATTTGTCAACCGATTTTCAAAATTTTTGCTGCACATATTGCGACAAACTAGATGCTTAATTGTGCCAAGAAAATATTTCTTCTACATTTGAACAGTTGTAAAATATCTGCGAAAAACCATTATCACACACTACGAAACAGACTTTAGTATACCATCACATACAAAACCCTGCTGTCGCCCAAGTACATGGTCGGCGGTCGTAAATATGATACTAGCGATTTTGCTGTTGTTTGAGAAATGATATGACTGTTGATATACTCAAATGACAAGGTTTTGACTGCAATGGTTTACAAATGACTCAACAGCACTGGTGGCATCATTTGAATCACCCCCGTTTAAAACTACTCAAATCTATTACTTGATATGGAACATAATGCAACTAACTCTGTCAACATCTTGACAAATCCAAAGGGTGTCACATTCTTGAGAAGAAACTTGCAGATTCTAAAGAACAAGTACTTCAATCATATCAGATAAGTTTGAATTATGTCGGTGATGAAAATTTTAAAACTTGAGGCTCAAAAGCAAACCAGAGAACCAATAATGGTCTTGTAATATGCTCAACTGAGATCTGGTATATAAACAAATGAACATGTTACAGGGGACAGACCCTGGGTATACTATAAGCCCTCCTTGTGAGCCTCTGGATCAGCTGAGCTACTAAAGCAATTGTCAATGCTTGTATCTAATGCAAGATTGGGGTTATTTCTTATACAGTTTGTTAGAATTGTTCTCGAGCGATTATTACAGTAATAAAATTTCTCTAACCTTTAAATACTGTTGTAGACTAGGAGCCCAGATTTGTAATTCTATTCTGTTCTGTTCAGCTGGTGATAGACTGGTCACTGGCATATTAACTAGTCTATAAAAGAAGAGCACTGTAAACCGGTTGTGGCATGTATAAACATTTCAATAGACAACTGCCATTCCCATCAGGAAAACATGTCCATAAAAATATACCCCCTCAAACATCACTTTTATATATAGTCCACCAATATAGGGTTAGACACTAACTTTTTAGCTAATAGAGTCCATCGGACTCCTGACTTCAGAAATCAAGGAGTCCAAACAAAAATTAGGAGTCCAAACTTGAATCATGAGAAAATGCTAACAGCTTATTTTCACAATTTGTCACCATTTAAAAATATACAGACAAGCACCAATTTGTATACACGTGCAAAACCAAGCCATCAATTTTAGCCCAAATGTTAACAGGTTGCCAGCCTTTGGTTTGAAGTCTTTGCTAATCTGATTTTGAATGCACAGAGAGCTATAAAGGAAAAAAGAAAGAAAGAAAAGATCAATCAATCAATAAATAAATATTAAAAAGAACCTTTAATGGAATATTTGAATATTTGATTCTTTTCTGTTGATAACTTCGTTATAATATCGTTTCAAAAAATGTTCTTCGTTTATATCAAGTGTGAAATGCAATCTTTGGGTTTCTCTTAAAGCCAATATCATGTATGTTTCTGTCTATCTAAATGCAGTAAACTGTGTGGTAGAAAAATTAGAGTATTTTGAAAGCTATATTAACTTTAGTGACGTTTAGAATCTTCAGAAAATGACAAGACAAGAAATTTGGTGTCATATTTTCCCCCAGATTCAAGGAGTCTGTCGGACTGCCTACAAGTAAAAACAAGGAGTTCAGCATAATACTTTGGGAGTATTGGACTTTAGTGTCGAACCCTGCCAATATTCACCTGACGGATGAACTCTATTAGTATATCATTATAGTTCTTTGCGATTCTAAATATATCTTTGGGACCGTGATTGTTCGTATGATTTTCATGACTCTTCTTGACTGCTCAGTACTATTTAGCTTGGTAAATCTACCGGTAAATAAGGTCTTAATAAGATTAATAAGTCTTAATAAAATATGCTAAATAACATTGTCAGGAGCGCATAGCTCAAATGGTAGAGCACGCAAATTAAGATAATATCAATTTACATTTTACAACCGAAAATCGTTCAGACAGTGGTTCGAGTCCCACACATTTTTTTCTCAAATACACTTTTCATTCTCAATCGTATTCGATTATTTGATTTTTTTTGTATCAATTTTTTGTATGCCTTTATAATTATCTATTTTTTGTACATATCTTCTTTCATACTTTTATTATATATAGAGCATGGTCGGGCTTCAATAATCAATTTGTTTAAAATTTTCAGCAGAATTACAGAAAAGTTGTGGCAGTCCAAAACTCGAAAATGTTGAAAACATGAGCTGCGACATGAGAAAACCGATTTTTGAAGATTTCGACCAGGTCTTACACAAACTGGCCTGTACAGTCATAGAAGAAGGCTAGAAGCTTGAAATTTCGGAATGTAGTAGAAGAGAAACTGTGCTATCCATGTAGCAAAAACAAAGACGCTGATCAGCTGTGCAGTTACTGTACAGCTGATCTGCGCCTTTGTTTTTGCATAGGCAATAATCCTGTTTTCTGATGAAGCAGCTCATATACGACTCACCTGTACTCACCTGAACGGTAGCTTGAAGAGTCTAAATATGTCAGATACCATTGTCTGTGCTTCCCGAAGTTGTTTCATATTGTCCTCGACTGATCTACTGATACAGGTGCCGCTAAGCTGCAAAAACATTGTTCATCAGGATAATATGAGCCGTGCCATGATAAAGCTGAATTTTCGCTACACAGATTAGATAGTACAATCCCTCTACTTTTTAGCTCACCTGAGCCGTTAGGCTCACAAGGTGAGCTTATAGGATGGCCATGATCCGGCGACCGTCTGTCGTCCGTCCATCCGTCCACAATTTCAAAGATCTTCTTCTCTGAAACTGCTTGGCCAATCAAAGCCAAATTTTATATGAAGCATCTATAGGAAGGGGGAACCAATTTGTATATAAATAATCCAGGTCACATGACCAAGATGGCCGCCATGCCCATATATGGTAAAAACCTTTCTTCTCCAGAACCGGTGAATCAATTTCAATGAAACTTGGCATGAAGCATCTATGACTCAAGTACTACAATGTGTATATAAATCATGACCCTGCCATGACCTTGACCTATTTAACAGCAAGGTCAATTTTGGAAACATTAGCTTTTACATGGGATAAAGTGAAAACTATGGATTTTTTGAAAACTATTGCAGCCTGAGACCTGAAAAGTGGTAGATGCAAACAACTAATGGATTAGATGAAGGTATATGATTAATTTAGGTCAAGGTCATCTCTTGGCCGGTCTGTCGTCCATACACCTTTTCAAAGATTTTTTTCTCTGAAACCACTTGGCCAATCAAAGCCAAATTTTATATGAAGCATCTGTAGGAAGTGGGAACCAATGTGTATATATATAATCCCGGTCACATGACCCCAGATGGCCGCCATGCCCATATATGGTAAAAACCCTTAAAATATCTTCTACTCCAGAACCGGCGAACCGAAACTTTGCATAAGTATGGATGACTCAAGTACTACAATGTATATATAAATCATGACCCTGTCGTAACCTTGACCTATTTTACGGCAAGGTCAACATAGGTCGCCAATGCATTTGAATGGGGAAAACTTTTAAAATGTCATTTAAAGTGAAAGTCTTGCAGGAAATGGGCAGTAGGACTGAATATAAATGATTCTGAAAAAAGATTGGACCCCAGGGGCTCATCTGCCCCCACCCCGGGGCATTATACATGTATATTACCATAATATTCAAACATCTTCTCCTCTGAAATTGCTTGGCCAATCAAAGCCAAATTTTATGTGAAACATCTATAGAATGGGGATATCAATGTATATATAAATAATCTAGGTCACATGACCAAGATGGCTGCCATGCCCATATATGGTAAAAACGCTTCAAAAATCAAATCTTCTCTGGAACTGGTGGACCGATTTCAAAGAAACTTGGCATGAAGCATTGATGGCTAAAGTACTACAATGTGTATATAAATCATGACCCTGTGGTAACCTTGACCTATTTTACAACAAGGTCAACTTAGGTCACCAATGCATTTGAATGGGGAAAACTTTTAAAATGTTATTTGAAGGGGAAGACCAGCAGGAAATTGAAAAATGGACAGAATATTGATTATTCTGAAAAAAGAAAATGGCCGTGTAAAGAATACCCCCTTACACCCCACTTTTAATGTACATCCCTATACTTGGGTGTATAAGGATGTACATTTTCACTTATTTTTTATCCAAAGCGTAGATTGTGGATACTTGTTAGAGATGCCATGCAAAAAAATAAAACAAATGTTAAACATTTCTTTTTTATAGAGAAAAAAAAATTACAGTATATTGCATGGGCATGTTTTCATAATGGAGTTAGTGCTTTACGTCCACTTTCAACAGCTAAGGTCATGTTGGGATGGGCATTCATCTTAGCCATTCTATTCCTGGGCAAGCATCCCAGAGGCAGGTTACCAGTAGCTAGTGCACATCTTTCACCACTAACTGACAAATGCACTTCTTAAAAGGGTAGAAGAGGAAGAGTGGACATAGAAATATAATTACCACCAAATCTTCATGAAAGAAATGTGCCCGATGTGAAAACTGATCGCAGGTCTGCTTAGTTACAAGTGGGACATGCTACCAGTAGAGCTATCACACATGAGCCACGTCATTAGAAAAACACATTTTTTCATATGCGAAAACAAAGGCGCAGATCAGCTGTGCGCTGTGCAGTAACTGCACAGCTGATAAGCGCCTTTATTTTCCCTCTTCTTGTTAGATACCATTTCAAGCTTCTAGCCCTCTTCTGTGGCTATACAAACCGGTTTGTATCAGACCTGGTTGGAAACCCCAAAGACCAAGTTTTCTCGTGTCACAGCTCATTTGATAGCTGTAAATATTGACCATGAGTGACTTACAAGAAAACATAATACTGAGCACACTGGTACTGATATGAGCTGCATCATGAGAAAACCAACATTTTGCATATGCCAAAACAAAGGCACGGATGCTGATCAGCACCTTTGTTCACCTTTGTTTTTGCTTCTTGAAAAGAACAATCCCTCTTCTTGTTACATCCAAAATCACAAGCTTCTAGCCCTCTTCTGTGACTGTACAAACCGATTTGTGTCAGACCTGTTCCGAAACCCCCTAGACCAGTTTTCTCATGTCACGGCTCACTTAATAGCTGTAAATATTGACCATGAGTGACTTATAAGAAAACATAATAGTGTGCACACTGGTACTGATATGAGCAGCATCATGAGAAAACAAACATTTTGCACATGCAAAAACAAAGGCGCAGTAACTGCAAAGCTGATCAGCACCTTTGTTTTTGCAACACAGATAGTACAAATCCCCTACCTTCTAAATCAAAACTTTCTAGTCTCTAGCCACCTTCTGTGCTTGTACAGCTTGTTTTGTGTCAGATATGTGCGGAAACCACATTGTTGGTTTTCTCATGACATGGCTCATGTAATATACTAATAATGTCTCACAAACACTTTTCATATTCTGGCACCGACAGTTTTGTTTTAAACATCCTTGCAACAGCAATGGTTGTAAAGAGCGTTGATGTTTAAGTCTCATCTGAGAGACTGAAGAAATTCAAGAGCAATTCTTCACCACCTGGGGCCAGTTGTTCAAATAAAACGATGTCGTTAGATAACTGGGGCCAGTTATTCAAAGCGCTTCGTTAGCTTAAATTCATCGTTAAGACCTCAACTCGTTAAGTAAATGCAATTACATAAGCAAATACACTGCTATTTTTTATTGATAAAATGTGAGAATCCCAGGCTGTCAACCAAGTTTTGAAAAAAATATAGGAGTTTATATGGGAAATTTTTCTAGGAAATATAGGAGGTTTTAGCTCATTTTAAGAGAAAAATATAGGAGTTTTATCGTGAAATCGCTTCATTTTATGCTCATACTAACAATCCTTACCTCCACACTCACTTTTTCTATTAATTAATGTCTAAAATATCTAGATAACACGGGGACCCAACTGTTAATCGTGATTATTGATGCGACGTGGAATGTTAATGCATGCTATTATGAAGTTTCGTATGCGTCGGCGAGATCGTTACGAATGCGACGTTCCACATCCTCTGCCCTTGGACCGTAAGTAGCACATTTTTTACTCTCGCGAAAATAAACAAAGCCGAGTTTGCAAAATCGGCGTCCACTATGATCTGCAAATTTCTTCTATGTTCCCACTTGAAGTCAATTGGAATACTTACGGCACTTGTGTTTTTCAGCTAATGGTTAATAAAGTTGACATGTAGATACAATTTTGCCACGGAAACTCATTACATTCTTAAAGTTCTTTTGTTTTTCTTTGTCTTGGTCGTAAATTAAGAAGTATAACACAGTCCTGTGGGTGTCTTTATTGAAATTTGTATCCAAACGGCGTTGTAAATGCACATTTCTTTACTGAGCGTGAAAAACAGTGAGATAAGCATCTTTTGTATGCATCGAAGACGAAGGTACGTACTACTAGAATGAGTCATGGAAGAATTGGCATTTTTGTTGTGCTCTTTCAAAAGTTATTTACGTACATGCAGAAGCATAACGAGTGCCTTTATCAAGCGAAATAGTGCATGGTGTTTTTTCCTTGGACTAAATGCACTTCGATGAGCGAGCTTCAAAGCATATACCACTTTTATTTTGAATGAGGTCACAGAATAGGGTTTCTGATTCAGCTTTGTCAACATTCGAGTGACACATCTGATGTATTCTTGCCTCGAAACAGCAAATCATTTTCGAACATATCAGTGACAGAGCTTGTATGTTTCCTAACATTTAATGAATCTAAGGCTAAACCAAATAATTTTTGATCATTAAATATGGGTGGCTCCACGCATTTCTGATAAGCAGTGGGAAAAACAACAGAATTAAAGGGGTTTATGCGGTTTTTAGGTGCGGTTGCGAGGCAGTTTTCCATTGGAATGGCGTGTGATCAACTATGGTTATTTCATTGCATTAATATAAGAAGAGTCTTCGGGAGCACTTAGAACCCTCGGCCTCGGGCTCAACAACTTTCTCCAGCCTCTGCAAGTAATAATACAATCATGGTTGACCCCTTTAACATGTATCTAAAAATGTTTATTGAAGAAAATGCATCGCTGTCTCAAATATCGCAACATTTGCTATAATATTTTACTGAATCGTCGGTCTCATTCTTCCACGATGCATTTCTGTGTCACATATAAAATTTTAACAAAATCTTCGATGCATACAACAGATACTTATCTCACTGTTTTTCATGCTTAGTAGATAAATGTGTATTTACAAAGCCGTTTGGATACATATTTCAATAAAGACACCCACAGGACTGTGTTATAGTTTTTAGTTTACGACCAAGACAAAGAAAAACAAAAGAAATTTAAGAATGTAATGAGTTTCCGTGGGAAAAATTGTATCTACATGTCAACTTTATAAACCATTAGCTGAAAAACACAAGTGCCGTAGGTATTCCAATTGACTTCAAGTGGGAACATAGAAGAATTTTGCAGATCATAGTGGACGCCGAATTTGTAAACTCGGCTTTGTTTATTTTCGCGAGAGCAAAACATGTGATACTTACCGTTCAAGGGCAGAGGATGTGGAACGTCGCATTCGTAACAATATCGCCGACGCATACGAAACTTCATATTAGCATGCATTAACATTCCACGTCGCATCAATAATCACGATTAACAGTTGGGTCCCCGTGGATAAAGTAACCATTCAGTTCCAAAGCATCACAATCCAGACAGGTGACCATTCATGTGATGATGTGTGATGAAGCATTATGCAGGATGGTGATACTAAACAGGCCCATTAGCTGACTCTCACAGAATTAAATTTTTTTTTGTCTATATAGGAACTCTTTTGGCAAAATACAGGCTTTTTCATTGAAAATATATATATACAAAGAATAAATAGAAAATTAAGGTAAACTTTTTCTCTACATCTTAAGACATACTTTTTTATTTTTCACACTGATCATTTACAATAGTAAAAAATATAAAAATTTCATAGTGAACTAGAGGACCATTGGTCCTGTAGCTCACCTGAGAGATTATCACATTGTAAGCTCATGAGATTTAAATTAATTGAGAATCGACCAATGAAAGTCTATGCATGGACACTATTGACCCCCGGGGCATGGCCTAATTTGACCCAGGGGCATGACTGGCACAATTTATAATGGGGACAGTTACCAAACATTGCTACATACAAAATATAGAAGCTCTGGGCCTTGTGGTTTCAGAGAAGAAGTTTTTTTTAGTTTTTCCTATTGTAAGTCTATGGAGACTATCTACCCCTGGGGCGTGGCCAAATTTGACCCCAGGGGCATGAATGGCACAATTTATGTAGAGGACCATTAGCCATTGCTACATACCAAATATCAAAGCTGTGGGCCTAGTGGTTTCAGAGAAGAAGATTTTTTTAGTTTTTCCTATTGTAGGTCTATGGAGACTATCGACCCCCGGGGCGTGGCCAAATTTGACCCCGGGGACATGATTGGCACAATTTATGTAGAGGACCATTAGCCATTGCCACATACAAAATATCAAAGCTGTGGGCCCTGTGGTTTCAGAGAAGAAGATTTTTTTATTTTTTTCCCATAGTAAGTCTATGGAGACTATCAACCCCCGGGGCGTGGCCAAATTTGACCCCAGGGGCATGAATGGCACAATTTATGTAGAGGACCATTAGCCATTGCTACATACATGTACCAAATATCAAAGATTTTTTAGTTTTTTTCCTATTGTAGGTCTATGGAGACTATCGACCCCCGGGGCGTGGCCAAATTTGACCCCAGGGGCATGATTGGCACAATTTATGAAGAGGACCATTAGCCATTGCCACGTACAAAATATCAAAGCTGTGGGCCCTGTGGTTTCAGAGAAGAAGATTTTTGAATTTTTTTCCCATCGTAAGTCTATGGAGACTATCAACCCCCGGGGCTTGGCCAAATTTGACCCCAGGGGCATGAATGGCACAATTTATGTAGAGGACCATTAGCCATTGCTACATACCAAATATCAAAGCTGTGGGCCTAGTGGTTTCAGAGAAGAAGATTTTTATAGTTTTTCCCATTGTAAGTCTATGGAGACTATCTACCCCCGGGGCGTGGCCAAATTTGACCCTAGGGGCATGGCTGGCACAATTTATGTAGAGGACCATTAGCCATTGCCACATACCAAATATCAAAGCTGTGGGCCCTGTGGTTTCAGAGAAGAAGATTTTTGAATTTTTTTCCCATAGTAAGTCTATGGAGACTATCGACCCCCGGGGCGTGGCCAAATTTGACCCCAGGGGCATGATTGGCACAATTTATGTAGAGGACCATTAGCCATTGCTACATACCAAATATCAAAGCTGTGGGCTTAGTGGTTTCAGAGAAGAAGATTTTTTTAGTTTTTCCCATTGTAAGTCTATGGGACCTATCTGTTGCCATGGAAACCACAATTTTGATACAATCTGCTCCAAAACCTAATGCCATTAATCCCCCAACCCAATTATGGTTAACATTAAATTTGATCAAGATCGGCCTACTAGTTTCAGAAATATTCTTCTTTGAAATTGTGGACGGACGGACGGACGGACGGACGGACGGACGACGGACGGACGACGGATGCCTGCCTATCCTATAAGCTCACCTGTGAGCCTTCGGCTCAGGTGAGCTAAAAAGAGTTATCATATTCTTTCTCACAGGTAAAATAAATCCACAACTCTGAATCTTAGCTGAAATTCCAACGTCCATAATGTAGAACAGAATATTAATACATGTACTGTATGTAATTAGGCGGGGGTCTGGGGGTCGCCTAGGCCCCAGAAGCTCTAGAGTACATACCTTTGTCCAATTGTACACTGTACACTTGCATCAATTTACCACAAAATTAAGGCAAAGGAAGAAAGAAATTAAAACAGTGTTTTCTGAGGAAAACTATGTCCCCCCAACCGTTTAGTAATTGAAGTTTAGTTACCTTGTGATATGAAGTTTAACTATGCAAGCCAGCATGACCATCTTGTTCTGTATGGTATGGTAGTATAAACTTGTTTTGGACTCTGTCTATGGGCAACACCCATAACTAGTTTGGCTTTCAATTTTTAAAGAGCATTTAATTCATTCTCATCCAGTATTATATATGTCATTTCATGATAGCTGTAATAGCATGGTATAACTCCGCTTTTTTGATACGGTACATTTCTGATATAAATATGGTCTATCAATGTACTTCTACGAGTTGTCGGTTTGGAAATGACTTGTGAAAAGCTTTCTTGAAGAGACAATATCTTGGATTTTAGGAAGTCAACATTAAAATCACCAAGTAAAATCAACTTGTCGCAATCTAAACTCGTGTACAATATTTGTAAATTGTCACAAAAATGTTTCAAGTCTAGTCTTGGAGGTCTATAGACATTGATCAATACGACAGGTGGATTGAATAGTTCAATTGCTTTACAAGATATTGCGTTGGAAATACTAATTTCAACAGTTTTTACAGACTCACAACCTTGAAAATTAGGTCAAGGTCACCAAAATCTAATCAACTCTGAGCCTTCTTGCAACAATGCTTCTGTGCAAGTTTGGTCAAAATCCATTAATTGGTTTACAAGATATTGCGTTGGAAAGACTAATTTCAACATTTTTTTATGGACTCGTGACCTTGAAAATTCCTCGACCCAAATCGACATAAATAGGTCGGCTCTTGACACATCACCATCTATAGAAATCCTTTTATTTGCGAGTGTACATAAAACAAATGGTTACCTACTGTTGTATTTATCGGGGTAATCCCTGGGCGGGGTTGAGGGAGGGGGGGGGGCGGTACTCTGATTTTTCTAGGGTGTACTTACTTTTTCTGGGTTAAAAATTTTGAATTTAGTTTTTTTTTTTTTTTTTTAATTATTTTTTTTTTTTTTAAATCAGTATATTTTGGGATATGCAGGTTTTTAGAGAGTATTTTTGGGGAGGTCCCACAAAAATGTTGTAATTTTTAGGGTTGTTCATTGTTGAAAAAGGACTATTTTTGGAGTTTTATGGCCATTTCAGGCATAAAACATGCTTACCTTTTGTTGTTTTAGTGGGGCACTCCCCAGGGGAGAGAGTGCTCTAATTTTATATACAGTTCAACCTCATTATAACGCACCTCACTATAGTGCGGTTTTCAATATAACATGGCCATGTCATGGCTCCCAAATTAATTATTTTGTTATATATCTTTTGTGAATAACCTCATTATAACGCGGTTCACTTATAACACGGTCTGTTTCCATGGACCCCAAAGATAGCGTTATAATGAGGTTGACCTTTATATATATATATATATATATATATATATATATATATATATATATATATATATATATATATATTTTTTTTGAATTTATGTTTGTGGGGGGGGGGGGGGGGGGGAGTCAGTATTTTTTTTGGGGGGGGGGGATGGGGTATGGAGTTTTTTGTAGGTAATTTTTGGGGGTCCCACAAATATTTATTTTCCTGGTATTTTAGAATCCACTGTCATACTGTCATTTTAGAATCCACTGTTATTTTTTTTTTGTGGGGGGGGGGGGTACAGAGTAGATGCTGGGGCTTAGCCTATGTATTAGCAAAATGTCAAGAGTACCCTCCCTGGGGGATACTCATATATATCAAACTGGTATGTATGTGCATCCCTGCGCTTAAAAATGGAGGTTATTCAGTGATGATCAGACAATAAATTGGGTGCTTACAGACTTGAAGGCACTGAAAAAATACTGAAATTTATGTTTTTCATCCTTTTTTCAGAATCAGAATAGTTTACTGGTGAAATGCCAAAATGACAATACCTCACAGGGGGTAGGGGTGCTTATCTGACATTTCAGCATAGGAAAACAATGATTCAGGGAGGTTATCCCAGTCCCCAACAATGCTTCTGTGCAAGTTTGGTCAAAATCCATCAATTGCTTTACAAGATATTGCGTTGGAAATACTAATTTCAACAGTTTTTACAGACTCACAACCTTGAAAATTAGGTCAAGGTCACCAAAATCTAATCAACTCTGAGCCTTCTTGCAACAATGCTTCTGTGCAAGTTTGGTCAAAATCCATTAATTGGTTTACAAGATATTGCGTTGGAAAGACTAATTTCAACATTTTTTTATGGACTCGTGACCTTGAAAATTAGGTCAAGGTCACCAAAATCTAAACAACTCTGAACCTCCTCACAACAATGCTTCTGCGCAAGTTTGGTCAAAGTCCATCAATTGGTTTACAAGATATTGCGTCTGAAATACTAATTTCAACAGTTTTTATGGAATTGTCACCTTGGAAACTATGTCAAGGTCACCATAATCTTATCAACTCTGAGCCTCCTCCCAACAATGCTTCTGTGTAAGTTTGGTCAAAGTCCATCGATTAGTTTACAAGATATCCCGTCAGAAAGACTAATTTCAACAGTTTTTGACTAGTGACCTTGAAAATTAGGTCATGATCACCAAAATCTTATCAACTCTGAGCCTCCTCCCAACAATGCTTCTGTGCAAGTTTGGTCAAAATCCATCAACTAGTTTACAAGATATCGTATCGGAAAAACTAATTTCAACAGTTTTATGGACTCGTGACCTTCAGAATTAGGTCAAGGTCATCAAAATCTAATCAACTCTGAACCTCCTCTCAACAATGCTTCTGTGCAAGTTTGGTCAAAAACCATCAATTGGTTTACAAGATATTGCGTTGGAAATACTAATTTCAACAGTTTTTATGGACTTGTGACCTTGAAAATTAGGTCAAGGTCACCAAAATCTAATCAACTCTGAGCCTCCTCCCAACAATGCTTTTGTGCAAGTTTGGTCAAAGTCCATCAATTAGTTTACAAGATATCATATCGGAAAAACTAATTTCAACAGTTTTATGGACTCATGACCTTCAGAATTAGGTCAAGGTCATCAAAATCTAACCAACTCTGAGCCTTCTCCCAACAATGCTTCTGTGCAAGTTTGGTCAAAATCCATCAATTGGTTTATAAGATATTGCGTTGGAAAGACTAATTTCAACATTTTTTATGGACTCGTGACCTTGAAAATTAGGTCAAGGTCACCAAAATCTAATCAACTCTGAGCCTTCTCGCAACAATGCTTCTGTGCAACTTTAGTCAAAATCCATCAATCGGTTTACAAGATATTGCGTTGGAAAGACTAATTTCAACATTCTTTATGGACTTGTGACCTTGAAAATTAGGTCAAGGTCACCAAAATCTTATCAACTCTGAGCCTCCTCACAACAATGCTTCTGTGCAAGTTTGGTCAAAATCCATCAATTGGTTTTCAAGATATTGAGTTGGAAAGACTAATTTCAACAGCTTTTATGGACTCGTGACCTTGAAAATTAGGTCAAGGTCACCAAAATCTAATCAACTCTGAGCCACCTCCCAACAATGCTCTTGTGCAAGTTTGCTCAAAATCCATTCATTTGTTCAGAAGATATCGCGTCGGAAAACCTAATTTGATCAGTTTTCATGGGCTGGTGACCTTGAAAATGAGGTCAAGGTCACCAAAATCTAATCAACTCTTTCCCCCCTCCCAACCATGTATCTATGCAAGTTTGGTCAAAATCCATCCACTGGTTCAAAAGATATCGCGTAAGAAAGAAGCTACGCGGACGCGGACGCCGACGCGGACGCCGACGCCGACGCCGACGCCGACGGGAACCGCACCAAAAACAATATGTCCCCCACCTTCGGTTGGGGGGACATAAATAGATAAAAAAGACACAATATAACCAGAGGACCAATGGTCCTGTAAACGCTCACCTGAGTCTGCTGCATATACCAATAAACATGTTTGAATATTATGGTATTTAACCCCAGTGCAGGGGCAGATGAAGCCCTTGGGCCGTTTTCTTTTTTCAGAATAATCAATATTCTGTCCATTTGCCAATTTCTTGCTGGCTTTTCCCTTCAAATGCCATTTTAACAGTTTTTCCCCATTCAAATGCATGGGCAACCCATGTTGACCTTGCCATAAACTTGGTCAAGGTCATCACAGGGTCATGATTTATATATACATGTACATTGTAGTACTATAGCCATAGATGCTTCACGCCAAGTTTCATTGAAATCCATCTATTGGTTTCAGAGAAGAAGATATTTGAAGGGTTTTTACCATATATGGGCATGGCAGCCATCTTGGTCATGTGACCTAGATTATTAATATATACATTGGTTCCCCCATCCAATAGATGCTTCACATAAAATTTGGCTTCAATTGGCCAAGTGGTTTTAGAGGAGATGTTTGAATATTATGGTAATATACATGTTTGTTATATGACTGAAGAAAATCCTGTCTCCTGATTGGCTCATTCAGTTTTAATAAATCCTAATATTTGCTTGAAAACAAGACCAAACTGATGAAAACCGGATCAAACCAGTTCCTTGAGGTTAATTATTTTGACAGTTTTTCTATATTAACTTCCAAAATCTATATTACCCTCCTGAGTACCCATCACCATGAAATCAGCATGGGCTAGGTGAAATTGACATGATTTGCTGTATGTGTATAAAACCTGCAAGTTAGCTATAAATAGCCTGAGCTCATTTCAGTTCATGAAATCTACATGCTTTGCAGTAACAAACATTTACAGGTAAACAAAGCACTAGATAATGAGGTGTATTTGGTGATAGTTAAGGGATAATTTTGTTTATTTTTCATAAGAAACTATGTTGTTGGTACCCATTGGAATTGTCTCGTTGTGGTGATTTTTATGAGTACCCATAAGATAGGTTTTATTAAGAACAAACAAAATTATTGTGCAATTATAATCAGTTGCTCCTCTTTATCTAGCTGTTATGATTTTGTTCATTTATTTATTTTAATGGAAATATAAAATAAACATTAAAACAGTGGAAAAGTCATATAACAAAACAGTTATTGACTTCAATTTCGGTAGATATAAGGATTTATCTACCTTCAAAAGTGATATTCACCTCGGCCTGCGGCCTCGATGAATATCACTTTCTCAGGTAGATAAATCCTTATATCTACCTCATTGAAGTCAATAATTGTATAATATTGCCCCGGGGTATGGGAATATGAGCCCTTAGGTCCATTTTTTTTCCAGAATCATTAATATTTAGTCCTACTACCCATTTCCTGCAAGATTTTCACCTCAAATGACTTTTTAAAAGTTTTCCCCATTCCAATGCATTGGCCACCTATGTTGACCTTATCATAAAATAGGTCAAGGCCACCACAGGGTCATGATTTATATACACATTGTAGTACTTCAGCCATTGGTGCTTCATGCCAAGTTTCTTTGAAATCGATCCACCAGATTCGGAGAAGAAGATTTTTGAAGGGTTTTTACCATACAGGGATTTTTTATGCAATTTTGGGAAGGGGCCCTAGGGCCATTCTGATTGGGAAAATTAACGACATACATCATAATTTGGGAAATTTTCAAAACATTCAAAGTTGATGATATTTTCCAATTTGACATAGTAAATTAAGGTTAATCATTTTAAATCATTAAATAATAACTTAAAATCAAAGTTTAACATCATTTCAAATAGCAGAGTTTGATTTTCACAATTTTTAGGAACTGTTAAGAATTATTTTCAGCTCTGATTGGGAATTTTTTTCTTCAAATTGGGAAAAAAGTCACCTAATTTGCATTGGGAATGGGGCCTTATTTCGGCCCCTGAGACATGCGGAAAAAATCCCTGCCATATATGGGCATGGCAGACATCTTGGTCATGTGAACTAGATAATTTATATATACATTAATTTCCCCATTCCATAGATGCTTCACATAAAATTTGGCTTTGATTCGCCAAGCGGTTTCAGAGGAGAAGATGTTTGAATATTATGGTAATAAACGTGTATATTGCCCCGGGGTGGGGGCAGATGAGCCCCTGGGGTCCTTTTTTTTCAGAATCATTAATATTCAGTCCTACTGCCCATTTCCTGCTAGACTTTCACTTTAAATGACATTTTAAAAGTTTTCCCTATTCAAATGCATTGGCGACCTATGTTGACCTTGCCGTAAAAAAAGGTCAAGGTCATCACAGGGTCATGATTTATATACACATTGTAGTACTTGAGCCATCGATGCTTCATGCCAAGTTTCTTTGGAATCGATCCACCGGTTCTGGAGAAGAAGATTTTTGAAGGGTTTTTACCATATATGGGCATTGCGGCCATATTGGTCATGTGACCTGGATTATTTATATACACATTGATAACCCCTTCCTATTGATGCTTCACATAAAATTTGGCTTTGATTGGCCGACTGGTTTCAGAGGAGATGATGTTTGAATATTATGGTAATATACATGTATATTGCCCCGGGGTGGGGGCATATGAGCCCCTGGGGTCCAATTTTTTTCAGAATCATTAATATTCAGTCCTACTGCCCATTTCCTGCAAGACTTTCACTTTAAATGACTTTAAATGACATTTTAAAAGTTTTCCCCATTCAAATGCATTGGCGACCTATGTTGACCTTGCCGTAAAATAGGTCAAGGTCATCACAGGGTCATGATTTATATACACATTGTAGTGCTTGAGCCATCAATGCTTCATGCCAAGTTTCGTTGAAATCAGTCCACTGGTTCCGGAGAAGAAGATTTTTTAAGGGTTTTTACCATATATGGGCATGGCGGCCATCTTGGTCATGTGACCTGGATTTCTTATATATACATTGGTTCCCCCTTCCTATAGATGCTTCATATAAAATTTGGCTTTGATTGGCCAAGCGGTTTCAGAGAAGAAGATCTTTGAAAATGGTGGACGACGGACGGACGGACGGACGGACGACGGACGGACGGACGGACGACAGAGCATGGGTATACTATAAGCTCACCTTGTGAGCCTGACGGCTCAGGTGAGCTAAAAACATGACAACTTCATGGAAACTAGGATATATAATTTATTAATTGTTATGAAAATGGGACATGATTTGGACTTAAAAGTTTCCCTGACTAAGGAGTGACATAATGACCATTGTTATATACCTAATGTATCTGTACAATAGAAACGTGTCGTGTTGTAACGGACAGAACTTTCTGCTGTTTTAGGCGTCGTAGGGCATTAATACCATTAATGCCCTGAGATGACGTCATAGCAGGGCAATAATGGTGTTAATGCCCTGAGATGACACCATAGCAGGGCAATAATGCTGTTAATGCCCTGAGATGACACCGTAGCAGGGCAATAATGGTGTTATTGCCCTAGGGCAATAATGGTGTTATTGCCCTGAGACTGGCATACACCTGTTTACATGTTATGGACACTGGCATGTGTTCATTTCATCTAAATTTAACATGGCAGGTGGGTGTACATTTCAGACGTACATTTCATCTTAATTTAACGTCACTTTGCGGCTAATCACTTACCAATCAACGGCTATGGGCTTGTCATTATGCGCAATTTCAAGACAGCATTCGCAATAAATAAATAAATAAATAAATAAATAAATAAATAAATAAATAAATAAAACGTACATATGCTGGAGGAAAGGTATATAACAATGACGATATAACATTCTTTTCCAAGTGCATTAACGTTTGCCAAGCCCTCGGGCAATAATGTGTTGCAGCCCTCACCGCTACGCGGTTCGGGCTGCAACACATTTTTGCCCTTGGGCTTGGCAAACGTTAATGCACGGAAAAGAATGTTTTATCCTCTTATTAAAGTTTATGCACTTTTTAATAAACAGTATAAATATGATTTTATTTAAAAAAAAATAAAGAATGAAAAATAAAGATGGCAAAAGGCAGTATCAGAGCACTACTATATACTAGATATTCATCTGCAACAAAGGACTAGGGCATTTAACGCCTGATTTTGGCCTCAGATTTTGCTAAAAAATAAATTTTGGAATTTAGGTGAGAAAACTGTTCCCCCAAACAGTCATATATCTCCTCTATTAAAAACAAGAATAAGTACTTCATTTATCCTACAAGCGTTGCCATGGCAACGCCCAGAAGAACCATAGATAGAGCACATTCTGCACTTTTTGGTCTATTTTGGACCATTTCTGAACATATTTTTTAATTTTTAAGTGCCAGCCCACACTCCGAACAAAATTATACTCAGCATACAATATCTCTGGATGATACTTCATAATTATTTCACAATAAGAAATTGTTCGTCACGTGGGCCGGTAGTTGAAAATGATGTTGAATGGTGAAAAATAGACCCAAAATTGCAAAAAGTGATATTTCTATGGTTTTCGGAGCGTTGCCATGGCAACATGTGTAATATGAATGTAATAGTTGTGCTAGATTTTATAAGCAGGGACCTATACCTGCTATTTGCAATACGTTTCTCCTCAAAATTCCAAAATTCAGTTTTTTATCAACACATGAGGCCGAAATCAGGCCTTAAATTCCCTAGGCCTTTTCCAAAAAATATAGGAAATATTTTCAAAATATAGGAGAACTTATATGAATATAGGAGGTGCTTAAAAATATAGGATTTGGACCCAAAATATAGGAGTTTAATAGGAATATAGGAATCAGTTGACAGCCTGGAATCCTTTGCATTGCAAAGGATTCTCACATTTTTTCAACAAAATAACAGTGTATTTGTAATATTGCCATTTGAAATTTTAACAAATGGTTAACTAACAACATTGTTAATTTTGAACAACTGGGCCCAGTTCATTAAAAATTTCAAATGGCAATATAACAAATACACTGTAATTTTTTGTTGAAAAAATGTTAGAATCCTTTGCAATGCAAAGGATTCTCACATTTTTTCAACAAAAAAATAACAGTGTATTTGCTTTTGAAGTTGATATATAGTTAACAAATTGAGGGCTTAACGACAGTTGTAAGGTAACAAGGTTTTGTACAACAAGGAACTGGTTTACAATGGGAGTGTTGTAACCACTACACTAAGGAGGCACTATCACCGACACACATGAACAATCTTATAATCAAGAAACAGAGATGGTCTTTCATTCTTAGTCAGAGACGAGTGACCATGGCGGCTTCTTAAAACTATAAGGTGTACCTTAATAGACTGAAGAGCACCGTATAACCCAGGCAGACTGGAGTCAACTGCTGTTTCTGAAAAAATGTCATTAAATACTGTAATGTGTGTAATTTGTTTGGATTAACAATCCAAACCTACATTCGCAATACTGTTTGCAATACTCATTGCAATACTCTTAGCATCTTTTTGAGGTACAGCTCAACCTCATTATAATGCGCCTCACTGTAGTGTCATTTTCAATATAACACAGCCAAGCCACAGCTTCAAAAATAATTATTTTGCTATAATTCTATGAGCCAATAATGTGGTTTTTGAACAGGTCCAACACAAACTTGTCTGTATCATCAAAGAAGACGGCTAGAAGCTTGAACATTTGGATTAAGAAAGTCGATAAAAGGAACTATCTGCGTAGCAAAAACAAACACACTGATCAGCTTTGAGGTTACCGTGAAGCTGTTCTTCATCTTTGTTTTTGCATATGCAGATGGTTGGTTTACTCATGATGTTGCTCATATGTCTATTGTAAACAACCTTGTTATAACACAATTTCACTTATAACACAGTATGTTTCCATGGACCCCAAAGACAGCGTTATAATGACGTTGACAAGTACTTTGTTTATTTTGTGGTTCAACTTTCCAGACAACTATTTTTCAGTCATGTTAAGACATAGCCACCACTTCCTGGTTATTAACCAGTACTATGGAGCATAAATATGTCATGCTCAAGGACACAACCTGGTCCTGAGGTTATAAAACATTTTTCATGCTCAACTCAGCTGAGCTTGAAATTTCAATTCCTCATAAATACAGAAATAGCCCAAATTAATTGACTATTTCGGTTTAGACCATCAAAACTAGTAATTTTTCCTGCTATTGCCGCCTGTGGGGGTCGAGCCCAGGACCTCTCAAGTCAGAGTTCGATGCTCTACCACTATGCCACCACTCTCCCTTCAAACTGAATTTGGCATGAAATATCAGTTTCCCCTTGTTACCTTACCAACCACATGTACCCTAGAGCTGCAGCATATCAAATGAGCCGCGACGCGAGAAAAACGTTCTTCAGGGTTTCTGACCAGGCTTGACACAAATCAGCCTGTACAGTCACAGAAGCAGGCTAGAGTCTTGAAATTTTTGCTATAAGTAGAAGAGTAGTTGTACTATTCATGTAGCAAAAACAAAGGGGCTGATCAGCTGTGCAGTTACTGCACAGCTGATCTGCATCTTTGTTTTCGCATAGGCAAAAATCTGGTTTTCTCATGACGCAGCTCAAATTATGCCTGAAGTGTCTGGAACTTGACAATCTGCTTGAATTCCATAATTACAGTAAAATACTGTAAGTTTGAAAATTTTCGCTTGACTTTTACTTCACGAATTTTCGATTTACGAATTATTAGCGAGTTCTAGAATTTACGAGCCAGTACTCGTACAGTCTATAAAGCTCAAAATACTTCTTTATTAGCAAAATTATTATTTTTGCGAGGCAACAAATTTGCAAAATAAGTGAAAATTAAGTTCTCGCGAACATTTCCAAATTTACAGTATTTGGTAAAGATTGCCTGAGTCTGGAATTTTTATCAATGGTTGGTCAGATTTGTACCATTTGCACTGATGTCATTATTATTGGTACCATTGGGAGAATCCGGAACACACACATTGTTTAGGCAGAAATGAACTGAAAAATGTAACCCAGCTTCTGATTGGTTACCTGGTAAATAGTGTCTCCCAACACTGAAGAGCTTCATAGGTAACTGACTCTCTTGTAAAATATTTCTCGCCAAAAATGCTGAAAAATATTAATGATATATTAAAAGCAAAAATGGTATGGTAGAATTCATGTTTTAAGTGAGATATGGATGATATGGTAAATCATGGAATGTGTCGATTTCTTGGAAACTGAGGATTTAAATAAATACCATATTCATTCTAATTACATGTAGCACACAGTGAGCTTAACTTTTCAAAATAACTGAAAGTTAATATTGTTCTAATTAGCGCACACTATGAACGAAAACAACACCTCAAAATGCTGTTCAAAATAACCATGTCAAAAATTTCAATAATGATATCATTTAAGTGTTCTTATTGTTGATCATTTAAGGTTAAGTAATAATAAGTCTAATGCTGTACTTATGTGTATGACTGGTGTAAAATACCAATACACTATTCAAGTAGTGGGCGCTTATGCACATGTTTTTTGGGGAATGACCATGGAATGAGCTTATTGTAGCATGTGCACTAATTAAATATTCCAACTAAGAATAAGTGAGGATTTACCATTTGAGCCACCTCATGGGAAAACCAACAATCTGCATAGGGCGAAAACAAAGACGCAGATCAGCTTTGCGGTAACCGCGAAGCTGATCAGCGCCTTTGTTGTCGCTACTCAGATACTACAATTCCTTTTCTACTTAAATCCAAAATTTCAAGCTTCTAGCTCTTGTTTGTGCTTGTACAGGCCGGTTTGTGTCGGACCTGTTCGGAAACCACATTGATGGTTTTCCTATGGGGAGGCTCATTTATCAGAGCACTTGACTACAATTCCTCTTCTACTTAAATCCAGAATTTCAAGCTTCTAGCTCTTGTTTGTGCTTGTACAGGCCGATTTGTGTCGGACCTGTTCGGAAACCACATTGTTGGTTTTCCCATGGGGAGGCTCATTTATCAGAGCACTTGACTACTGTAACGGGGTAGTCTCCCTTGGAAATATGCAAATTTCAAACTCGAAACTGTGTGAATCGAGTAAGTGTTGAGTATATAGCGCAGTAAACCACCCTTGGTGGATGAGCATGCTTTTCCACCGACGGGGTTTCTGGGGCTTAGCTCGGCTGTTCGTTACATTTGGTGGCAGCGGTGGGATGATGACAACCGCCAGTCCGGGGTTGCCTTACCCATGTAGTCCCCAGGCCAAGACTTGGGACGAGTCTTCTCGGAGGGGGAAGTAGTCTCCCTTGGAAATATGCAAATTTCAAACTCGAAACTGTGTGAATCGAGTAAGTGTTGAGTATATAGCGCAGTAAACCACCCTTGGTGGATGAGCATGCTTTTCCACCGACGGGGTTTCTGGGGCTTAGCTTGGCTGTTCGTTACACTACAATTCCTCTTCTACTTAAATCCAAAATTTCAAGCTTCTAGCTCTTGTTTGTGCTTGTACAGGCCGGTTTGTGTCGGACCTGTTCGGAAACCACATTGTTGGTTTTCCCATGGGGAGGCTCATTTATCAGAGCACTTGACTACATTTGTGGCACATTTTAGGGTTCATCACATAATAAATATTTAACAGTGGCAGATTTAGAGGGTTCAAGGGGTTTGCTTGAAACCTCTGCGAACATTTTATTTGATTTTCATGGGGAAATTTGAGAAAATATTCGGGAAAGTAAGCAAACAAACCCCTCTTAGTGAATTTGACAACCTTCTCCAGAAATCCTGGATCCGCCCGTGCTAATTAACCATTAATTTTAAACAATTACTGTAATCCAATTTATTTTTGCTGTCATTATATAACATGGTTTTGTGTCGAAGCCTAGTTGTGCGACAATTTATGATTGGAATTGTCGGAAAAGATTGGAAAAATGATCTATACAAAAATATTTTTTCAGTGCAATTTATTTAACACATTCAACTTTAGTGCAAAAATAAATCGCTCTTATATTATAAAAAATGGTTAAGAGTACTTAACAGGCATTTACCAAGAAAAGTCATTTGTGAGCAGCCTCTGAGCCACATCTGGTCCTGAACATGGATTTTTTTATCTGTCACTTTCTCCGCCACACGGTATACTTCAGATGCTTCGTTAAAGTCCACACCTGCCGTCTCCTGTATACAGAAATTCAATAAAGATCAGGGGCCAGTTGTTCAAAAATTAACGATGTCGTTAGTTAACGATTCGTTACAATTTCAAATGGCAATATTACAAATACACTGTTATTTTTTTGTTGAAAAAATAACAGTGTGTTTACTTTTGAAGTCGAAATATAGTTAACAAATTGAGGGCTTAATGACAGTGTTAAGCTAACAAAGTTTTGAACAACTGGGCCCTGGCTGACATTAGTGATTTTCCTGCCTAATTGTAGCCATGGCTGTTTGGGCCACCAAAGTCTTAGTAAAGAATAACCACTGAGGAATATCATGAATTTGGAAGAGGGGTGTGTGTGTGTGTGTGTGTGGGGGGGGGGTAATATTATATAAATAATACACTGCTGGGAGGGTGAAAGTAAGAATTTTCACTCTGAGGAAATGAATGATTATCGACCGAGGCAAAGCCAAGGTTGATAATCATTTTGGAAGGGTGAAAATTCTTACTATCATCCTCTCAGCAATGTTGTATTTATTTTATCATACTGAAATGGAATAAAATCTAAAAAAAAAATGCCATTCGGTTTGAATGAAAATTAACAATTTTAGTGTGACAATTTGCATTTCCTTAACGTCATCACAACAAGCAATCGCCATTCATGCTTTTAGGGTCAATTTAACCCATTTTCGGTTACCAAAATATTTTTATATGTTTGTTTGACTTAATTTCATCAAAATACTATTGAAATTTTGTTTTTTGAAGGTACCGTCATAGAGATCATACGTTTTAGAAAAACGAACTGTATGTGCATATTTCATGCACATATGAGAGTATATAAATACTACACTGCTGAGAGGGTCTTACTATCATTCTCTCAGCCATGTAATTTATTAAAATCATAAAAATGAAATTTGACCTGAAAATATTTTTTTTGCACAATCTTAAGTGACGTTTCTTCATACAACAACAATTGAGTGCCATTGATGCCATTTAATATCATTAGAGATAATTTTGCTGGAAAATTTGCAGACAATTAAGCCCCATTATCAGTAACCAAATATACGGGTATGCATATCATTTCATTGAAATACATATTATGCATTTTGACAGTACATGTACAACATTGAAATAAAATGTTTGTGAAAAAAGATCTGTATGTGCATTATATTGTACACATGTGATAGTTGAATATATTGCAGGGTGATAGTAAGAAGTTTCATCTTCACACATATGGAAGTTTTACATGGGAAAATTTATATGTGGTATGATAAATTGCTTTACCACCACTGGTGTTTTGAACATGTCTGGACCAATCATCTGCATGTAGCCATGGTTACACAGCTGTGTAGACACGTGATGGATCAGAGACTGTTCTAGTTCAGCTAATCTTCCGCGCAAGTAGTAAGATCTTGGACCAATATTACTGAAAAAAATATCAGATATGTATTCAGAGAGCCTGTGCGTGAAAAAAACAACAATTTGGGTTCCGACAAGGTCCAACACAAACCTGGCTGTACAGTCACAGAAGATGGTTAGAGGCTGGAAATTTTGGATTTAGAAAGTACAGGAATTGTACTATCCATGTAATGAAAACAAAGGCGCTGATCAGCTTCGCAGTGACAGCGAAGCTGATCTGTGCCTTTGTTTTTGCCTATGCAGATTGTTGGTTTTCCAGTGCACCAGCTCGAGAAAAAGGTAAGCAATGATCAGGAAATCATAAAGAAATTCCCTCTCCAAAAACCAAGGTGAGAAAATTCAGTGCTAACACAAAGAGAACATATTGTAAGCTGAGTGAGCAGCTATTTCCCAGTAGGTGGCCACTCAGTTACACAGACTTAAATAAATACAGCTGTATATGAAAACATCCTTAGATGCAAATTGCGCAAAAATTCAACACCAAAACAGAAAACAATTAGAACCACCAGCAATGTGTATTTTGTGTTGTGGCCATTCTAGCCACCTTCAATTTCTGCATCGACTGCAACAGTGAGGCAGCACTATTAAAGTGAGCATTGAACTCACACTGTCGTGATATGACAGATAATGTTGAAAGTGACATTTTAAAAACCCTAACAAAGAAACAAACAAAATTACTCAAAAATATTTGTAGAATGATCACGGGGGTGATTCAATTGATACCACCTGTGCTGTTGTCCGAGAAGTTACTGCATATATTGCTGTCGTCCGAGTATTCCGGTTTCCGTCCGAGTACTACGGCCGTCGTTACACAACCAGTACACACCTAAAAGTGGATCGCAATCAAATCTGAAGGTATTATTTATATTTTTTTCTGCTAGAATGTGTTGTTAGATATTTGTCTATCGTGCAATATGTTTGTACGGGCTTTTGGGTCGCTAGTTTTCATACAAACATGTGTTTAATCGTAAAATAGCAAAAATCACATAAATATGCAAATACTGTAAAAATCAGCATCTCTCATTTCTGACCATTTATTGAACAATGTGGTAAACATAACTGCAAAGATAAAACCTTTTACAGTTTTAAAAAAATCCAAAGCAAAAAGGTTTTGAAGGGCGTTTAACTTTTGGTGTTACTGCTGTCGATCAGTTGTAAATATTTGTGATACGGCTGTCGGTTAAACTCGTTATGGATGTCGACAATTTAGAACAGGTGGTAGATCCAAATATACGGGTAAAACTAAGTTTAAGACCTCCTAGATTTCAGAAATATGAATGAAACAACATCTGCTTCACTCTGTTCATAATTCTAACGATAAAGCAGTGGGTTATATCTACACGAACGGTTAGATATTTACATGGCACACCGCCGCCCTGATCAAACCAAGCTATGAATATTGAACGTCGTATATATGTAGTGACTGATTGCCTTACTTTCTCAATCATTTTCGCATGCATTATCCAAATAAGAAAGTGTAGTGTAGATAACTTAAACTTTGATGAGCGTCACAAAAGAAGACAAACTGTGGCGAAAGTGACTGATTGATCCTTCGCGTAATGCACTAGTCATTTGTAACCACGCCCGTCCCCCATCCCCGGGGCGGGCGGGGGATAGCCGTGGAAATGAGCGCAAGTTTTCTGTTACACTTCAGTTGCCCGCACAGTAAGTATTTGTACTGTTACAGTCTGAATATCCTTTCACGTGCTACTAAGTAGACTCGTCGATCTTTTGACGCACCCGAGGTCAAATTCGAGCTATATATAATTTATGTCGTTTGAACAGAGTGAATTTGACATAAATTTCCTTTCTCTTGTGGTCGCTTTAAGCAACTTTACATATAAAGTAGGGACAGCCTGTTTAATCGGTAGTAGCACATGCCTTACATATAAAGTAGGGACAGCCTGTTTAATCGGTAGTAGCACGTGCTATTTAACATACTCGTAGTTATAGCGGTAAAATACTGCATGCGTCATTCAAGCTGATACGACAGTTCAGTAGACACCTAAATTTTAATTTTGCCATTTTTGGGGACGATAGCGCTTTAACCGATGTTGAATCGTCATCTGAGGCACTAGTTTCAGAGGGGCTGTGAGGAGCCACTGCAGATGGGAGCAAGTAATGAACACGGGTGTCACTGAAAGCTGTCCTACCACGCTTAACGCATGCTTTAATAAATGGTGAAACTTCGAATTTAATAAATGATACAGTTTTCTTGCGTGTGTGGTGTTTATATGTAAAGTTGCTGGGTTTGAAGCAAGAGAATAGACAGTCTATATAGTCCTTTTATCAGTTGCAAATGAAAACTATTCAGAAACTACAAAAAACAAAATGCATAAAATGCGTTGAATTTGATTTCAATGGGCAATATGCTATCTCAAAATACTATCGACAGCCGTATCATACTGATCAATAAACAACCGCCAGCCGTATCAGGGGTCAACGACAGCCGTATCACGCTTTTTAAAAACGGCAAATAAAATTTGAAGGACGCAACAGGTTGGGGAAATGATTATAGTTTTCAAAGGCTAAATGGAAAACGAAATAGTCCAGCTACTTTCGCTTTTTAATATGAGGAATGTTTGCATATGTTGAAAGTTCTTGTGATTATCTATACGTTAAGAAAGTTGGAAACACGTTGGAAATAACGATAAATACCTTCTTGACAATTTTCCATGATAATTGCGCTGAATAGCGACGAAATTTTGGCCCTGTGGACACTGAAACAGGGGCACTGATGGTAACGACAGCCGTAGTACTCGGACGGAAACCGGAATACTCGGACAACAGTAATATATGCAGTAACGTCTCCGACGACAGCACAGGTGGTATCAATTGAATCACCCCCGTGATGATGTGATCTTTTTGATTTAAAAGTTAATAGGCTTTGCAGAGCCCTCAAGAAAGTTAGATAGATAGATAGAATTAAAATGTGTATTATTTCCCTTGATTAGATGTTTATATATGATTTAATTTTAAATTCATTTATAGCAATTAGCATAAATACAGTAGAAGCAATTATTACAAATATGAGCCTCACTAAATTGAAATTATTAACATTTTATAATTCTTGAAATTAAAATTATTAATATTTTACTTATAATTCCACAAAGTGACTTAAATAAACAAAATATATTTTTTTAATATTATTTTAATGCAGTGGCCTCCCTTGTATACAAGTTATTGCTTTTAAAAATTATCTTTCAAACTGGTTCATGTACTATACTTAACCCATATTTGACGAATGGATTTTCCCATTATTATCATTTGGGTGAGTCCACTTTCCTTTTTAGGGGCATCAGGAGTGATTTTCAATTTTTAAATACATTTTTGATTAAAATCCTCTTAGCAAACGGAATAGCCCTAGATGGGACGCTGTGTTCTGCGGCGTCCCATCTGGGGCTATTCTGTTTGCCTATGTCCCATAAAAGGGACGCCAGGCTTAAATGAGTTAAACGCAAAAGAAACGCAACAATTTACATTCTCGTTTTCTTCTACATTACCAATGTAAGGATATTTTTTAAACTATATTATATGAGTAATGATTTGCCATAAACAGGATTCAATCGCAAGTTTTCGTTATGACGTAAATGTGACGTTTGTATTTTTTAACAATTTTCGTCTAAAATATGGATGTTTATTTCAATTTAAAAAACAAACAGTGTCAATAGGTAGCCTGGTGTCTATACAAGCAGAAAAAAAAACAAGAATGCTTGAAAATTATTGTTAAGCAGCACTCTTAGTTGATGTGTTGCTCTGTTGGGGTTAGCTTATTTTTTTCAATCAGTCATTACATACTCATTATGCTCGGCAAGGACGCGATCTTTTTGCCATTTGTGCAATGTACTGAGGGCTACTTTATGCCATTAAAAGGTTACGATTATTGATATTCGTTTGCCTAGTAACAGCCAATTACGCCCAAACTTAAACACGTCATACACACGTTATAATCGTCGACCAAGGCATAAAGTTTCCATATTTGCGTTTGTTGTCCTTTTTGCTATTGAAAACAAACATTGGTTTGAAGTTTCATTTTCGCATACAATGTAAGGTATTGTACCTCTGTGACTTTTTAAAAATGGGTTACCTTGAAATTTTGACGTTTTCTTGGCAACCATAAGCAGCATCGTTCTGACTCTCATGTTGTATGCAAGGTAAAGAACTGGACTTGTCAATCGTAATATCGCCGAAAGAAATTTCTGAGTCGATGAGAAGAAATTTGCATTTTATATGTGTTGCGAAACTTTTGCGTTTAAGTATATATTAACATTTTCACTATATTGGAGACAGGACTTCAAATTCAATTTCAAGTCTTGCCTGAAAGACTGAAGAAGCCCACTATGCTGTACACAACTCAGATTTTCTGAAAATGTATTTCAAGCAAGTCTACGGATGAAAACATGCCAAGTAATCACTTACCTAAATTTGACCAGACCAGTGTTGTAAATAAGCTCCATATGACTGTGATCTGTGACCACTTTTTTGTCTGAAAAAGAGGTCTTAGCATTAACATTTGAGCCACCTCGTGGGAAAACCAACAATGTGGTTTCTGACCAGGACCGACATAAACCCGCCTGTACAGTCACAGAAAAGAACTAGAATCTTGAAATTTCGGATTTAAATAGAAGAGGAATTATACTATCCGAGTAGCGAAAACAAAGGCGCTGATCAGCTTAGCAGTAACTGCGAAGCTGATCTGTGCCTTTGTTTTCGCCTAAGCAGATAGTTGGTTTTGCCATGAGGCGGCTCATTTCTTAAAACAAATACTTTAGACGGGTCTGCTGATCTGGCTTAGATATATTGTTTTGAAATGATGATTATCAAATTGTTCTGGTACCAGAAGCTTTTAAAAGCTTTGCTTTAGTGAACAAGAAGCAACTCATGAAGTCTGGTGAAGTTTATGTTCGGCTTTGAGATTTTAGCCATGATAATCATTCCAGGCCACCTTGAAAACTACTTGCTGAAAATACACTTATTCGGCAGTCATTTGTAACACAGTGTCCCTCGGAGCCTCGGTATAGTAAGGATATAAGTCAGTTCAGTAAGGCTTAGAATAAAACCCCCATGTCCCGCAGCCCATTATGAAAACAAGCAAAGAACAGTGATTTTTTTTTTTTTTCAGTTGTGGAAATGGATGTGTACCCACTACCCAGGATCTATATTTTGAGCAAAAATAAGAAAACCATTAATTTTTTTCAACTTAAAATTTTAAACTTTTTCATGTTAGGACGAATCTGTAGTTTGCATGTGCATGTTTTCAAAATGTGAATGTTCAAAAACAGCATCTAAAAAACTAAAGGATCATTAATACAAAGTCAAAAGGGAGAGGGTGGGTGCGCATGCGCATGTTCGTGTCGCTTCCTGTGTTCAGAAGATAGATAAAAGGTTGGGGGCTTACCATTAAAGAACTCTTGTATTAATGATGGCTCTACATCAGGCTGAAAGAAAAATATTATTAAAAACAAAAATGACTTAAATAGTAGAAGACAATATTAGAAGTCAGTTATACATCATTATTATGCATGGAAGACTTAGAACCTGAAATTTGATAGGAAGCACATGATTCATTAGTGAAGACGATACCCCATATACTCATGATTCTTACAGCTCAGACAGATGCAACATCACACAACGCATGACCAAATGGAATGCAGTGATTGGAAGCCTGACAGACTGGAAAACAACCTATACAGACGAATTCATTGCTTCGCTGTAGGTTGCAGCAAAATCGATCCAGATTCCAATTTAATTTGCGACACAAACTGAGCTGTACAAGCACACAAGATGGCTAGAGGATGGAAATTTCACAATTAGAAAGTAGAGCAATTGTACTATCCCTGTAGCAAAAACAAGGGCGCTGGTCAGCTTTGCAGTTACCACAAAAACAAAGGCGCTGATCAGCTTCGCGGTTACCGCGAAGCTGATCTGCATCTTTTTTCGCATATGCAAATTGTTGGTTTTCGACCAATCACCACACTTCATTTTTTCAGGTCTCATGTAATGTTGCATCAAGCTGCATTGTAAGAAATTTGGTTGCATCATGGGTATACAGTGGATATGACGACAGCAGATCAGGGGTTGTAGATCCATCCAAGAGATTAACCCAAACAATATCAAGAATTTAAAATGGGTACATGTATTTGTTGATAAACACTTTAAAAACACAAGATATAGAAATAATTCCTCTGATAGAGAGATGCAGATAAGGAACATTTGGTCAAATGCCTTAAAAGGGAGATATTCTATGTGTGGTCATTTGTCTCTAAGTAAAGAGAATGACCATTGTTGTTTGAGCCGCCTCGTGTGAAAACCAACAATGTGGTTTCCGAACAGGTCTGACACAAACCGGCCTGTACAAGCACAGAAAAGAGCTAGAAGCTAGAAATTTCGGATTTAAGTAGAAGAGGAATTGTACTATCCGAGTAGCGAAAACAAAGGCGTTGATCAGCTTCGCGGTTACCGCGAAACTGATCTGCGTCTTTGTTTTCGCCTATGCAGATTGTTGGTTTTCCCATGAGGCGGCTCATTTCTTGAATACGGTTCATGTGTTTTGGTGAGCTCTTTGATGGCTATTTGTATGTAATTTATTTTGAACATATTTGCTGCTCTTCTGTGTGTAAAAAAGCAATTTTGCAATAAATAATATATTAAAGCATTTCAACTTAATATTTATAAGGCCAAATAAAAAAATAGCTGCGCTTTAATAGGATTTTTAGGTAGGGTAGATAGGGATTTTTTTGCATGTTGACATATGTTCTGGAATGCAGACAAGTACAACATTCCAGTAGCTGGCTGAGAATGGATTATCATGAAAATGTGTCTGTGAAATGTATACCCCCTTACACCCCGTTTTTATTTAGTAAAACTGGGGTATACAGGGGTATACCTATTTTTCATATTTTTGCAATAAAACATACATTGTGGGTGCTTGTCAGCGTGACGGTTCTATCTTGTACCCACAATCTTTGTTTTGTGCAAAGATAAGAAAAATGTCAAACATTTTCGACTCAAAATTCTCAATTTTTACAGCTTAGGAAAAATCTGTATATTACATGGACATAATATAGCCTCCATGATACTCTTGGATATTTCATGACCAGCTTCTTGTTACCAGTTGTTTTGCCAATTTTTTTTTTTCATGTAATCATTCTTTTTGTTTTTACTTTCTGAAAAGCCAAAACAAATTGTTAGGAAATGTTAGGAAACCCTAAGCACAACTACATGTACATTTTCATAGGCCTAAGCGGGCTATTTAGAAAAAAAACAGTTTATAACCTTGGGACAAGGATCTTACCACTGAAGTCAGCAGATGGTTTGGTAGTGACAACATTGCGCGCTGTAAAGACTCTTCTAGATCCCACCACTCAGGCTGTCAAGCAACAATTATAAATCAACTTAACCCATATTTGACGAATGGATTCTCTCATCATTATCATTTGGGCGAGTCTACTTTCATTTTTAGGGGCCGCAGGTGTGATTTTTAATTTTTATCTCACTTTCGATGAAATTCCTGTAAGCAAACAGAATAGCCCTAGATGGGACGCCGCGTTCTGCGGCATCACATCTGGGGCTATACTGTTTGCCTATGTCCCACAAAAGGGACACCAGGCTTAAACTAGAAAATTGCTGCAAGCAAGGCTTTCAGTATACCCCCCGCAAAATTATCTAAGGCCAATAACTTAAAGGCCTTTAAGTCAAACATGCAGAAAATTTGTCAAAAATATCTTTTCAGCATTATAATCCTTCATGAAAATCCTCCGTATGTCTGACTCATGTCTGTAAGGTATTAAACAATATACTGAAAGCTCAGGGAGTAAAATTATTGTTGATTTCACTGTACACTGTTGATCATTATTTATCATGAGAAATGGTCAAAAATTGGCTATGCTAAAAAAAAGCTGTAAATTTGTCAAAAATAAGTTATTCAGCATAAGAATTATTCATGCACATCTGAAATATATCTGGAACAAGTGTGCAAAGAATTCAAATGAAACAATTAAAGCACTAGGACTTGATTTCATAAAGTATGCACTACCAGCCGTATTGTATATTAGCAATGGTTGAAATATGTCTAAGTTGAAAAATGCTGTAAATTTGTCAAAAATTATTTTTTCACCAATAAAATTCTTTATGCACATCTTCAATATGTCTGTAACATGTCTGCAAAGTATTGAAAAGAATTACTGAAAGCCCCAGGAGGAGTTGGATTTCACAAAGTATGTACTATCAACCATAGTTGAATATAAGCAGAAATGGTCAAAATTGGCTAAGTTTAAAAAGCTGTAAATTTGTCAAAACTAAAATTTTCAGCATAAAAATTCTTCATGCACATCTTCAATATATCTGGAACAAATCTGCAAAGAATTAAAAAGAAACAATGAAAGCCCTAGGAGGAGTTGATTTCACAAAGTATGCACTACCAACCATTATTGTATGTAAGCAATAGTCGAAAAATGGCTAAGTTAAAAAATGCTGTAAATTTGTCAAAAATTATTTTTTCAGCATTATAATTCTTCATGCACATCTTCAATATGTCTGTAACATGTCTGCAAAGTACTGAAAAGAAATACTGAAAGCCCTAGGAGGAGTTGATTTCACAAAGTATGTATGTAAGCAATAGTCGAAAAATGGCTAAGTTAAAAAATGCTGTAAATTTGTCAAAAATTATTTTTTCAGCATTATAATTCTTCATGCACATCTTCAATATGTCTGTAACATGTCTGCAAAGTACTGAAAAGAAATACTGAAAGCCCTAGGAGGAGTTGATTTCACAAAGTATGTATGTAAGAAATAGTCAAAAAATGGCAAAGTTAAAAAATGCTGTAAATTTGTCAAAAATTATTTTTTTCAGCATTATAATTCTTCATGCACATCTTCAATATGTCTGTAACATGTCTGCAAAGTACTGAAAAGAAACACTGAAAGCCCTAGGAGGAGTTGATTTCACAAAGTATGCACTACCAACCATTATTGAATATAAGCAATTATAGAAAATTTGCTAAGTTAAAAATGCTGTAAATTTGTCAAAAATGATTTTTTTCAGCATGACAATTGTTCATGCACATCTGCAATATATCTGAAACATATCAGCAAAATATTTAAAGGAAACATTGAAAGATGTAAGAGGAGTTGATTTCACAAAGTATGTACTTTCAGTACTATGGCAAACATGTTAAAGGAAGACTTAAAAAGTCCCATAACTCTTGCAATACTTACCCTTTGGCCCCTAAATTCATACCACACATGTATTGTCTGATGATGCAAGTGTGGTGAAAATTTGAAACAAATCAGGCAAAAGCTACTCAAGTTATTCAGCAAAGATGTCCAAATGTTGACGGAATGACGGAATGACGGAATCACGGAATCACGGAATGACGGAATAATGGAATGACGGATAGGCTGAAAACAGTATACCCCCCTAAAACTTCGTTTTGCAGGGGGTATAATGAGTTAAATCAAATGAGCCTCGTCATGAAAAAAATGGATATTTGCCTATGTGAAAACAAAGGCACAGATCACCTGTGCAGTAACTGCACAGCTGATCAGCGCCTTTGTTTTCACTACACAGATAGTACAATTCCTCTAAATCAAAAATTTCAAGGTTCTATCCATCTTCTGTAGATGCACAGGCTGGTTTGTGTCAGACCAGGTCGGACACCCAAGGACTGGTTTCCTTGCGTCGCGGCTAAAATAAGCCTGGCATCCTCTTTGTTGGACACAGGCAAACAATATAGCTCCAGATGTGAAGCTTCATAGTACAATATCCCATCTGGGGCTATTCTGTTTGCTCAGAGGAATTTCATCTAAAAGTGAAATGAAAATTCAAAATTTACCTGCATAGATTTTTAACAGTGGCTCTACCAAGAGAAAAAGGCATTAGCTAAATTTCTAGTATGGTAGAAATGATAAGATTATATGGTCCTTTTAACAGGTATTTGACGCATTTTATGTTATATATAAAGTATAAAATATCATACTACCTGTATTTCTTTAAGTTTTGTGCCAGTCTTTAAATGCGATTTACAAGATGCCACATTTTTTTGTGTTTAAATAATAGAGGCAAAAATTGCTCTTCTTGAATTGATAGAATGGTTACTGATTAACTATACACAGAATGGCCAACATTAAGATTTTTTTTTTCATAATAATAAAACATAACAACAAAGTCAGCCAGAGGGATCCAATCAGTAACCCCTTAATTTGTAGACTAACACAACCAACTTCGCATGATGATCTGGCAAATTCTGGGATGATTTAGGTTAGTGACATCTGAAACAACCTACTTCACAATCTTCAATGTCTGTGAAATATACCCCCTTGAACCCGTTTTATATGAGCCGCATCGTGAGAAAACCGGATTTTTGCCTATGCGAAAACAAAGGCGCAGATCAGCTTCGCGGTAACTGCGAAGCTGATCAGCGCCTTTGTTTTCGCTACACGGATAGTATATTTCCTCTTCTTCTTATATCCGAAATTTCAAGCTTCTAGCCCACTTCTGTGACTGTACAGGTCAGTTTGTGTCGGACCTGGTCGGAAACCCCGAAGACCGGTTTTCTCGCGTCGCGGCTCATATAGTAAACCCGGGGTGTACATGGGTACACATTTTTCTTATTTTTGATTCCAAACATAGATTGCAAGACAGGTCTAGCATGTACCCACAATCAAATAACTTACTTTTTTTCAATTTTTACAACTGCTGCTTCAGAAAATTCTATATATTGCACAGGCATTACGAAAACACGCCCAATATACAATGATTTTTAACTTAACAAAAAACGAAAATTTTCAGAAGAAAAATTTTGATATTTCTTATTCGCCGAGGCGGTTCTAACGAGTACCCACAATCTATGTTTTGGAGCAAAAATAAGAAAAATAGGTATACCCCTGCATACCCCAGTTTTGCTATATAAAAGTGGGGTATAAGTGGTATACATTTCACGGGCATGTTTTCCTATGGACCTAGGTTAAGCACACAAAACTACAGGATATTTACCATTAGTTCTTTTAGTGCCTCTTTTACTTGTTTTCCCTCTAACTTAGTTTCAGCAATCTGGGCTTCAATTTCTTTTGACTGAAAGCATGGAAAATATGAGCTGTATCATGAGAAAACCGGAATTCGCTTATGCTAAAACAAAGTCTTTAAGACACATCTAGCTGTGCAGTAACTGCACATACTGCACAGATGATCAGCGTCTTTGTTTTCTCTTCATGAATAGTTCAATCCCTCTTCTTTTTATATCCAAAATTTCATGCATCTTGCCTTTTTATAAGACTGTACAGGTTGGTTTGTGTGGGATCTTTTCGGAAACCCTCGGCTCATATTACAAGTTAATTTAGAAAACATTTCAGACTCTCTAGGAGTGGTCTGTACTTGTCCTAAAATTTAAGGAGTTTTACCCTACAGCGGTGTTTCACCTCTTAGATAATTTTGAAAACAGTGATTCAAAACAATAATTGCAAGAAGGGTAGGTTTGATTGAAAAGAGGCATACGAAATTCCTTTGTCATATTATATAAATATGTATAAATAAAATCTATGATACCACAAGCTGTTCATTTTTAATCTTGAGCAATGAAGCTATCAAGGCAGCAAGTCTCTTTCGTTCTGCTTCCAGTTGAATCCTTTCTTTCTCCAGTTCAACCATCCTTTGGTGATCCATGACCTATTGAAAATTATACAAATTACTGACGCATTAATCAAAAAATAAATAATGACGATCCACCTCATTTCATAAACTTGTCTTACATAGACGTCAGTAGATGAACAGACATTGCAATTTTGGTTTACAATAAAGGCTTATCAAAATTATATGTTAAGCTAATATATTTGCACAATGAAGCATTCTAAATAGTAAGTAACCTTGAAGTGAAGTTAGCAAATGGATAATATTAAAAAAAATCACCAGTTTATCTAAATCCATGTCAATTCCTCTACGCTTCAAAGTCTTCCTGAGCCCATCAATATCTTTCAATCTTTCGCCACAATCAAGCGCTGTATTAAAATATCCTGATTCTTTCCCTGTTCTCTCGCTAACATACAGTGATGACAGACCCTTCGCCTCGTGCCGTAGCAGGGATGGATAATAATGACTGAGATAGGAATATGTCAGTGGGCATTGTCGACTTTCGTTAATACCCAGGCCAGCTGGTAGGCGGCTGATGACTTGTCTCAAAAATCTGTACATGTTATCATCTGGAAAGAGAGAAAAAGGGAAAATTTTGGATCCAAAGTTTTATTGGGATTGGAATGTCAAATGCCTGTGGTTTAATTCAGTATGATCAAAGCGATAAACACTGAGTAATTCACCTCATAAGAATGACTAATGATATGTCATTCCAACTTGATCATTATCATCATCATCATCATCATCATCATCATCATCGACAACATTATAACTAGTGTTGGACACTCGTTTTTTAAGCGGTGGCCCAAATATATATTTTTGGGCCACTAAAATTTAATTTCTAGTGGCCAAAATAAAATTCAGTGGCCAAATGACCCAGCATAATGAAAAATATAAATAAATGAAAAAAAAAGTTATTTTTTTATTATTTTTGTATGTAGATGATCTAGACCATTAAATCTGAAGGGCTGGTGTCTTTTCCTTTTTAAACATATTCTTGATTTATATATATAAAAAAATAATGGGGGGAGGGAGATGGGGGAGGGGAGGGGGTGAAGGGGGTTTTCATCTGTGAGTGCAAATAGATTGACCATGAGATAAGCATCATATTTGTCCCTGTACTTAAGTCCCTAAGGAGAATACTACAGTTGGTGGTGTGCCCCGACTGGCAAAATATCACAATACAACATGTTTATTTTAGCCGCAAAAATGCATTTGAACCAGGAAATTTGCAAGGAAACATAATTACAGGCTAATTGAATGCTAAAATAGTAGTTTACAGATGGTTATAACGAATTGGGCTCAAAAAAGATGATTTTTTTTTTGTGACAAACCACTCTCCTACTTTGTTCAGATTCAGATGCAAGTCGCCCAAGACGAACATTCTGGGTGGTTTTTCGGTAAATTTTCGTCGCCGAGATGAATGTTAGGTCGCATTTGGCGATTGTGCGACTGGCTATTTCCAGCACTGATTACTAGATCTCCCTATCATCATCATTATCATCATCATCATCATCAACTTTTATACTCTACCCCAGCTGAATTATTCAAATTGGACTAAATTCCAAATTTTACTGATTTCCTCCGTTGTTGTCATTCCCCTCATTATTTTTTACTTTTTCTTTTGGCCATGTCCACTCACACTCCTTGTAATACTCGTCTTGAGGTGTATGGAGTACCTGGCAGATTCAGATCTTTCTTACTTGTGTACTGCATGTAATAAAGCAATACTAGAAGCCTCCGTGGTGCAGTGGTTATGTCACTCGCCTTGTAAATCAGGGGTCACAGGTTCTATCCCGGGCTTCTCCAGTCCGTCAGATGGGACTATAAACCGAGGTCCTGTCTCCATATGACCTTAGCTGTTGGTGGGACGTTAAACCCCAATCAACCAACCAATATAGCAGTACGAATATTAGTGTCTATCGAATTTTGGACAAGCTATACCTAAAATTGAAATGGACACACAGACAAATATTTACATTTTCTTTTCCCTAAACCTATGTAGGCCGGATCCAAATCAACATATATTGTGTCTTAAGTGTATATTATTACTTATTTTGGCAAGAGAAAATGTAAAAGAGAAGCTTTTCAATGATGCATGCTAAGATGTCTTCCATGTAAAGAAACGCACTAATAAAAGCGTCTAATGATATCGATCAGGAATTTCCTTTTCTATTTTTAGATTTTGTGAATTCCAATTTTGTGAAAGCATGACACTGCCACTAACGATAGAATTCAGGTTGGTACTGTTGTATGTTTCAGAAATGTTTGTAAAATACACCTTAATAGGGCTCTGAATATCTCTATATCTGCGTTTAACATTGGCTAGCTCATCGCCCACCTCTCCTTTGTCCATCTCTATAGTTTTATTTCAACTGTCAGATCATACTGGCTTGTTTGCATCTGTATCTCTACCATTACATGAATAATTTACATCTGGCCACTTTGTTGGTGCCTCAGACTCTAGATCGAGTTGTGCTCTGGAACAAGACATCGCTCTCGATTGCACTGATTATTATGGCTCAGGAGTCAGGACTTCCTGACATTACTGAAAAAATGTTGACAAGAACATAAAATGGAACCTACAGATGCTACATAGAAATTTACATTTTCATATGAGCCGCGATATGAGATGGCTTTGGGGTTATTCTACCAGGTCCGACACATACCGGTCTGTGCAGTGACAGAAGTTGGCTTGAAATATGAAATTTGAAGCTTGAAATTTCGGATTTAAAAAGAAGAGGAATTGTACTATCTGTGCAGCGAAAACAAAGGCGCTGATCACCTTCGCAGGTACTGCAAAGCTGACCTTCGCAGGTACTGCAAAGCTGATCTGTGCTTTTCTTTTCGCCTGTACAAATCGTTGGTTTTCTCATGCGCTCATTTTCATACCTTTAGGCTTCTGTAGTCAATTCTTAATTTATCTAGTGTGGCCATGCAATGAAAAAAGTGCTCTTTAGGTTACCGGCCAGGGCCCAGAATTACAATGCTGCCTTAAAGTTAAGGCCTACCTTAGTTAAGGTGACAAATTTAGACACGATATTGTACCGTTAAAATCAATAACTGTATTTACGAAAATATACAGGTGTGTAGAATAAAATGTCATGTACATTATAAAACCGATAAGTTTGATTTCAAGATGTTTTAAATTTTTCATTTTTTTTTTGATGCTGAAATTCGCCACCTTAACTAATGTCTTCCTTAACGTTAAGGGAGCATTGTAATTCTGGTCCCAGGTCTGGTGCAATCTGTACAGCCAAAGAAGGCGGTTATAAAAAAAGCGAATAATTATTAAGATTTGTGGAAACCTCTGGCCTTGTAAACCCGGGGCTGAGTCCGAACCTGGGCTTCTTAAGTCCTTTGGATGAGAGTTTAAATGGAGGTCCCATCTTATTATGACCTTAGCTGTTGAGTGGGATGTTAAACTCCAGAACAACCAACCATTTGTTGATTTGTGTCATATGAGTCATGACATGAGAAAACCGGTCATCGGGGGTTTCCAACCAGGTCCAACAAAAAACAATCAGTGCAGTCACAGGAGATGGCCGTTTAGAAGCTTCCAATTTCGGATTTAACAAAAAGAGGGATTGTACTATCAGTATTTGTGAAATCTTTTTTCAGCTGCAGGACAGCTGTCTGGCTGACTGCAAGTTTTTGCTGGTCAAACTCCAATTCTGTAGGACAATTCTTCATGTCATCATTTTAATTTTGGAAATTTTTGCCGGACATTAGTCTGACAGAATAAAATATTTTGTCAGTCAGATTTATATTTTGCTGGTTTTGACTGACAGATCGGCACTTTTCGCAAAGACTGTACTATCTGAGGCACAGTAACTGCACAGTTGATCTGCATCAGCCTGTTTTCTCATGATGCATCTTTTATTGTTTTGTTTATGTTCCAGTGGTGGTGCTGAGCTGCTGTTCGACAAAGTCAAGAAACATGATGTATCTCTGCCTGCTAAAGACACTGCTTGTATGTATAATAAAAATGAGCCTGTGCGTGAGAAAACCAACAATTTGCATGGGCGAAAACAAAGACGCAGATCAGCTTCGCGTTAACCGCGAAGCTGATCAGCGCCTTTGTTTTCGCTACATAGATAGTACATTTCCTCTACTTTCTAAATCCAAAATTTCCAGCCTCTAACCTTCTTCTGTGACCGTACAGCCCGGTTTGTGTCGGACCTGGTCGGAGCCCCAAATTGTTGGTTTTCTCATGCACAGGCTCAAATGTATTTAGTAATGTTCCAAGATTTGTTACTGAATTTACTAGACAGGGTATTCTGTCGATGTTCCTTGATACCTCTCCACACATATGAATTTCCCTGCCTTTATCTCATTTAAGCCTGGCGTCCTTTTTGTGGGACATAGGCATCCCATCGTTTGCTTAGAGAAATTCCATCTCAAAATTGAATAAAAACTTTAAAAGCACTCTTGGTGCCCCAAAAAACCACTGTGGAATCTTCCAAATGATAATGGTGAGCAAGTCCATTCATCATATATGGGTTGGTTAAACAAACTGGTTATCCAGAGACAACTGTCACAAGTGAGAGCAGCAAAAGCAGCTAATATCAGGGAGTACTTAATGCCTGTTTGGGAAGAACTTCCCACGGATCAAATATGCCTGTTTGGGAACAACTTCCCACAGATCAAATATGCCTGTTTGGGAACAACTTCCCACAGATCAAATATGCCTGTTTGGGAACAACTTCCCACAGATTAAATATGCCTGTTTGGGAACAACTTCCCACAGATCAAAATTATCCATGGCAAATTGCTTACTAACAGGTATTTGTATCCAGCAGCCTTGTGTGTTTGTTGTTCTTAGTCACAATGGTTGTCTCTCGATAACATATGAGCTGCCTCGTGGGAAAACCAACAATGTGGTTTCCGAACAGGTCCGACACAAATCGACCTGTACAAGCACAGAAAAGAGCTAGAAGCTTGAAATTTTGGATTTAAGTTGGAGAGGAATTGTACTATCCGTGTAGCGAAAACAAAGGCGCTGATCAGCTTCGCGGTTACCATAAGTCCAATTCGCATGCGCAAAAATGCGTGTAAATATACTCCGGTGTGTAAATATACTCCGGTGTGCAAATCAACCTGTGAGTAAATTTAAATTGCGTTCACATGGGTTTTATCACCAGGAGTATTTTTGTATGTAAATTTATCATTTCTGGATTAAAACCTGTTCATTTAAGTTTTCTGTATTTGCAAAACAAATAGAGGCTGATTCAAGTTGTTCTTGTAGACTTTGGCAGCAGAGAAGAATCATGTAATGGTTAGGAATAGCCTTAGCAGTAATTATACTGTTCCCTTTTATCATCCTTTCACAAGGAATTACTGTTAAAATGCCCCAAGAATCTCACCAAGAATGATGAAGAAATAGTGTGGCTGTTTGCACTCCATATGATCTGAAATGTGTTGAATGGCAATAAACTCTTATTTAGCAACAATGTCCACAGTTTCAGCAACTGTCATAATCAGTTATGAACAAAAAATGTGAAAAATTTTTATCTAAAAGCAGAATATTGACTTGAAATAAAAATACTCATGGGTAAATTTTACTTTGCCTTCGCATGGGACAAAATAGTAAATTTACACGTGTGTATTTGTAAAAATAAAATTTGCATCTGGTCAGACCAAGGAGTAAATTTACTCGTATGTAAATATACTCCGGTGTATATTTGCATTCGCATGCGCTGTTTTCTTTACTTGAGTAAAATTTGCACACCGGAGTATATTACGCGTGTATTTTTGGCGCATGCAAATTGGACTATTGACTCTTTAACTACACAAAGCTTGCATCCGTCCATGCCAGAACCATCAGTTTTCATGTAGATAAGAGTAGAAGACACACAGATTGTACAATCAAATTTAAAATCCCACAACAGATAACCTGGCAGGAGAGATATGTACAGCACACAAAACATCACAAAAATAGTACAACGCGCATGAAGAGCGAGATGACAAGCTCTTTTCCAACAAGATAGACATCCACCAAGCATCAACCAAATACAAAAGTGACATGTACAGTTTAATCTCATTGTAACGCACCTTGCTATAGTGCAGTTTTCAATATAACATAGCCATGTCATGGCTCCCAAAATGATTATTGTGCCATATGTCTATTGTAAAGAACCTCATTATAAAATGGTTTACTTATAACAGGGTCTGTTTCCATGGACCCCAAAGATAGCGTTATCATGAGGTTTACCTGAACAACAGAGCGGTAGACAGAATAAACAGAAAACATGAAGATTAATCACATAACGAAAACACGCCCATGTAATATACAGAATTTACTTATGTTGTTATTTTTTTTTAATTTTTAGTAGAAATTTTTTGATATTTTTCGTATTTTGTTCAAAACATAGATTGTGGGTACACGTTAGAACCGCCTCACTGAGGTGGTTCTAACGAGTACCCATTATCTATGTTTTGGAGCAAAAATTTGAAAAATAGGTATACCCCTGTAAACCCTATTTTTGCTACATAAAAGTGGGGTTTAAGGGGGTATGCATTTCACGGACATGTTTTCCTGATGCAGAGCAGAACCACAATGGAACAGTCAGTAAAGAAATTACTGGAGAGCTGAAATGGAATTTACATGGCCACAATTCTCATTTCATTTTTCAGGGACCATAGGACAACTCCTGCCATGGATGAAAGATAACATGCTCAAAGAAAGACCTGAATTATTCTTACAAGGAGAAACAGTGTAAGTTTAATTAATACTAATTTCACTGTAGGAGCTTGGTAGTTGGCCTGTTCTGTTAGCATGCAAGGGGACCCCATATCTAATGCATTACTTTTGCAAAATTTAGGTGATCAGAATATCTTTATTAATTCCTTTCTGTCAGTTATTTGTCAGTTAATGGTGTAAAAGTGTGCACTTAGTATTGGAAATATATCAATCTTATAAGGGAATTTTTGGTAATTGACCTCCGATAATGAACATAAAGCATTAAATCAAAATGGCTGAAATTTGATGGACAATGAATAACCTACACACTATATTTCAAAGCAAAAATAAGAAAAATCATACATATCCTGTAGATCTGTCTTACTGTATAATAATTGCGTGGAAGAAAAGAATCATGCTACGGGTTAATCCGAGACTTCTCTGATGTCTTAAAGTCTTTTGATAATTATTGATTTTGCGACTTTGACAGCAAAAACAAAAATAATTTAGCAGCCAGAGAAGACTCGGGTTAGCTACGAGTGCAACATATACATTTCAAGTTTTGTCTATTAGATACAAAATGAGAAAATGTTTGTATTAGATTCTTAATTTTCTCCTGTCAGTTGTTTATATAAATGTTTTTGTCTTGACAGGCGACCAGGAATCTTGGTTCTTGTTAATGATGCTGACTGGGAACTTATGGTGAGTATCTCATAACAGGCTTTAAAACTTCTATGCATTTTACATATAACTATATTTGAGCCGCCTTGTGGGAAAACCAACAATGTGGTTTCCGAACAGGTCCTACACAAACCGGCCTGTACAAGCACAGAAAAGAGCTAGAAGCTTGAAATTTCGGATTTAAGTAGAAGAGGAATTGTACTATCCCAGTAGCGAAAACAAAGGCGCTGATCAGCTTCGCGGTTATCGCGAAGCTGATCTGCGTCTTTGTTTTCGCCTATGCAGATTGTTGGCTTTCCCACGAGGCGGCTCATTTTTAGTTTATGCCTGACTCAAACAAATTTTGTTGAAATGATAGGTTTTTTTCTTTTGGTACTAGTTACGAGCCTAAATCATCACGAGAAAAGCCTTCAGGTCCAAAACAAACTGTGGACTGATGTACAGCCACTGATTAGATACAGTCTTGAAATTTTGGGAAAAAGAAATTGTTGTACTATCTTTGGGGATGATCAACTTCTCTGTGCCATTCAGATCATAGGCACCTTTTGTTTTTGCATTATACAAGACAGTTTATACATACGTTCAGTGCAGACCACAAAACCATTTTTATTTACATTGATTCCAGGGTGAACTAGACTATGAGATTCAAGCCAAGGACAGAATAGTGTTTATTTCTACATTACATGGAGGATGAATTTAAGTTTACAATTATGGCAACCAAGTACGGGTAAAGACTTAGGAAATATTGATTTTGTAATATAAGGATTCTTTACTGGCTATTGAATCATTTCTGAAAATGTTTATGTGGATAAGTTTTTGTGGACTATGACAAAAGAGATGTTTTTGAAACTGACTATTTATTGTTCGATCATATGAGCCTGTGCATGAGAAAACAAACAATTTGGCTTTATGACCAGGTATGACATTTACCAGGCTGCACAGTCACAGAATAAAGCTAGAAGCTTGAAACTTTGGATATTGGTAGAAGAGGACTTGTATTATCCGAGTGGCGAAAACAAAGGCGCTGATCAGCAGTGCAGTTAGTGCAACTGCACAGCTGATCTGCGTCTTTGTTTTCGCATATGTAAATTGTTGGTTTTCTCATGCGAAGGCTCATATACTATCATGTCTAAGAGCTTAGCAAAGCTACCGGTATTCCACAAGCAAGATGATCAGAATTCATTGATTTACATCGATAGAAATAAGATATTTTTTGTAACAAAATACAATAGATGTACTAATTAGCCCAGGTTCCAATAACCCCACACCCAAACAATATGTGCATAAGCGCACACTGTGAATCTTGACTTAACAATATTTTACATCATTTTGTCACAGTTATATCTGTTTGTGTTTTACATCATTTTGTCACTGTTATATCTGTTTCTGTATAAAAACTTACTCTTAAATGATTTGAAATATTTTACAAAGATTGGAATATCATTCATCTTGCGATATTTGTTCAGATTACACCTGTTCTATTAAAGAATTTGCTACTTTTGGATTTAGTGTGCACTAATTGGAATTAAATTTTATTGATCATTTTTAGGCAATTTTGAAAAATTGAGTGCACAATGCACCAAACAGAACAAATATGGTAAGGCAAGATTTTCCAATCAAATTATTTATGGTCCAGATTTTGTTTGTTCTCTACCAATAGTACATTTTAACACATTTAATTTCATGAGGAGTCCCAAAGGTTATAAATTTTTTCATGCTCAGCTCTGTTGAGACTAAAATTTATCATGCTCATAAATGTTAAAATGCCAACAATTGCTGTTGGCATTTAACATAAGCAGGATAAATTACAGGCTTTGGTGATCAAAACCTGAAATTCCAATTTATTTTGTGCTATCTTGTCATTTATGAGCAATTTAAATTAATTGCTCAGCTGAGTTGAGCATGAAAAGTTTTATAACCTTTGGACCAGATGTGCCATGAAAAAAAAAAATGCTTTTGTGCAAGTGAAGATAAGGCACAGATAGCTGTATAAACTATGGCAAAAACAATTAAGGAATAGTTAAAATGTTTTATCACTATAAAGGGTGGTTATTTTTATATGAGGAGGGTGGCAAAAATGCAGTTTATGTCGAGTCTCACCCATAGAACCGATTAAGCCTAGAAGAGGTGGCTCCATCAATGACATGAGTGAAAAAATTGTTGACAGTCACATTAAGCTTCAACAGAATACAGATTAACACTACATCTTTTGACATGGATTTCAGAAGTTAATGTGAATCCTATTTGCCTGTGATTGGCAACTACATAGCCAAACGTTGGTGGGGAGAAAATGGCCCCCCACACGCTGACAAGCATCTTAAGGAAAGATTATACATGTATCTCTGGTGACTTGCATTTAACATAATGAATATGATATTATGTCTAAATTGTGAAGGAACTGCAATAAAGAAGACAGATAATTCAAATTGTTAACTTTTTTTTCTCAACAAAGCAGGTCAAATGTCAATGAAAGAACAAAATTAGCTGGCATGATTTCTATATACAAGACTGTACAAAGTTAATGTGCTTTGATGAAATAAGTCCAGTTCATGAGACATATATGGCCTAAGGCAATGTTTGAAATGTACGAAATATATTTTTCATCCGGTTTATACTAACATACAGAACAGCACTGTCCATTTTACCAGAAACTGACTAAAAGCACATTGGTTAGTCAAACACCCCTGTAGAACAATCACCACCACAGCCCCATTCTATCCTGGTTGTATGCATTTTTGCAAAGTAGCTGTCAAATGTCCAACAAAGTTTTACTTGTCAACACCTTGCTTTCATAACATAAAAATCTGCACTTCAGGCTCTCACTGTAGCCGAGCCATTCAAACTGCCATGAAAACTCTGAGATGCACTGTTTCCTCTTTACACTGTTTTCATAGTGCACACTAGGCTGTCTTTGAAGATAGGCAATACAAATTTCTTGTAGCTGCCAAATTTCATGTATATTAAGCCTTCAGAATAACTAATGCTTTAGTATGTCCTGTTCACTTCATCCCGAGACTTCCCAGTATTTTTTGGCATTTTTCTTCCTGAGCCATCCTCCAGGTCCTTGGCTTTATAGTAATGAGGTGCTACTTCAAGTAACCAGCCATTCTCTATCTCTATCACCTAAAATAGAGAACACACAAAATAGAGAATACATAAAATAATCAACAAAGAGAACACATAAAATACAGAGCAACTAAAATACAGAACACATAAAATACAGAACGCATAGAATACAGAAGAACTAAAAGCTGATCAGCGCCTTTTTTTTTTTGCTACATGGACAGTACAATTCCACTATTTTCTAAATCCAAAATTTACAGCCCCTGGCCATCTTTTGTGCTTGTACAGCTCAGTTTGTGTCCGACATGTTCGAAAACCACATTGTTGGTTTTCTCATGACGCTCCTCATTTATTTACATTCAGGCTGAGCAAGGACCATGACTATTCTAAGTCTGCCCAGGGCTCACAAAGTATTTTCAAAAATTTTAGCATGTCTTTTATTTTGTCGATTATCTATTTCCAATTAATAAATAACAAGAACTTTGAATATCTGAGGCACTGAATTCGTAAAAGTTATTGGAAATAAGTCTTGTCAACATTTCTAAACTTACAGTATACAGAATTTTTTTTTCTTGCAAATGCGCTAATTTAAAGAAACATAATAAGAGCTGTCGCAGGACAGCGTAGCTCGCCTGACTTGTGCTTTGTCACTACATCTGTTAAAATCTATGACCCATGACCTTGACCTCAAGGTCACTCAGGTGGGTCATGATGGTACAACATAAAACTTCAGACCAATGCAAAGTATCAACTTGATCAATCTACATGTACATGTTCAAGAGATATAGACTTATAAAAACATTAACCAAATTTAAACACAAAACTTCCAAGTCCGTGACCCTGACCTCAAGGTCATCCAGGTGAGTTGTGATGTACACCATAAAACCCGAGACCAATATCTATCAACATGCAATTATCAACTTTATCCATCAACATGTTCAAGAGATTTAGACTTTAACCAAAAAATTTAACACAAAATTTCTAAGTCTGTGACCTTGACCTCAAGGTCACCCAGGGTAGGTCATGATGGTACTGCATAAAACTTCAGACTAATATCTACCAACATGCAAAGTATCAGCTCGATCAATCAACATGGTCAAGAGATATAGACTTACAAAAGCTTAAATCAAAAACTTAAACACAAAATTTCTAAGTCTGTGACCTTGACCTCAAGGTCACCGAGAGTGGGTCATGATGGTACTGCATAAAACTTCAGACCAATATCTAGCAACATGCAAAGTATCAACTCAATCCATCGATATGGTCAAGAGATATAGACTTACAAAAACTTTAACCAAAAACTTAAACACAAAATTTCTAAGTCTGTGACCTTGACCTCAAGGCACCCAGGGTGGGTCATGATGGTACTGCATAAAACTTCAGACCAATATCTAGCAACATGCAAAGTATCAAATCAATCCATCAATATGGTCAAGAGATATAGACTTACAAAAACTTTAACCAAAAACTTAAACACAAAATTTCTAAGTCCGTGACCTTGACCTCAAGGTCACCCAGGGTGGGTCATGATGGTACTGCGTAAAACTTCAGACCAATATCTAGCAACATGCAAAGTATCAACTTGATCCATCAACAAGGTCAAGAGATATAGACTTATAAAAAACTTTAACCGAAAGTGTGACGCGGACGCGGACGCACACGTAAACGCGCACGACCGAGGTGACTACAATAGCTCTATGCACTTCGTGCAGGCGAGCTAAAAACAAAATTTACCTGTCTCATAAATTCTTTCGTAGTAAACACTAACTCATGATAGATCACCCATCTAGGTCTATCCTCAAACAAACTGCTGTTAGGGTGGACCATGACTGTCTGATGATGTTTAACTGTCCTGTAGTTACCCCCCTTGTCTAGCTTGGCCGTGTGGTAGAAAAATCCTGCTGTTATTGCCTTGAATAGAATAAGGAAACTAGAAATGCGTGTTTGTAAAACACTATGCCCCCAACTGTATGCTTGCCCCTAAACTGGCAGCTTGTATGATTCATTTCATTCGAATGAAGTGAAATTTAATTTCCTGAGGAAGCTGTTCGGTTGCCTCTGTTTTGACCTCGATCCAGAAACAGAATGTAAGGTTAGAAATGGAGTGAAAATTTCAAAATCGAGTAATTTTGTCAAAGTTTGATGGAAAGTCCTCTCGATCCAGAAACAGAATGTAAGGTTAGAAATGGAGTGAAAATTTCAAAATCGAGTAATTTTGTCAAAGTTTGACGGAAAGTCCTCAAAAGTTAATCAGGTGATCATCTTCTCGGCCCCAACCAGTATACCAAATATGAAGGCTCTAGCTTTAAAACTTTTTGAGATATCTTGCACACAAGATTTTCAAATTTTGTTTTGAAAGGGGCATAACTCCAAACAGGGGCATAGCTCAGACATGAAAAAAAATATGGGTCAACTATTTTTTCATGAGAAATCTGTATATGAAATTTCAAAACCCTAACATTCACCTTTCAAAAGTTTCAAATTTCACCGAAAAGTGGAAAAATCAATCAAAATTTCAAAATTCCGTATTTTTGTCAAAATTTGACGGAAAGTTCTCAAAACTTAATCAGGTCATCTATTCCGCAGCCCCAATCAGTATACCAAATATGAAGGCTCTAGCTCAAATACTTTTTGGGATATCTTGCACACAAGATTTTCAAATTTTGTTTTCAAAGGGACATAACTCAGAAAAGGGGCATAACTCGGACATGAAAAAAAATACGGGTCAACTATTTTTTCATGAGGAATACACACATGAAATTTCAAAACCCTAACATTCACCTTTCAAAAGTTTCAAATTTCACCGAAAAGTGGAAAAATCAATCAAAATTTCAAAATTCCGTATTTTTGTCAAAATTTGACGGAAAGTTCTCAAAACTTAATCAGGTCATCTACTCCTCAGCCCCAATCAGTATACCAAATATGAAGGCTCTAGCTCAAATACTTTTTGGGATATCTTGCACACAAGATTTTCAAATTTTGTTTTCAAAGGGACATAACTCAGAAAAGGGGCATAACTCGGACAAGAAAAAAAATACGGGTCAACTATTTTTTCATGAGGAATATACACATGAAATTTCAAAACCCTACCATTCACCGTTCAAAAGTTAACGGACGCACACACACACAGACAGACAGACAGACAGACAGACACACAGACAAGCCAAAAGCAATATGCCCTTCCAACTTTTTCAAAGTTGGGGGCATAACCAGAGGACCAATGGTCCTGTAAACGCTCACCTGAGTCTGCTGCATATACCAATAAACATGTTTGAATATTATGGTATTTAACCCCAGTGCAGGGGCAGATGAAGCCCTTGGGTCGTTTTCTTTTTTCAGAATAATCAATATTCTGTCCATTTGCCAATTTCTTGCTGGCTTTTCCCTTCATATGACATTTTAACAGTTTTTCCCATCCAAATGCATGGGCAACCCATGTTGACCTTGCCATAAACTTGGTCAAGGTCATCACAGGGTCATGATTTATATATACATTGTAGTACTATAGCCATGCATGCTTCACGCCAAGTTTCATTGAAGTCAATCTATTGGTTTCAGAGAAGAAGATATTTGAAGGGTTCTTACCATATATGGGCATGGCGGCCATCTTGGTCATGTGACCTAGATTATTAATATATACATAGGTTCCCCCATCCTATAGATGCTTCACATAAAATTTGGCTTCAATTGGCCAAGTGGTTTTAGAGGAGAAGATGTTTGAATATTATGGTAATATACATGTATATTGCCCCGGGGTGTGGGCATATGAGTCCTTAGGTCCATTTTTTTTTCAGAATCATTAATATTTAGTCCTACTACCCATTGCCTGCAAGATTTTCACCTCAAATGACTTTTTAAAAGTTTTCCCCATTCCAATGCATTGGCGACCTATGTTGATCTTGTCCTAAAATAGGTCAAGGTCACCACAGGGTCATGATTTATATAGACATTGTAGTACTTCAGCCATTGGTGCTTCATGCCAAGTTTCTTTGAAATCGGTCCACCAGATTCGGAGAAGAAGATTTTTGAAGGGTTTTTACCTTATATGGGCATGGCAGCCATCTTGGTCATGTGAACTATATAATTTATATATACATTAATTCCCCCATTCCATTGATGCTTCACATAAAATTTGGCTTTGATTCGCCAAGCGGTTTCAGAGGAGAAGATGTTTGAATATTATGGTAATATACATGTATATTGTCCCGGGGTGGGGGCAGATGAGCCCCTGGGGTCCATTTTTTTTCAGAATCATTAATATTCAGTCCTACTGCCCATTTCATGCAAGACTTTCACTTTGAATGACATTTTAAAAGTTTTGCCTATTCAAATGCATTGGCGACCTATGTTGACCTTGCCGTAAAAAAAGGTCAAGGTCATCACAGGGTCATGATTTAGATATACATTGTAGTACTTGAGCCATCGATACTTCATGCCAAGTTTCTTTGAAATCGATCCACCGGTTCTGGAGAAGAAGATTTTTGAAGGGTTTTTACCATATATGGGCATTGCGGCCATCTTGGTCATGTGACCTGGATTATTTATATACACATTGATTACCCCTTCCTATTGATGCTTCACATAAAATTTGGCTTTGATTGGCCGACCGGTTTCAGAGGAGATGATGTTTGAATATTATGGTAATATACATGTATGTTGCCCCAGGGTGGGGGCATATGAGCCCCTGGGGTCCAATTTTTTTCAGAATCATTAATATTCTCTCCTACTGCCCATTTCCTGCAAGACTTTCACTTTAAATGACATTTTAAAAGTTTTCCCCATTAAAATGCATTGGCGACCTATGTTGACCTTGCCGTAAAATAGGTCAAGGTCATCACAGGGTCATGATTTATATATACATTGTAGTGCTTGAGCCATCAATGCTTCATGCCAAGTTTCGTTGAAATCAGTCCACCGGTTCTGGAGAAGAAGATTTTTTAAGGGTTTTTACCATATATGGGCATGGCGGCCATCTTGGTCATGTGACCTGGATTTCTTATGTACACATTGGTTCCCCCTTCCTATAGATGCTTCATATAAAATTTGGCTTTGGTTGGCCAAGCGGTTTCAGAGAAGAAGATCTTTGAAATTGTGAACGGACGACGGACGGACGAACGGACGGACGCCGGATCATGGCCATCCTATAAGCTCACCTTGTGAGCCTAACGGCTCAGGTGAGCTAAAAACATGACTTCAAGTAATTGTAGTATTTAACAGCAGACATGTACACATTTAAGGTCACATCTGACCCAGTCAACAAAAACCATGGTTACTTTGGACATACTTTAGTTCCAAAATGTTCGCGAAAACTTAATTTTCGTGAATTTGATGCCTTGCAAATTCAAAGTTCTCGCTAATAATATATACCCTTACGAATTCACTAATAATTTGGAAATATATAATTCGCGAAATAAAAGTCAGGCGAAAAATTTCGAATTTACAGTATGAATGAAAGTGATTGTAATCATTATATTGGTGATTTGGAGATGATAAAAATGATGATAAAAAATTCAGTTTATTTCTATGGGAAAAAGAAGCCAAAATGACACATTCAGTCATTCTTATTATAGCGAGTGTAAGACTGGAAATATATAACTTCAATGATAATATGCATAAATCTCAAACTGACCATTGAGAGTATTTCTAGATGGTCCCTGTAGATACCGCAAACAAACATTTTTATCTCATATACATGTATTTAATCTAACTCCATGAACAAAATAACAACACACCTTTCTTATGTTAACCGTATCCAGTGGATTTGATGTGACCTCGATCTCCACCCTCTCCATCAGACCCTCAAGCTGATCCCGGACGTCCCGGGCCCGCTTCATCGACCGGTGCTGGATAAAGTTCTCGTAGCACCACTGCGTGGAGTAGGACGTTTCCTCCCACTGATTATAAACGTTCATGAGAGTAATGTGGTCTCCGCCGGGTAGGAAGAAGTTGACTCTTGCGGTGTCGGCGTGGACGACTTTGTCCTTGGGGCGGTAGAATATGGAGTTGTTAACGGATAACATGGCGGTGATGGTCAGGATCTCTTTGGAGCATTTGTATCTGTAATATTTGGAATATATTCATGAAATAAATGAATGATGTTTATGCAGTTGACAAGATCTGAGGCCTATAAAACTGCTTGCACAGTCTATCAAAAGATCTATTGTGAATTATTACGTCTGTACAAAATACAATTGTTGATGGTTGATTATTAAAAGCCCATTTATTGAGATCTCAGAACCTACAGAAAAACATTGTAGCCAACTGGTAGAGGGTTAGACTATCAACACAGATGTCCTAAGACAAAGACTGAAGCTATTGAATATAATGTAAAAAAAAAGATTTATTGTATAATGTGTATCAATGAATGCCAGAAAACTCCAACCAGTATTTAGAAGCATGTTTACCACTCTCATCCCAACTATTACTTTGAATAAAATCTTACTTTTCCGAGGCAAGGATCATCTTGGAAAGCATGGGGTCCACTGGAAATTCTGCCATCCTCCGTCCTAACTTTGTCAGTTCCCCTTTATGATTTAGAGCCCCCAGGGCGTACAACTGCTCAAGTGCCAGCACCAGAGTCTCATGAGGGGGAGGGTCCATGAAGTCAAAGTGAATGAGATCGTTAATTCCTAAACTTTTCAATAGTAACACAACATTTCCTAAGTTAGTTCTTTGAATTTCAGGAATTGTGTTGTCTTCTAGTTCGTTCTTATATGCCCAAGCTGTGAACAGTCGGAAACACTTCCCAGCAGAAACACGACCAGCACGTCCTGCCCTCTGATTGGCTGAGGCCTGTAATTAATGAAATTAACATGAAAACATGTAAATATTCAGACTGTTCATTGCTTCAGTTGTTACATATTATGATTAACCCATTATTGATAAATGGATTTACCCATTATTATCATTTAGCTAAGTCCACTGTCACTTTAAGAGGCATCAGGAATGACTTTGAATTTTAGTTCCAATTTCGATGAAATTCCTTGAAGCAAACAGAATAGCCCTAGATGTGACGTCACGTTCTGCAGCGTCACATCTGGCGCTAAACTGTTTGCCTATATGTCAGACAAGTGCAAGTGCTAGCATTATAATCCTAGTCAGGTAGCAACTAGTACGATTTTAAACATGTTTGGTATGGTTCTGCCAGGGAGCGAATTTATGACTGCTTTGGAAACAGAGGCTCTAACCACTGAGCCAGCAGAGAAACAGTATGGAAATGTGTTAGCAATGCTAGGTAATTTTCAAAATGACATTTAAACTAGAGCTGGTAATAAATCATGCATTTTGAGTTTATACTTATAGATCTGTTGAATTAAGAAAGCAAACTGTTTGAGAACAACCTATCTAGGCTATTTACCAGTATTTTGGGGCACATTCTTCAAGAAACTCAGTCACACATCTCAAATTTTCAAAAGATGTTATCTCGCTATAAGTGACCAAATCTCCCCAAAGAATTTTAATGATGCTCAAAACTTAGCAACCATCTATTTATGTGTATTATATTTCAGTCTTATCATGAGAAAACCAACATTATGCATTTGCAAAAACCAAGGCACAGATCAGCTTCGCAGTAACTGTGAAGCTGATCAGCGCCTTTGTTTTCGCTACATGGCCAGTACAATTCCTCTTCTTTCTAAATCCAAACTTTCCAGCCTCTAGCCATCTTCTGTGCTTCTACAGCTAGGTTTGTGTCAGACTTCGGAAACCACATTGTTGGTTTTCTCATGACCAGATCAATTATGTTTTTTGTGTTTTTTTTTTTTTTTTTTTTCTATTTATTTTTTCTTTTTACCTTTGATATAGGGGTTACAACCAGAGATTCCATCCCTGTCCTGGCATTATAACTGTTCTGTTTACAGAAACCTGGATCTATCACATACTTGATACCATCAATGGTCAGTGACGTCTCGGCGATGTTGGTCGCCAAGACAACCTTCCGGGCACCGGGAGGGGTGGGGTTAAATATTTTGGCCTGGAGGTCGGAGGGCAGGTTGGCGTAGATAGGAGCTATAATCAGTTCTTTGATCTTTGATCCCAGCTTCCTGGTCCTCTCCTGTGGATAAAATGAATGAAAGAAAAAAATATGTAATTTCTGAAAGTTTTATATAAATTATTTCATTTTATAATTTATGTATACTGAAGAGATCATGTCAGAGCAGTCGGTTTTTGAAACATTTTTCAAGGAAAGGTACTACATATGAAGAAGTTAACAAGCTGAACCCATGTGCCAAACCAAGATAAATTGCCTGCAAACATTAATTTCAACGTGTTTTCCACCTATTCAACATGCAATTATAGGGAGATGCATTACGACTTCCTTACCTTGTCTATAACAGTGAAAGTGCTTTGCACACGCTAGCAGTTCATATGTTTCTCACAATGAAAATTCATATGACAGTTTAGAAGTAGACAATAAAACACTGCAGTTAAGAGTGACTATGGTATAGCTTTTACCGTTAACATTTCATTTGCCGTTTCAATTTCTTCCTGACCGGTAAGAAACACCAGTATATCACCGAGTGGCTGTGTACAGTGTATCTGTAGTACCGATACCACGGCTGCGTCTATGTAGTCAGCCTCAGGAGCCTAGAGAAAATCAGAAATTTTAATTTTAAAGATGGCATAACACAATATATTAAGACATATTGTAAGGTTAGGGGCCCACCCCTATCATTTTGTCAATTCACAGGCTACCAGATGGGACAGTTTCATGATTATTTTCCAAGATGTCTGACTGCTGGAATCTTGTGGTTGAGATTTTGCCAGTGGGTTGTCTGGTCCAGGCACCAACTGACTTGATTTCAATATCAGGTTTCCACTGAAGGTGCATTTATTTTAACTCTAAGCCTTTGTTCAAGAAGCTGTCTTATCTGGGTCTCTGAAGGGGGAACATGTGCTGATCGTTTGAAGACCATTTATGCTTTCATGTCAGATTCATCTCAAACTTACTTATTTTATTGAAGAAACTTTTTATACATCGCTAGAGATCAGTTTTGAGTGGTGTCATCTTTTATAAAGCTTGTTTTTGATTGTTTTCTTTGGCATTTATCTCTGTTTCTGAGGCTGGCAGCCGACACCACGTGATGTCTGTGTTCTAAAAATAGATCTTGAGTGATCTAGCCGCCAAAATCAATATTAAAATCTTAAAAAAGAAGTTTCTTAAATAAAAGCTTTAAAAGTTACTTTTCAACAACTGATGCCAGTTATACCATTTGAAAGGAAAATTATTCTTCTTTTCACTGATGTAAATGTCTTTCTTGATTTGATTCAACTATTATGTTTATTTTTGGATCAAGGAGAGCTGGTTGGGGTTATTTTTAGTTCTTCCCTCTCCTCCCTGTGTTGGGAAAGTTGGGAACTTTCTCCATTCTGGGAGGGGAAGGGAAGGAAACTGCGGGAATATAAATAGGTCCTTCTGAGGTAGGGAGGAGGAGCTTCGCATCAAAGCCTGTACAGAGCAGTTGTGTTTTAAGGTGCTCTTGAGTTTTACATTTAATTTATTTAAAATTAAGTCATTCTTTTGGACTTTGTTTTCAAAAGTTGACCTTTAGCTAGAAGAAAGCATTCTTTACCAGCAGGGTAACTGTTTTAGCCTGTTTTGTCAAAGGAAATATTTTTTTCTTGGATATTTGTTTGCGTAAATTATAATTTGATCCAGAAATAAGTTTAAACCTCTATCTGAACCTTTTACATTTGCAATTATTAAGGGTCACTGTCAGCCAGCCCCATCATTCTAGTCATTTTCAAAGTTTCATAATTTGCATAGATTAGATAATTTATTTTTAATTAAGTTTTAAATCATTAAAATAAGTAGAAGTCTGATATTTTCTTAAGTGTTCCTTTAGTTCCCTTTGAATAATTTCAAATATGATGCTCATGTAAGCGAAGCTCAAACCGGTCTGGTCCTGGGGCCCGTGGTAGCTCAGTTGGTATATCGTCCCATAGATAGGTCTGATATTTAAGCCTGATAAGCTCGGTTGGTAGTAAGCACAGACAATAGATCGGCATTTACTCGCTACATTATAAGCTCTAATATAGGGATCAAACATGGTTTTCAGTGTTCAAACATTCAATGGATCATGTGGAAGGTGTTTGAACACAAGGCCGAAGGCCGCCTGTTCAAACACCTTGCGAGTGATTCAGCGAATGTTTGAACTCTGAAACAAAACATGGTTGATGGCTATTCTTGTATTTTCACACTAATTCCCTTAAAATCTCTTGAAAATAACATTAACAACATAGAAACTCACTGAAAACCGCGGAGCTTCTTCAACGTCAGCCATTTTGTTTGTATTGAACACAGTGACGTCACGTCGCACTGACCAATGACGTCGGCTGAAACCCATGTTCAAATGGCACATGAATTTCATGATTTAAACATAGGTTTTGCTGTTTGAACACGGCTTTGACCAACTGAGAACAGCTTCATACAGCTATGCACATAGATATCTATGCAAGAATAGCAAATCAAGATAAAATATTAACATCATGCATCAGATATAGCTGAGAGTTTGTTTGTCTAACATATTGTCTGTCTGTTTGTCTAACATATTGTCTGTCTACCCCTTTTAACACTTGAGGTCCTTTAAGGTCGGGGTGTTGTAAAATGCTGTTGTGCAGCGTTACGTGCGACGTTGCTTTGTGACGCCAGGGGAACAAGAGTCGATGCTTTTACGTTGCGCCTTTTTGAACCACAGAAACTTGTAGATTTTATGTCATTTAGTACGAATTTTACATTTTTCTCCATTCAAGACTGCAGCAAATTTTCAACAAAATACAGAAAATGAAAATTTCTGCCTTAAGAGGTATATATTAGAGTTCTTGCATCTGTCGCACATTGAAATACGTCACTTGTTCGCGCCACAACATTACGTTACGTCGCGGAAAATACATAAAAATTCAATACCCTACTTTGCAAAACCTCAAATAGCATGAAAACAAGCACGGTTGTCAAAGACTTTTTTTCAAGCAACCTGTTCCAAAATGGTTAATGCAGAAAATATTGGTTTCTAAAAAAAAATTTATCGAGGAATTTAGGAGAAAAATGTGTTTATGTGCATAATTCAACATCTATTTCCCTTTTCCCCATTGAGTTCAATGGGGAAAAGGCTGGTATGTGTCGGACCTCGTCGAAAACCCGGCCAAGACTGTTGGTATTCTCAAGCAGAGGCTCAAATATTTATACCTTAGTGTAATATATGTCGACAGGGAATCTTCTTCCCGGGATTCTGAATACTGGAGCATCGTCAAAGAACTGTAATAGGAAAGAAACATGAAGATATTTAACCAAATATTCATAAACAAATAAAATCTTTAATGTTTATTCTGAAATTCAAACAAATATTTTTTCCTTTTTCCATAATATTTTTACCAAATCATATGAGAATTTTTACTTTTAAGGCCTTAAGAAACACTCAAACTTGACTGCACAAGTTTAAGCAAGTTTTCGTTTTAACTTATTTAATCCTGGCATCCCTTTTATACGACACACGCAAACAGAATATCCCCAGATGTGACGCCGCAGAACGTGGCATCCAACCTGGGGTATCCTGTTTGCTTATAGAAATTTCATCAAAAAATGGAATAAAAATTGAAAATCACTGCTGATGCCCATTAAAAGGAATGTGGACTCACCCAAATGATAATGATGAGCAAGTCCATTTGTCATGTATGGGTTAAACAGTTTCATACTGATTTTTACAGATAAAGAATCATAAATCAATGTTATAACTTCACAAGGCATCCATGCTCAGAGTGTTAAGCTTTGACAAACAGCAAAGACCCTCAACTTTGTTAAGTCCTTAACTTGCCCCTTGACTTTGAACAATTTAAATACAGTAATTTCATCCAAAACTGTATTCATAACTAACAAATTACACCTGTTGCGCATATTAAACATGAGAGTGGACTCGTCGCATAGGTGTACCGCCGTATACTCACAGTCCGCACATGCATAACGTAAAAAGTTAAAAGTAACAAATCAACTGGCCTTTTTTTTCATTATAAGATACAAATTTGTCTATTTTAGCTTTTTGTGCGTACAACTCAAAATTTTCTGGATACGTCCTTGCATACACTTAATATGGATGGGTGAGTCCACTCTGTTTATTCATGCTATTTAACCTACCTGTGAAAATTTCTCAGCATCTAGTGTAGCACTTGATATGAGTAGTTTGAGGTCAGGCCAAAATCTAGCTATATCTTTGACCAGACCAAACAATATATCTGTGTGTAGTGTTCTCTCATGAGCTTCATCTATTATTAGAACACTGAAAATATGAGAAAATGTAACATGTAGGCAAGTCATATAGCCAGAAAATATGTCTCTGAAAGCATGTGTAATACTCAAGATAATACTTACCTCCAGAGACAAAGAGTCTTGAAAGTGCCTTTTTTATAAGAATGTGAGCCTTGAAAGTGTCCTTTTTTTTATAAGAATGTGAGCCTTGAAAGTGCCCTTTTTTATAAGCATGTGAGCCTTGAAAGTGTCTATTTTATAAGAATGTGAGCCTTGAAAGTGCCTTTTTTTATAAGAATGTGAGCCTTGAAAAAGCCTATTTCATAAGAATGTGATCTTTACTTTCTCCATAAGTGTCACTGCTTGAAACCTTCTCATCTTAAATAAGATTTTACAAGCCTCTTTTGTATTTCTATTAGTTTGAGAACTGTTCAGAAACCGAAAAGACAGTTGCAATAGAAGATCATTAAAGTAAATAATTTCTTCTGACTTTTATGCACCAGTCATTTGTAACCACTGCTACCTCACCTAAGGGGAAGGATGGGGATTACAACTTTTCAGCTTTCACTAAAGCCCCGCCCCCAGCGAACAGACTGGAGGTCAAAACTTTGCTCTTTGACCTGCCCTTCGCAATAGAAAATCTCCCTGGGGTAAGGATCCCCAAAACCCTGTCATTTCCCCTGCACAGCCAGGACATTCAAAAATTGTCCTGCTCTTTAGCCGAGCTTTCCCCCACCCTTCCCTGCAGTGGTTACTAATAACTGGTGCATTAGCCTATCATCAATTCAAAAATATTGTTAGAAACTTGGCCTGAAAATCACAATACCTTACCTGTAACTTTTAAGGTCGGGTTCACTGAGGAATTCTCTCAGTAACATACCATCTGTCATGTACTTTATCACAGTTCTCTCTGATGTACAGTCTTCAAACCTGATACTGTAACCTACCTAAAATAATTAAATGTTTGTTTGTTTTGAGGTAAACAATTTTTCAGCCATGTCAGGACAGACTAAAACAGCATAAATGAGCTGCATCATGAGAAAACCAAGAATGTGGTTTCCGAACAAGTCTGACACAAACCGAGCTGTACAAGCACAGAAGATGGCTAGTAACTGGAAATTTTGGATTTAAGAAGTAGAGGAACTGTAATATATGTGGAGCAAAAACAAAGGCACTGATCAGCTTTGCAATTACTTTTCTCAAACGGACTGGGGCGTCTCAAATGAGCTGCATCATGAGAAAAACGGTCTAGGATTTCCTGCCAGGTCTGAACAAACTGGCTTATACAGTTGCAGAAGAAGGCTTAGAAGCTTGAAATTGGGAATATAAGCAAAGGAGGAAATGTAGAATCAGTGTAGTGAAAACAAAGGCGCTGATCAAATAAGCACTTTTGTTTTTGTATAGGCAAAAATCCTGTTTTCTCATGACGCTGCTCAAGATCATTTGAGCCGCCTCGTGGAAAAACCAACAATGTGGTTTTTGAACAGGTCCGACACAAACTGAGCTGCACAAACATAGAAAAGTGCTAGATGCTTGAAATTTTGGATATAAGTAGAAGAGGGATTGTACTATCCGTTTAGCGAAAACAAAGGCGCTGATCTGATCTGCTCCTTTGTTTTCGCATATGCAGATTGCTGGTTTTCTCATGAGGCGACGCATTTGAAGTGTTTGTGAAAATAGCAAAATTTCTGACTGGATAATCATGTACTAAATCACTAAAGAAACAGGACATTTACTTTTTGCCGATTTTTTGTTAACGTTACACTCGACTGTTTACTCTCTGGCTTTTACAGTGGAGATAGCTAGCAAGTTGTCCGTGCATTCGCACGCGCCGTGCGTTGCCCACGCACGCTATACGCAGTCATAGGCCACGCACTACCGCGCGAAGTTAGCGCGAGGGATTTTCGGCCAATAAGAAATTAGTATGAACTCGCAAAACCAACGCATTTTCTAAATCTCTTCGCGTTGGGTTTTCAACCAATATAAACTGCGAACCACTCACACGAAATCTTCGCATTTTTCCAATATTTTTCGCGTTGGTTTTTTAACCAATAAGAAACGCGATAATATCTGCGTGGGGACACGTGACCAGCGCACGAAATTGGTCAGCCAATCAAATGTGCGTTGGCATTTTTGCACGATAGACCACGCCCTCTATGGACAGACCCACCATGTGACCCTTCTCAATGAAAATAAACAGCCATGTTTCATCGGATTAGTAAAAATTTGTTTTAAAATAATTTCTTGACAAAACTAGACACTTCTGTATGTCAAAAAAAATACTTAAAGTTCGGAAAAAATGCCGGGTTTTGTGTTTCAGGAAATACTTAATCATATCCTGCAGAATCCGGCCTAAACAATTATGTATGGAGCAGTTGCAAAAAAAAAATAATAAAACAAAAAAAATTAAATAAAAAAATAAAAAATATAAAAATAATAATAATATTTAAAAAAAACTTTGTTTTTCGCATGGATGTTAAATTTGCTAAGTGAAATTTGCGTTTCGACAAACTATTATTTAGCTTTTCTTTAACTTACCCCTTTGAAAATATATATGCATTTTGATAGATAAAATCATCCATTTATCCCAAACACATGAAATATCACGTTATAATTCCGTCACATTGAACTCATATTCTGCATGCACGGAGGAAACCGTCTGCTTTTACAATAGTCAAGCTCATGAAACCCTGGGTAAAATATTAGCCCCGTCGAAACGTGAAGATTTTTTTTCTCGGGCTTTAGAAAGTATACAGTGATTTGAAATTCTGATCGAATTTACCGGACAGCGATATGTTGTCTGATTTGAGTACGCGTAGATGTGCAGTCTGGTCCAAGCAATGCTAGCTAAAACCATCAGCTCCATTTGTCATAAAGGGCATTTTGTCGTTAAGGGTCTCTTAAGCCCTTATTATCCGCCAATGATCACCATACCCCACGGGCCAATACGAGAGTAAAGTGCATTTTATTGTCAATACTGTCAAAACATTGGCGCTTTGAAGTTGCAGCGCACATTCTTTATTTTAGATCCGCGGTATTTGTTAGTTCTTCCATAAATTATACTGATATAATCGAACTGCATGTGGGAGTAAAATTGCATATTTGTTCATTTTTCAGCCGC